>PVJL010002550.1:0-192164 GCA_004026885.1 Lyroderma lyra | reverse complement strand
GGAGATCATCATGCTTAGTGAAATAAGCCAGACAGAAAAAACAAAGAACTGTATGACTTCACTCATATGCGGAATATAAAACTGAAAGCAAAGAAAAAAGAAATGAACAAACAAATAACCCATGGACACAATCAATAGTTTAATGTTTATTTGGGGATGAGTGGGTCAGGGAGGGGAGAAAGGGGAGGGGGTGGGAGAGGAGGGGGGGAAGCTAAATATAAGGTGATGGAAAGAGAAGTCACATTAGGTGGTGACCTTATTATACAAGTTGACAATGCACTGTAGAATTGTATGCCTGAAACCTATGTAATCCTTGCTAACAGATGTCACCCCAATAAGTCTAACAATAAAAATGACTAAAAGAAAGAAAGAAAGAAAGAAAGAAAGAAAAAAGAAGCAGCAGGTAAACTAGCTGATAAGAATTCAATTCTGTTGTCTAACAGTATACAAGAAGTTCAACTTTTCTGATAATCAAAGAAAAGCAAATTAAAACAAGACATCAACTTACGCTGGTCAGGGTAGGGTAAATGGGAAGTCAGGTAATGATTTTGCACACTGGTAGATGTAAACTAGAACAGTCATTCTGAGATGCCATCTGGCAGTCCTTCATGTCAGGAATCCATATGGCTGCAAGTTGGAGAAACCTCTCCTGGGGATATGCTCCTGAGAGAGCTTGCATAGGTCCAGCAGAGGATCATATCCAAGTATGTGTACTATACAAATCAGACTAGGTGCACATGAGGAGAGGAGGTGATATGGGAATGAAGAATAAGAAGAAAATATTAATAAAGCTAAAATAAAGTAAGAGAGAGCCCTGTAAGACCAACTATAGAGCATGCCATGAAACAAGGAATATAATTAACTAGATGTTCTCTATATGAAGTCCAATTTAATTAATTACTTAATTAATTACCTTGACTCAGCCTCTCAGGGCCAGCTCATCCTTTGGCACTGATAAAAGGCAAGTTGTTAAAATTTATATGAGGATTTTTGACAGGGTGGGAGTGGATGTCCCTAACCCCTGCATTCTACAAGGATCAACTTTGTATGCCAGGCATTTTGTTTGCTACTGTGAATATATTTGTGAGCACACAAATATAGCCCCTACCTTTTTGGAGCTTATAGTTTAAGTGAAACAAATAGTGAGTAGATGCAAAATAAAAATACAATTACGGATTGTAATTGTATAACAAGAGGCCTAGATGTCTGTTTGAAATTAAACTTACCTTCTCAAAAGTTTAAATGGATATAAAGCTGCCCGATGTAACCTGACTGTAATATAGTAATTTGAATAACGATATTACAGGTGCCTGTAATATCTTTAATACAAGGACATGGCTGCCTTAGCCCTGTCACTTTTTATGGATTTGTCAGAATGATTTTGCCTAGGAAGCTAGCTCCTGAGGGTCTGACCCTATTTTCTATATTTGGGCACCCTATCATCTAACCACATGCTCACCCTGGCCTGACTTGCCTGCTACTCCAGAAAAGAGTCAGAACTCCACCCAGCAGTTCCTGTAAAGAGGCCCTGGATCATCCTGAGACTGCAGGACATCCAACCATCTCTAATGACCCATTGGGATATACAATAGGAATCTGTCTTTCCTCTGGACAATTTGAGAACCCATTGCTGTCAAGATCAGCAAGCTGGTATATCTGTATTAACCTACATTAATCTGCATGTCTATATAATTAATGTAATCTATAGTTTTAGAGCAAACATTGTTGGTGATAGGATCACTATATAATGGTAACAGGGTGCATTTGCTAAAACATTGCTATAGACTGAGTGTTTGTGTAACCCCCAAATTCATATGTTGAAACCTAATCTCCAATGTGATGATATTTGTAGGTGAGGCCATTGGGAGGTGATTAGGTCATGAGGATGGAGCCCTCGTGAGTGAAAGTGTTCACAGTTTCTGCCTAGTGGTGAGTGCACTGCTGTTTGTGCCAAGGTTGCTCGTTACCCTGCTGCTGGCTCAACTGTCCCTCCATCAGGGACCCTCAGGGCCAAGGTGGGCTCATTTTGCAGCATAAGCTGGTTTCTCCATCAGGGAAGTGCCAATTCATGCCTGGTATACACTTCAATACAGGCCTGGCCCTCCGTCAGGAGTGCACCAAAGCCAGAGGATGGGCACTGCTTTATCTTGTCCCCTTGCGGGGCTTTCACTGTTCACTCCTCTGCCCACCTGGGATTGTGCTGCACTTCAGCCTATTTTCCCCGGCCCCCTCTTCAGTCCTTCTGCCAGCCCCGGGGTTTCACAGTCCCTTCTCCACACTGCTCCCTCCCCTTTCGTCCCCTTCACCTCCCTTTCTCTAACCTTTAGGTGTTTTCTTGCAGTAGGTGGTTCTCTCAGCTGAGGCTGTCACTTGGGGATTCCCTTGTTGGATTTTGGCTGTTCAGTTTGTAATTTCCAGGAGAGGTTTCTGGGACATCCTTTCATGCCGCCATCTTGATCCTGGAGGCACTTGGGTTTATATCCTGAGTGATGGGAAACCACTATGGTTTGTAAGTAGAGGAATAACATTAGCAGATTTCTTATAACTGGGGAATAATATAATACTCATCCCATTATAGGTACAAGTTCTTTTTTAGGAGAACTTCAGCCTCAGTGGAGGATGAAGAGGCACTAGTAAGGATGCTGAGCTGTCTCAGAAAAACAGAACACTGATATATGTAAACAGACCGTATCTGAAACGAGGAAAACAAACTTCCCACGTCTCAATGGCAGTCATAATGAAAACCAATGACATGCTGTGTCTTTTTGGAGGAACTTTTATCCTATAACTGGTCATTGTTTCTAACAAACAAGTCAATTAAGATGTAATGTGAGCACTGATCTGCAGTAAGTGTTGATGGCCAAAACTCATCAATATTGATATCTAGGGATTTGGTGAAGACTTCAGTGGACCCTGCCCTAAGAGAGACTGTGTGTCATGGAAAAGAGGCAATGGTGATGGCTGGCAGGTGAGTGTAGGGGGGATATCACTGAATGCCTGAATGGCATTATATATATGCCATAGAAGGTTAAGAAAGTGATAAGAACCAATTTATAGATTTAGGGAAAAGGGAGTTTTCTCCTACAGTTCCTCTTCCAGCTCCAAATAGAACAACATTTTATTACCAGTCACAATGAAGTCAGGTTACAGTTTACACAAAGGTAACGAAATGTTCAATTGATCCATTGTTGTTGCTTTTGCTAGCTTATTACCCCTATCAAACTGGCCCAGTTTGTAATAGCTGTTCTTTGCCCCCCACCCCCACCCCACTATGAAGAAGCTCCAATACACAGCTCTGGCTCTCAGGGACACTACACACCTCTGGCTCAGCCCAGATCACCTGGGAATGTGCATTGACTCATTTCTCTCATTAGGAATATTTTAGCCCTGAGAAAGTTTAAGAAGCTCTGGGGACAAACCAGCTTTTGACTAATAGTTGACATCTTGACCCCATCACTTCTAAGCAGTGTGACCATAGATAAGTACCTGTTCTGAGCCTCATCTATTAAATAGTGATAATAATACTTGAGACATTGAGTAGTTGTGATGATCAAATGAAATAGCAGAATGGGTGCCCAATAAAGATCTTCCTTATCCACTTTCCCTGAAGTATCTTATTTTACTTCTATGTTTATGTCCCAAGTCTACCATGGAGTGAGCAGAGGGTAACAAATGAAAAGGCAGAGATGAGAGCAGTTTGGACAAACAATTTTGCAGAAGATCTGAATTTTGGGATGTAATGTGAAAAAAACAAAAGAAAACAAAACACTGATTTCACATGTCAGAGAAAAAAAGTTAAAACATAGGGACTAGATTCCCCAGAAATTATTGCTCGGAGAAGTATCATTCCTTCCTGACCTCCTCAGGGTGACTTCCAAATTCAGATTGTTTAATTTTAAACTCAAACTTGTTCTGACTTCTCTGGGGGAAGAGAAGAAGTCTGAGGACTCTCCATTTCTGACCATGATGCCACTAATCTCCCATTCTGACCATTTATGCTTATCCTAGAAAATAAGGATATTGTTTCCTTGGGCAAGGAACTCAAATCCCTTGATCTTCTTACTGACTTGCCTGCAGACTTGCTGTCCAGTAAGACCATCAGGATACCTTTGCCCAGACTGCTAGGGGGATGCATCCTCTCTTTGGGGAGGAGTAACATCCCACAGATTTAGAGTTGCTCTGGGGGAGGCAGGGGACACCAACATCCTGAATTTCCTTTGTTGGCCGTATTTGCAAATCACTTCCCCCTGCTGAGCCTTGGTGTCTAGAAACTGACAGGCTGGATCAGAAGATGACAATCATGATGAATCCCTAATGTGGTCTCACATGGCCCTAAAAATTACCCCTTGACTTTGAGGGTAGATATCTGTCCCATTGTTCAGATAAAACAACTGAGTTAGAAAATACAAAGTCACACGACCTAGAAGTGGCATAAGCAGCCCTACTGACTCCAAGTGCAAAATTTATTCTAACTCATAGGACCTTTTAAAATAAACCATCATTTATCAAAGTAAAGAGTTGTGGGATTTTTTTCATATTTAGTTTTTATCTGTAGGAAAACCAATGCAAAGAGGAAAAGAAGGAGGAAGAAGAGAAAAGCACAGTAGAGAAAAACTACTCTGCCTTCTCTGTAACTGCCATTCCAATCTTGAAAAGCTCATTGAAAAAGAACAACAAAATTATGGATTTTCTTTATCAAACTGAGAAAAAGAAAAATGACTCCTGTCTCAAAATAATTAATACAAGAGTGGAAGAAGACAGCACTGAAAACAAAAACTTGAGGCTCGCCATTAATCGTGCTTAAGGCTTCTCTCCAGTGTTACCCTGGTCCGTCAAGGTGCTCCAACTTACTGCCTCGTCTTAATCAGCTCTCGTTCCTCTGTCTTGCCTGCAGAGAGATGAAGAGGGAGCACTGTTGAGAGATTCTGCTGAAACCCAGCAAAACTATGCAGGGACACTGCATGACCCAGAGGTTATTCCACGACCCCAGTTTCAGAAGAGGAAGAGGCCAAATCCGTGCCAACTTCTCAATGTATCCAACAGTTTCTAATCATCCCCACTTCTCTTTCCAGATGCTTAGTCACACCATTTGTATTAGAGTGTCACCAAACTCAGATATTAATTTCACTATTGTATCAGTGACGGAATTGATTCCATACACACGCTTTATGAAAGCTGTGACCAATTCATCTATCTGTAGCAGTGACACAACAGGCAGAGCTAGGCACATGCTGCCCACTGTGGCCAGTCCTTGATTAGATCAGAGCCAATGACCTCACTTCAGGACTTTAACAGAGGAGCATGCATCCAAGAGCAAAAATTTTCATTTGAAAGACAACAAATGCTTCCTGAAACATTTTTTTTAAACCCAAAGAAAGTGCCAGAAGGATTTAGATTGAAGGTCGAACATGGTTCGTGAGGTGTACTCCACTGACCAATGGCAACTTTAAGCTGGTGTTTTGCATGCCAAGTGCTGCAGGCCCCAACACAACATCCTCTTGTTTGACCTTCTAAGGTCAAACAAGGTTCTTAAGAACAGTCCATGAATATCAGGAAGCGACCCCTGGGCTAGAGTCGGCTCCAAGCTGCTCATTCATAACGAGTCTACAGGGAACCAAATTGTCCCGGACTCTGAACAGGCTTACTGCTCCTGCCTCAGGGCCCTTCCCTGGGGGTGGGGACGCACAGAGGGGACTGGGTGCCTGGTTCTGTTACCATCCATCTGATTAAATCCAGGTGCTCTGTTTATTTCAGAGTGCAAAAACACACACCAAGAGCTTACAACTTACATTACAGACAGGAAACGGCACTCCAGAGACACCGGTGCCTGAAACTTGAATACCCTGTGGGGCCTCTTCTCAAACAGGGGCTGCTGTTGCTTTCCTGGCTGGGGCCCAGGCCTGTGCCTCCAGAGAGAGAGGACATTTCTGCCTGCTCACCCCGGGCAGTTCAAGGCTCTGTTGGTTGTAAACTAAGTGTTTTTAATGTATTTAGTCATCTTTTCTCCTTACATTTAAAAGCAGATGGCTTAAACTTGATCCCAGCCACGCTGTCTCAAAAGAGACAGTCCTTGTAAACTGGCCATTAAAATCTCCCTAAAAATGTATTCTTAATGCACAATAAGAACAAGGGTGGCTGGGCAGCCAAAGAAGGACTCAGAAAGGAAGGGAGGATTTTTGAGGGCCTCATTAAATCTAATTACTTCCCAGGGCTTATTGAGACACAGGGATTGGAAGGGATTTCTGAATTGTTGGTATTAAAATGACTCCCTCTCCAGTTCCCACTCTCTCCCTCACACACACACACACACACACACACACACATCACATGCCTACCTCTTCACTCTGTCTCTCACATCAGTATCTCTGAGGAGATTATAAAAAACAAAAACTTTCTCTTCTTCCATGAGAGATTAGGGGCCCCTGCCTCTTTTGTATTCTCATTGGTGAAATGGGCCATTGAGAAAACATAAAATCCCATTATCCCTTGCAGAAATCTTAATGCCCAATGCACACGAAAGACCTTGCTTGCAAGCTGAGATCCCTGCAGCTCGTGCGCACTGGAGAGTTCCCAGTATTAGCAACAGGGGTCCCACTGTGAAGCAAGCCGGCTGCAGTGCCCAGAGCAGCATTTCTGTGTGGGCCTCACTCTCTCCGCTGTCAAAGGCGGCAGAGCACGGGACGGCCACTCAGGTTTGTTCCAGCTGCAGAGCTAAGCTTGCCCCGTGCTCCCCTTGGGACTGCTACCTCTGGAGATTTTGCTTTAAGCTGTCTTCCCCATCCCACCAAAGAGTGCAAACATGGAGAAAAGACTAGAAGGAAACTGGCCAACATGTAACAGTGATGTATCCATTTCAAAGTTGTTGATGGTAAGTCTTCAAAATCTACTTTAACAATTTAAACAAGGAGAGTCTGTTGGACTCAATGGAAAAACGTGTTGACCAACAAAGGGACTAGAAGATGCAAGGGGCAGATTTGGAAAATTTCCAGGGATGGAGCTGTGAAAAGTCTCATTATGTTGCTGACATCATACTGAGTCATCTCCAGCTGACTTTTATTCCTGATATTTTTACTAAGATTCCAATCCTGGCCGAAAAAAAAAATTTTTTTTGGTGCGTGTGAATCACGTCCCCTTTCCCATGGCTATGGGCAGGGTGCAGTGACAAGGATCACAGGGAGAGGAGAGATGGGGACTCCAAAAGAAAAAAGACACTGCATAGGCAGAATCAACAGGTGCCCACTCTAAGTGGCCATCTCTTGGTTGTCATGGTTTCCCCCCACTTTTGGTGCTTTTCTGTGATATTTAATTGTTTTAGACATTAAACTCCTGTTCCATAATTATGTGTGTATAAATACATATTCATAATATATATGCATATATATATTATACACACACACATATTCTTGAGAAGATCAACACTGGACTCTCTAATCCCTTAGTATGAGTGTATATTAATTAGAGGCTGTTTTGTAGCTAAGAGAGATTCTGTCCAGCATTAAAACACTGAGAGCCCTGGCAGTGTAAAAAGCCTTATAGGTAATAGGTGCTCAATCTGTTTTGTTCAATAAAAATGGAATAGGGAAAGATACATGAGGGAAAGGTAAAAGCCAGCTACTTCCTATGTATATGTGTACCATCTGCAGCTGCAGTCACCCAGAGAGGTTGACAATGCACCCCCTCACCCACTACTGCTCTACCCTTCTCTCCAGAGGAATAAGCTTTGAGATCTATTTTCCCATCTTTAACTTGTGGTTGCAAATAAAGCAAATACTAAGTGTCCTCCTCACATCATATCCCTATATGCCCCTTAGAACAAAACACAGCCTGGTACTTGTAGAATGGGCATGTTAAACAAGGCCAACTAATACAATATGAGAAAGCACACCTCTCTGTTTTTGGCTCCCACTAATCCATTAAAGTTTAATTATAGGGAAGGTTTTTCCTTCTGCCTTAGATGACAACTCAACAAGTTAATGACATATCTTTGTTCACTTTCAGCTTAGAGACAGTCCTATGTTCACTCTAAGTCATACAGCATGATCTCAGTTCAGAAATTAAGTTTTCTATCCAAGATTATTAACCTACACTTAGTTCTCCATTATCTCTCTTGGATAAAGCCTGTAGTAGGTGGGCAGCCAGCCTTCAGAGAGGAGTGAAGCCACTTGTTTTCTTCTCTCTGTTCATCTCCTCCCCCATTCACTAGCTGATGTTTTGAATCCTACCAGGGTGTGAAGGCAGACATTAAAGAAGAGAGGTAAGAAATAACATCACTTTTACCTGTGTGAGTGCATTCATACCCTACAGCCAAGTGGTTAATGAAAGCTGACTCTCTGATGGGCAACTCTGTGGGTTCTTTGGAGGTTCCCAAGCTGGGGCCTTCCCAATGTAACTACTTAGATGTGGACTAAGCTCTCCTTCAGCAAGCTGCTCTGCCCACCAAACTCACCCTTCTCCAGCAGGCCACACTGCACCTAGGAAGTCCTCATGGACAGGACTTAGAACAGATCCTTGTGGCCCACATGTCATCCACAGGAGAAAGTTACATGCCCCTTGCTGCCTCTTTGGAATAGACCATTCTTTCTCAGCTCAGCCTCAGCTCCTCCATGCTACCAGACTACTCAGTGTCACCAGCTGTAAGTCAGACCCCAAGAGAGGACCTCCCCAACTGAGGGATCACTTTCAAGCTCTGTAAGTTGTCCTGTTGAAGAAGTTCTCTTTCTCCCTCTCCCTCTCTTCTGTCTCTCTCATCTTCACTGAAGGAAGCACCAATAATGCCTCACCTATCAGGGGGTAGAGTGAGATTCCCGGAACTTCTTAGCAGCAAGTTAGGGCTCACACAAATAGCAGCCACACAAACCCCCTTCCAAATGCCTCTCGCCACTCTCGTGCTTGTAACCTTTTATATTCCCCTTATGGGAAAGGAGTTCAAAATCAGGGAAAGCTTCTGGAGTAGCTATTTTAAAGATTCTCCAGGTCGGCGTGTTCTCACACTCGTTTGGGCATGTAAGATTTACATGTGGGTCAAAAGTCTGGTGTTAATGTTCTATTATACTCATGTATGTACAGTTCTTACACATACTGTCACCTGGAATCTTACAGTATCACAAATGAGGTCCTCATCCCATGTTACAGACTTGCCTGAGGTCACTAAGCAGTAGGCTAATCACATATACTCCTACCATTTTAAACGGGACAGAAAACAACAGTACTGTCCCATTTCAAGCAGTACATAGGCTCAGCCTAGTCTCACTGGGCCAAATTCAATGTGTCAGTAGGCTGACCCTATGTACCATTTGAAATGGGACAGTAGCATTGTGTTCTGTCCCATTTAAAATGGGATGTCTGGTCAACCTACTAAGCAAGCACTTGGGAAAGCCCAGATTTGAACCACGTGCTGACTCTCTCTCCCTGATATTGCACCCAGCTGATCTCCAGAGGGTAAGAAAAGTCTGACCTGCTCCTTAATATGGGATTCAATCAATTCCCGATAGATAACTCTGCTCTTAGACTGTCACTTGGTCCTAATAGATCAGAAACACCTGCCCTTGGGTATGTATCAGGCACTCACTTAGAGAGGAAGTGCTAGGTGACCATCATTTTGCACACTCATTTGAGAATTTAGACTATGTGTGTACAGCTTTAGATAAACTCAGAATACACAAAAGCTTAATGAGAGGATAATACTATTTATGTTGTAAAAAAAAAAAAAATTCACCTACAGCTGTTTTTTAAACAGTAAAGTATCCCAACCAAATCAAATATGACTGAACCTACCAAGGTCTAAAGTGCCTATTTGCAAAACAAGAGCTGCCCCCCATCCCCATCCTTGCCGTGGGTTCCAGAACTCACACCCAGTGATGTAAAGACAAGAGAGACCAGAATCTCTTTGGAGCGCAATGACTTGCCTTGATCCAAGAGAGCAGGTTCAGGCTACCCCCATGGTAACTTGCCATGTGAAAAACCTGCACACGACGGCCTGAAATTTCTTTTCAGGTGACTGTGTCAGTATTTTTTCCTGAAGAGAGTGACCATTGCCAAAATAATGTTGAACATTTGGCTAGTTTTTAAGGAATTTGAACTTTATTTTTCCCCCAGTCAAGGATTTGGCCAAGACAGGGATTTACATGAGATAGTAGAAAGAAGTAAAGAAGGGGCTCTTAAAGAGAAAGGAAGAGAACCAGGAGGATGGGAGGAAGAAAGGAGAAGGGGCTTCCATAAGGGAAGGACATCCTTCAGCTGCCTACACAGCACCGCCCTGTGCTCCATACCACCATCTGCCTGTGCCCTACATGTGGCTATGGAGGCCCCATCCTCCATGACTCATGAGGACCATAGCTCTGCAAAAGTTATTCAATTGAAAACAAACAAACACACAAACAAACCTCAGGTGCTCTGGCCCAGAACACTTTCTACCTCCCCACATCCTCCCCACCTTACTCCCATCTGTGCAAACCTCATCTGCCCTCCAGTCACCTTAGCCATCAAGAGAGGCCACAGAGAGCACTTGCTTACTCCAAACACAACCTTCAAAATCATCCATTTTAAGGTGACATGACAGCCTTTAAGACTTTAAAGACTTCCTTAAGGTCAGAAAGAAAACACATTTGAAAAACCAAGAGCTTGTGGCACAGGGATGAGTTCATCAAACATTGCTGGCTTTTTTAGGGTGCTGCTTCACACAGCACACACACACACACACACACACACACACACACGTCAATGGTGCAGGCCCCAGCTGTCTTTCCCCATGCAGCCCTGTCTATGGACTCATCTCCCCTCTATGCACAACTGCTTTGGTCTCTCCTCTCTCATCTCCCTCTTCAGAAACAACCACCAGGTTCCCGGGGTGCAGCAGGTACACACCCATGTTCAATTACACTGTCTTGATACCATCTTCTTCCTATCTAACCAAGTGCAGATTAGATTCACTGAAATTAAGGGTCATATGCTGTTCCTTGATTATCTTACACACACACTCCATGCCCCTCCAACTCTACCAAACAAAACACATAATGGGTCCCCCGCCCAAAAAATATTTTCCCCACCCTGCAGCCCATGGACCCCAGCCTGGCAGCCAGCACATTTAGAGCTTCCAAGTTCAGAACTATGATGTGGAGAAGTTAAACCTTCAAAATCACAGACCCCAACCAGAGCTGAGGGCCATGCAGATTGTCCAGATCTGTTATCCATCCATGCATCCCCAGTTCATTCTCTGTCTTGGCCATCAGATGGCACCACAGCTCCACAGGTCACCTGGACTGGGCGTCTGAGAGGGAGATTTACCACACAGGGCCTGCCCCTTCTCCTGCAGTGTACCATGCTGCCTGGGCAGGGTCCCCAAGTCCACAGCTGCTCTCTGGAGGGAGTCACAGGAGTCTAGGGGTGTCTGCAGCGTCAATCCTATTCCAGGCTGTGTCCTCCTGCTTCCTCCCCACCTGCACAGGACATGTTAATTTTCTGGCACGTGAGGACACAGTCCCTCTGTGTGCTGAGGGTGGTGAAGCGGGTGAGCAGGACACGGCAGAGCCATCCAGTGTCTCTCAACTGGAAAGTTCAAGAAAGAATGAGCAGTTACAGACTCGCCCAAATCCACAGGCTTCCTTCATCTCCATCTGCCCCCACCCACTCCTCCTTCCTGATTTGAGTAACGGAGCCAAACACCTGCTGAGTATTCCCTGATGAAGTTCATGGCGGATGGAGGGGGAAAGGTGCCTGCAGGAACTTCTTTGCCCAGAAGCCACATTATCCCAAAGTCTTTAACTTTTTCTTCCTAAAGTCACTTTGATTAAGAAGTCTTTCTATCAACTCTCAGAAAATACAAGTAGAGTAGATAAAAACTTTCTACCCAGTGCATTTATTTTTACCAATAGGCTTTTCTTCCCTGGAGCCTGCAAATTGGATGATGTTGAATAATCTTGATTTCAAATCAGTGCAATTAGTGCTGTGGCCACACCACCAACCCATGGGGCCTCTAATAATGAAAAAGAAGAAGATTGAAGCAACGCAACTTGAAACAATTTACGAACAACTTCAAATATATGAATATTTTAACTTGAAAACCACATGATCAATCTGGTACATGTGAACTGCATGCCAGCAATCACATGGAAGTACACAGAACATACCTAACTTATGTA
Source organism: Lyroderma lyra (assembly GCA_004026885.1). Lineage (NCBI taxonomy): Eukaryota > Metazoa > Chordata > Mammalia > Chiroptera > Megadermatidae > Lyroderma > Lyroderma lyra. The sequence goes on along the minus strand of PVJL010002550.1, from coordinate 180,027 downwards.
TAAGTTAAGCTTAATTTGGAGTTCACATAATTTCTAAGATAAACATTAAATTATAGAGTTCACCTCTGTCTGTGTCTCTGTCTGTCTCTCTTTCACACACACACACACACACACACACACACACACACATATATATCCTTGGAGTCAGATGTTGATCAGTCACTTAACACCCTTCTCTGACCCACCAGAATTGATTGCAGCGTGCTCCAGAGCATCTTAAACTATTTGAGGTTCCCACAGCACTTTTAGTTTCTTGAGAAAGGCAACTGGGTTCCATTCTTCTTTGGTGCTAGCACTGTGGTGTGCAGGTATTTGTTAAGCCTGTGGACATGCACACACATGCACGCCATACAGACACCTTTTAACCTAGGAAAATAGTTAAAGAGGAATTAGACTCTAAGGAAATCCACAGGAGAGCTGCTGCAATCAGATGCTTTCTCTCCTTATGTACATGGGATGCTTTACCAAATGCCAAGGTATAGAGAAAGGGGCTTGTGCAAGCATAGGTGGTCCAAACTGCACAGCCTTCAACCTGACACATGCAGATTGCAGGCGGGGGGCTAGGGTGAGGACACAGACACTGCCCCATAATGCAGAGTTAGTAGAAAACTGACAAAAAATGGCAATACGAAACCTCTCTTCCCTCTAGTGCCAGGAACTTTCCAGTTCTGAGAGTCCCTGAGGCCGACACAATTTTCTAGCTGCCTCCAGCCCTAGGAACCACTGAAGAGAAATTGTTCAGCTTGTCAGGCGCCTCAGCCACAGCCACTTCATCTCCAGCTTTATTGTCTGTTCAGCCCCAGAGAAGGGGAGAGGCTGAGGTCGGCCCTTCCCCCAAACCAAGCCAGGGACATGGTAGAGAAACATTTCACATCTCTCTCTCTTTCTGTTTTTAAAACCTGTATCTATGACCTACTCCATTGGGGTTTTTTCTTCTCACCAAGGTCCTACATTTTCTAGGATTGAAAATAAATACATAAAAAATTTTAAGTCAGAGGATTTATGATCTCACTCTTCCCTGATACTTTCTGTTGGCCAGAGGAGTAAGGGATTCTTGCTCTCTGCTCCTCTTGGCTTACTAAGGAAAGTCTGTTCGTGATCTGTCTTCTACATTAGGATTTAGATTTCTTACGAGAAATACCTTTGTCTCAGTCAGCACAGTAGCTGCAGAGCATCAAGAGTGCCCAGATACAGTACGAATTGAATAAGCGTTGCCTGCCTGCCTGCCTGCCTGCCTGATCGCTCCTGCAGCTCCACATCTTCAGCTGTGTCTCCTACACTCCTCCCGTCAGCCTCTGTCCTGGGCCACTCTGGCCTTTAGCTCCTGTCCTCACCCTTCTCTCCTCAGGCTCCTGGCACATCTAACTTTCCCTCCTCCACCTGCCATCTTCCAGATCTCAGCCACAGTAGCTCCTCCTGAGCAAAGCCCCTCCCCACTACCCACTTGCCCTAAGATATGTCAGTCCCCATCACACATTTTGTAACTGCTTATACGTTTTCTTCACAGTATTTATCATGGTTTACAATGTTATAGTTATTTGAGAGCTTATTTACTCAATAACCACTGCTAAGAACTGAGCAGTGGTCATTGAGTAAATAAGCTCTCAAATAACTATAACAGCATCTGGCATACAGCAGGTGCTTAATAAATATTTGTATATGATATTTATTATAACTACATGAAAAGTTCCTATAGTTACAATAAATATCAAATGCAAATATTTCATTCAAATATTCCTTCAAACCCTTGGTTTTGAGGTAAAAGTTATGATTTACAAAAATAGATGTCATGTCACAAGTTACCAAGAAGATTTTTTAATTCTTTATGGGCAGACTTTTCTGAATTTTCCTACTTTCAGAAGCCAAACCACATAGGACCAGACCCATTCTTTTTCAGCCATATGCTGAGCATGATTTTCTAAAGTGTGTACTCAGCAGGATGGAAAGATAAGATCAGAAGTGGGGAGGAGAATGGGTGATAATGGTGGAACAAGAAAGAGGTAAAGATGACTGGGTAATTTTGAGACTTTGTCTTTCCTTACTACTGACTACCTTCCCACGCTCTACCTCCCATCACATAAGGAAAAGAGCAAAACAATCTGTTATCACAAAACACCGCAGCACTTAATATTGTGAAAATGTCTGCTTTCACTTACTGCCATAAGATTACCAAGACAATCTTGGATCCAATTTCATAGCATTTTGGAACACTAAGGAATTTAGGGGAATCGTGCAATCTGATCCTCTAATTTTACTGATAAGGAAGTAAGGTCCACAAGTTAACCAAATTCACACAATTCAGCTCTGTCTCCTAGAACCACAAGCCACTTTCTTGGTGGCAAGTTTTTGTTTTTTTTGTTTTTAATTAGTCAAATGTTCCTACAACATCATTCTTTGCAGCCGAATATAGTAACACAAGGCCGAAAATTTCTGGCAAGAACAATATGTGTATATTAATACATATTATGTCTTCCTTTGGGCTTCCCCTAAATCAGCCTCAGATACAAGAATTTGAGTACAAACAGCTGGTTTGGAAGCTCTGCCGATACCCTGCACCACCAGAAAGACAAACAAGTGGGTCCTAGAGCAATTTAAACCTGAAACAAAAATGGAGACAAAAATGACAAAACTTCAGCATATCAAGAGAGGGCAGGGCTCTTTGGAAAGGACAATAATGCTGGGGGGAAAGACAAGGCAGCAGGAAAAGAGGAAGACCACATCTGACATGGACTGACTCCGTAAAAGAAGCCACAGGCATGAGTGTCCAGGAGTTGAGCAGGGCGGTTGGGGACAGGATATTGTGGACTCACTCATACAGTTGACAGGAATCAGAGCCAACTCAATGGCAGGTAACAACATAACAAGGAAATGATGTCAGGAAGTAATGAGGGTGTGGGGAGGCGAGACAGCAAAGCGAAGAAAGCCCATACAGGTGAGGCTAATAAGCAGTTTCTCACTTCCCTGGGGATGCCTCAGGTTGTGCCCACTGGAGTTGAGGCAGTTGAGTTAGTCACCTGCCGACTCTCATCCCTCCTCCCCTGCGCTTGCCCAGGCGGCTGACGAGTGAACCGCACTTCCGACCTGCCCACTAGCTGTATTTTCTCAGCCAGAGCATCACAAGCAGAGGGACCACACCGGGAGCTGGGGGCATGGAGAACCGGCTGCAGGCAGCCTCTAAGGTAGGCCAAGGGAGATCCACAGACTCTCCCTAACTCTTGCCTATGCCATGCGAAATGCAAAGTCATGTAAGGCATGATGCCTGATCTCAGATCCTTACAATTGGGAGGGCTTGGAAATCGTCTAACAGAGGTCAGCAAACATTTTCTATAAAGGGCCAGATCATAAATGTTTTAAGTTTTGTGAGCAATAGGGTCTCTATTGGGGCTACTCCAATCGGTTATTGTGGTAAGAAGCAGACGTAGACAACATGTTAAAAAATTAAGGATGGCTGTATTTTAATCAAACTTTATTTATAAAAGCAGGGCCAGCCGTTGGATTTGGCCCTAGGCCATTATTTTTAACTCCTGAGCTAAACAAATCACTTTATTTTAGTGTTGAAGAGGCTGAGACCACAAAACGGACATTTGCTCAAGGTCACAGTTAGAGATTTGTGCCCGAGCCAGTTCAAGTTTCATTCACATCAGTACACTTTCTGTCTGAAAAGACCCAGAATTCTTCCTAGTTTTAAATTACATATGTCTCAGCCAGCTGAGCCAATACAATTCGTATTCTGCTGACCAAACCCTCAGGGAGCAAATAGCTGCTCAGGGCGCAGTCCCTGCCTTCAAGGTGTCATTATTGAGGAGGAGGTCAGCTACAGGCACATGACCTTGCCAATATGGGGTAATAGAGAGAAGCCAATCACATTCAGTAGAAAAAGACTGTGAAAATCTCCCACATGTCCCATGAAACGCTGTGCACATGGTTTCATACACACGCTGTGTTGGACATCTTCTGGTTTTGCTCTAAGGCCCTGGATGGTGAACATATAAACTATAACAGCAAGCCAATGTCCTCTGGCTTCCTGTTGGAGTTACCAATGGGAAGGAGTAGGTGCAAAGTAAAGTCAGGAACTGGTTTTCCAGTAACCCTTCCAGAGGAATCACTGCAAACTGGCTGCTTTCCTGTGCCATCAGAACCTGCCACACTGGTTCTGATAGTCTCCTGTCCTTGTTCCTTCAATCTTAGGTTAAGGTGCCCCCGATGCCAGCCCTGGGATTCTTCACTCTCTTTCACACCTTTTCTACATGCTTCTCACACCTTTGCAGTAGTCCCTTTATTAAACACCCCTCAAATTACGCAATTTCAGTGTGCCATCTGTTTACTGCTGGGCTCCTGACTGCCAAAGTACAACGTGAGTCAAATGAATGTCAAAGGCTGTCTGTGCTGTAGAACTCCGGAGGGAGAGTGGGATCTTCTCTCTGTGGGTTGAACAGAAAATGCTGAACTGGTCTTGAGGATGGGGTGTAATGGGGCTAAAGGATGTGGATGGGAAGACAACGTCTCATGGCAATGGTCAACCTCTAATCCTCAAACCCCGCTTAGCAACAGGAGTAAGCCCAGAAACGGTAGTCCAGATCCTGTGAAAAGGTCAAGAAAACCTGCACTCCCAATGGAGAAGGAGACTGCCCCTGACCTGCCAGCCATTGCCATAGGGGCAAATGAGGAAATGATTCAGGATTACCTCAAAGGGACCCCAGGATGCACAGACTTTCAGTCAATCTGAACATCTATAAAGCAGTCAGTGACAATGCACTGTAGAATTGTACGCCTGAAACCTATGTAATCCTTGCTGACAGATGTCACCCCAATAAGTCTAACAATAAAAAAGAATTAAAAAGAAAAATAAATAAATAAATAAAATAAAGCAGTCAGTGAAAGGTTGCAATTCTTTTCAATAGGACATGGGGTCTGATTAAGGCCCTGGTGCCACCAAGAAGTTCCACTCTGCCCTTTGGGCCAGACCCAAGGCCCTAGGCTAAGAGCCAGAGGCTGAAGAAATCTATAAGAAATAGTTGTCGCCAGAGGTCAGAAAGGTTCTTCTCTTAGTTGGGAAGAAAGCTAATGTTTTGGTCACACGCAAGCAAGGTACCAAAATTGTGCCCCTCATCCCTTCCTCAGTTCAAACATGAACACTGAAAAGAAAAGCACACACAGACACATACGCTCACTCAAAAGCCAGGACGCGTCATTTCCAAACAGATTACGTGGCCCCTTTGCAGCCCTCACTGTGGATTATTTAGGCACTGCTAAGAATCAGTGCTCTATAAATTGGATATAAAATTCGTGCAAGTTTCCTGTAGTTTATCAAGCTGGTGACTCCTTAAAACCAGAGTACAGACCAAGAATGTGCCAAAGAGCTGAGGAGGGAGGAGATGGGAACTTTCTCAAGTTAACACTACATTTAGAAAGTAAGATTTAGCAAGCCGCTCACTCCGCCCAGGGATATTTTAGGGAGGGTTTGGTTCTTCTACTTGACCTTGGCCTCCAAGGCAGGATATGTTGCCCCTGGTTATTTTTTATGGATTCATCATGCACAAATTTTTTTTCTGTAGAGATTTATATTTTTAATCCATGCTGACTCCTAGATCCTCTAAATTTATTATCTTTGAAACAATAATACTTCCTTTTGTTTATCATAAATTGTACTTATTCCAGGAGAGTCCCTAAAGTGGGTATTTTGGAAACTTTCTCTTCTGTCTATTCCCACTTATCAGTTTATTAGACATTGATGATATTTGCTTTAGAGTCTCTTTCATCCAATTGACATGTTTATTGAGCACCTACTATGTGCCAGAAAGTAGATTCTCTGGTTCCTCCCCCTTATGTTTTTGTTCATTTTGGTTGTTCTTCCCTGTTTTTTATTTGTTTGTTTGTTTTTTACCCTTGACCTAGCCATCTAAATAGCTTTATTGACCTGCAAAGATGGAATGGGCATATCACCATTCTCTTTTTACAAACAAGGGAATCTTGTTGCCGAGATATCTTATTCTTAGGGAATTGCTGCAGGGCTGCAGTCTCATAGGAAGGAGACGAGCAATGACGTTCATAGACTTGGGTTCCAATTCCGGCTCTACTGGCTACCAATCTGGTGATCCTGGGCATGCTGAGGAACTGCTCTGAGCCTTAGTCTCCTGAGCCGTAGAGTGAGACTAACATCACTTCTCTCAAAAACTTGTTGGGGGATTTAATGAAAGAATTTCTGCACGTGACCTGGAAGCAGTTCTCCACATGCACCCACACCAGTTGTTCGCAGAGACATGGCTGCCAGAAGAAGGTGCAAAGCTGCAAAGAAAGCAGCACAGGGTTAGGAAGGCAATAGTTAGGGATTCCTAGCTTCAAATTCTTTGCTGAGAACAGATACAAGGAGGAAAACCCCAGATCAGGGAAGGGGAGAGGAGGAAGGAGAGGGGAGGATGGAGGACAAACAGAACTAGGGCCCTGGGCATTCCGAAGATCAATACTGCCACTTTCTAATTTCAGCCATGGCTGGTGCCACAGCGGAATCAATCTTCAAAAACATGTATATGCCTCATGGGACTCACACATCTTACTTCAGGGGTTTGCTCTCAACTTTGCTACTTGTTTTAGGTTTAGTGAAACCTGACTAAAGCCTTAAACCCTCCTTCCAAGAGAACTTGAACTGTAGACTGGTGCTTGCCAAAGGTTTTCCTGCTCAAAAACAGTATTTGTGGAGGGACAGAGCCAAGGCTCTGAGAAGCTCTGAGCAGGTCTGGAAGTTTCTCTCTCACAGGCTGGTTCTGTGTAACCAGCCCTTCCGATCCACAACCCCATCCATCCTTCATGTTTCAGCATTTCTGGAGGGCACACTGCCCACCTCAGACACCCCAGCAAGAACCAGGGAACAGTAGACAGGGCTTTGGGGCAGTGTTGTGAATACTCTCTCTCAGAAAGCACCAGGGCAGCCACGGAAGCTGTCTTATCCTAAATTTAGTGTTGTTTTGGCTTGTTCTTTAAAGCAGTTTGAGCCTGATATTGCATCCTGGTCCCCTTCAGAATTTTTTCAAAGATTACATTTTCTTTCCTTATTTACTTCATGATGCCTTCAGAGCTCTCAACCCCCCAGTGAACCATTCTGCCGTCAGCACTTCCCCTCTGCTACCCTCCCACCTTCAATGCCCCTGCTCTTCTGGGGACCCTCAGCCCTTTAAAGGGCTTCTCACAGCACTTCCGCTTCTGGTTGTAAGACCTCAGGAGCAGCAGGGCCACCAGACAGGTGCATGCTTACACTTCTAGTGTTAGGTAAGCAGTATTACAGAAGACTGAGAAGGTATGCGTCAGTGAGTAAGCTTCACGGAAGATGAACTCCTTTCCCAGTACAGTGAGAAGTTCTGTGAAAAAAAAAAACAACAGAAAACATGAGCCGTGATTCTTGCTGTCAAGAAACTGAAGAAGCTCAGAGCCCGATTGCACTGATTCTCCTGCATTCTGCAGACACTGCCTGCTGTTCTGGGCAGAATAGCTCAACATAGACTCGGTGATATAGGCGTCCCTGCCCTTCGTGCCGATAAGGAGAGTAAGACTCCTAGTGGTGACATGGCCTTGGCTCTAAGTCAGTGCATCTGACCCAAAGCCCAGTGCTCTCCAACCAGGTCAGGCCAGGACACCAGCAGCAGGACGGGATGTCTGGACCTGAGCTCACAGTGCCTGGGATTGCAAGGTGAACAGTGACGTGAGAAAAGTAATTGTTCCTGGAACCCATGTATGAGATGGACTGGAAGGAAGACGGGTAAAGACTGAGTCACTATCTGAGGGGCTCTTAAAAGAATCAACGTGATTAGTGATTTAGTGACTATAAATTCTCATCCAGGGCTGTGATATTGTGATTTATAAGAAATACATATTTGGTCTTCATCCCAGTTCTGGCACAGAGTTCCTAAAACCCTTGGAATTATCTTAGTGAGAAGCCGTCTTTCGTTATTTTCCTGAGGTGACTTTCGGAATGCCCCTGGGTCACCTAAGGATGGGGCTGGTTGCCAGGGAAACCAACTGCATGACTGGAGGTTTGGAACTTTCAGTTCTCTTCAGGCATGGGGGAAAGGGGATGAAGATTATATGTATTGCCAATGGCCAATGACTTAATCAGTGATGGCTATGTGGAAGCTCCTGCTCTCTCCCTGTGCCTTGCCCTATGCACGTCTTCCACCAGACTCTTCCTGAGTTATAGCCTTTTATAATAAACTGGTAATTTAATAAGAAAATCTTTCTCTGAGTTCTGTGAGCTGCTCTAGCAAAGTAATTGAACTCAAGGAAGGGGTCATTGAAACCTCTGATCTATAGCTGGTCAGTCAAAAAGTACAGGTGAAAACCTGAGTTTGCGAATGTCATCTGAGGTGGAGCAGGGGGCAATCTTGCGCGATTGAACCCTTGACCTGTGGAATCTGATGCTGTCTCCAGGTAGATAGTGTCAGAATTGAGTTGAATTGTAGGTCACCCACGTGGTGTTCGAGAGTAATTGGTAGGGGGAACCCCTCTCCCCCACATTGGAACTGGTACTAGAACTTTCTAAGGGCAAAGTTAAATACAACTTTTTTTTGGCAGATGAGATTTACTTCTCCAAGTGAGCTCATTGACCATCTACTCTCACAGTTCCTAATTTTAAATAAATTTAAAAGCAGCTCCTTTTAGTACTTTTAATGCCTGCAGGCCCAAGTCAGCTGTCCTTACTTTAAAGTAAGGTAAGTGAGTTAGAATTTAAAACCTTCTTCTCCCTTCTATCACCCAGTGTTCTTACAGAATCCTGAGAGGTGGGCTCCATGTTCGGACAACGCTCTCCCCCACCCTGAGCTGGGAGCCCCTCTAGCCACCTCTTCCGGATGGTTCCTGCCTTTCTGTCCACACTGGAAGCCAAGCACACTGCTTCACTCCTAGCAAGTGCTCGGTAACTAGCTGATCATTCAACCAACATTCGTTCAGTGCCTTCTCTGTTCCAGGCACTGTTCTGGACCCTGAGCTACACTGTAGCCCCAGACCACCTCTTCTCCTGCAGCTTAGTTGGATTGAAAACTCTAATTAATTCTCCAATTATAAGCTATATAATATTAATAATAATATAATTATTATATAATTAATTAATTCTTAATTTTCCAAATATAAGCTATTGGAGGATGATAAGCAATACATCTACAGGCTAATAAGAATGGAACAACCAGGTAATTCATCACAGGAGACTATGATGACAGGACTTCGGCCAAGAGACAAGGGAGCCCTTACATTGGAGGACCAGAGAAGGCCTTTTAAATTGGGGGCTGAGGCATGGATGGCAGGGAGGTTTCGGCCTCATGAGAAGTTGGAGGATGAAAGTACCAAGCAGAGAGGACAGCTAATGCGAAAGCTCTAAGACAAAAATGACCTTCTCTGATTCAGGAACCAAGTGGGAACACCCGTGTCTATAGCTCAGCAACGGAAGCAGGCCCAATACTGAGCCAGTCAGCCTTATGCCAGTGTGCTTGTTTTCTGCCTGGCATCTGTTCTTGTTGGCCCACTGTCCATTCTAATTGGACAGATGTGCCAGAAACAGATAGTGAATATTTTCAGCAGCATCACATGATGTGAAGTGAAGTCAGAGAGAGACAGGGACTATATCATGTAGGGCCTAGTGGGCCTTAGCAAACAGTTTGGACCTATTTTAAAGCTTGAGAAAACAAATGGGGCTTCTAAGCAGCTGAGTGATGTGAACTGTTTATACTTAAAAGGATAGCACAGGCTGCTGTTTGGGAATTGAATGAGGGGACAGTAGTTCAGATAGATGAAAATGTTTGAATCGTGGCAGTGAGTATGAAGAGAGTGGAGCATTTGGGGTGTGTCTTGCAGGTAGACTTGGTAGTTCCTAAAGATGGGTAGGATGGGGGGCAAAGGAACAAGACATTAAGGACTCATATTTTTGGTCTCAGTAACTAGATGGACAGTAATTTTGTTTGCTGAATATCACAAGGATAAATCAATGACTATTTTTAAATAAATAGAAATTATCATTGATTAGCTTAAGAAACTCTGTGGTTTGTGGAGCACAGCAAGCAGCCCAGACTGCTATACTTTAAGCAGGTTAAAGTTGTATAATCCTAAACAGCAGGATTTCATCAGTCCCTCAGCTCCTGTGCCCACCCCACTCCAGATTTTTACCAGCAGGGTCTAACCTCAAGGATTTTCCATGGTGCACAGAAGACTTGTCCCTATTTGACTAATGGAGACAGTGTGTTCAAGTGACGGTAGTCAGGAGTGGGGCACTGTTCTCTGCTCCCAGCCTGAAGCAATTAGAAAGGCCAGGCCACTAGGAACCCAGGAAATGCATGCTGACTGGAAAAGACCATCTCAGATGGGGTCTCAAAGTTTGGCTTTTTTTGCCTTCACTGGTTTTTCCCAAAAGATTAGATGTTCAAGGTCAAGCTGTTCTTTTACCCCGTCAGCTCATCAATCTTCTGTTTCTCCCATTTATCCCTTCTATCTCTGTGAAAATAAGATCCTACTTTGAACTGTACATTCTGATTCGCAGGGCTCCTTCACATGCATGGTTTCGTTTGCTCTCCTCAATAATCCTAAAGCAGAGGATCATTTCCATTTTACAGGTAAAAACCTAAAGCTCATAGACTATCACCTCCCCAAGGTCATACAAAGAAAAAAGAAAATGTTTAACATGACTCCCAAGCACTTCATGCTTGAGCCCCTGCAAACCTCTTCACCTTCACCTTCACCACACCTAAATCTTCCCCTCCTCTCTCTGAGCTCCAGTCACATTGGCCTTCCTTCATTTCTTCAAATGTGCTAAACAATTCCATCCTCAGGACTTTCTGTTACCTGCTTTATCTTCTGCCTGGAATGTTCTTTTTTTTTTTTAGTCCAACATCACTTTGTTTAGTTAGTTCCCATTCAACCTTAGGTCTCAGATTAAGTATTACTTCTTCGGAAAAATTTCCTCAATTCTCCAGATGAGGTCCAGTTGTTATATTATACATTTCCACATTTTTCCATATTTCTCCTTTCCTGACAAATATTGCAATTATATTTCATTTATTATTTATATAATTATAGCAAGTACCTATTGCCACAAAAATATTGCATAACAAACCACTACAAAACTCAGTGACTTCAAAAAACAATCACATTCTCATGGGTCTGCAGATGAACTCAGTGTGACCGATTGTGTGTGTGTGTGTGTGTGTGTTGGGACAAAGAGAGAACAATAAGGAGCTCAATTCAAATATGTTTGAGACACCAGAGTTCCAATTCTCTGAGTCTTTTGACTTAAAATTCTAATCAGTTAGGTGTTTTGTACAAAATTTGGATTTCACACTGAAAAGAACTATTTACTTTTCTATCTCCACCTACACACTCCACAGGCCACTCACTTCTACCCTCCCAACAGAATGACAACGCAATAATGACTATAATAGTGAATTTTTTTTTATTGGGGTGACATCTGTTAGCAAGGATTACATAGGTTTCAGGCATACAGTTCTACAGTGCATTGTCAACTTGATGTATAATCAGTTCACCATATAATAGTGAATTTTATGTGTAACCTTAACTAGGTCATGGGGTGCCCCGTCATGTAGCTAAACATTAATCTGGGTGTTTCTGAGAGGGTGTTTTTGGATGAGACTAACATTTAAATTGGTAGACTGAGTGAAGCAGATTGCCCTCCCTCATGTGGGTGGGCCTCACCCAATCCACTGAAGGCTTGAGTAGAGCAAAGCTACTGACCCTCCCCTGAATAAGAGAGAATTCCTTCTGTCTGATGACCTTCAAACTGGCACAGTGGCTTTTGTTCTGCCTTCAGACTTGAACTGAAATGTCAGCTCTTCCTGGGTCTTGAGCCTGTGGCTTTTGGACTACAATTACACCATGGGCTCTCCTGGGTCTTCAGCTTGCTGACTCACCCTGCAGATATTAGGCTATGTAGGCCAATTTCTTATAAGTCTCTTTCTATCATCTATCTATCTATCTATCTATCTATCTATCTATCTATCTATTTACCTATCTATCTATCTATCATCTATTCTATTGTTTCTGTTTCTCTGGAGATCCCTAATACAGTGTCTGTCTGCATTGTGATGATTCAGAGTTTGGAATGTGTGAAATATGGAGGATATACACACCCCTGGTAAGGGGCAGGGACCATGCACAGGAGGGCAGGCCATCACTGTCACAAGTCTGGCCCTACCTGCTTTGTTTGTGTTATCTCAGGGCTCACAAAAATCAGGGTGCCTGCTATAGGGTTGGGCTAAGCACACTGGAAGCAGATGAAGTTTATTAGGGGGACTACCTTGCTGGATCTCTACTCAACAAATTTTTTTCTACACATGCAACAAAAGCCTTAAGAAGAAAGAAAGTTCTGAAAGACAAGAAACTTGGAAAAGCTAAAGAAATCATCTCCAGGAGTAGATGCTGCTGCTGTGGCACATGCATGAACAAAGGAGATGCTTTGGGAAGAGGGGTCTTTCTCCAGGCTATGCAGAAGGCAAGCTTTGGGTTTCAACTTGGCCACTGTGATTACAAGCAACCACAAGCTACAGAGCAGCTTCCTCAACCTTACAGGGTATTTGAATGACCTGGTCCAATATAAAAATATACCAATGGGTTGTAGAAGAAGAAAGAACTTCCCTGAGGTCACAGCTGTCAGGGAGAGCCATTTTCTGTATCTTGGCATGTGACTGACTTGGGCCGCCAACAATACACCTGATAATTTGGAATCTAAAATTGATTTGAAGTGAAACTCTGTATTCCCTACCTTTGGCTGCATTTCCTTCTATTCAATATTTGTTTTGCCATTTCCAGATTGAAGATTATTCTCTTATGTGGAAAAAATATGCTAACTAGGAGGTACCTAGCTCTGTGTTGAATCACAGCATGGAATAGATAGAGAAGGATTATACCAACAGTAGCAAGCCTGGGCTCTGGCCCTGCTTTGTCACTAATTTATCAGTCTTTGACTTTCATAAAGTCCTTAAACTCTATGGGTTTTTCCTCTTCTGTGAAATGAGATAATTTGATTGCATATTAATTAAGGTTTATTAGACTAAGCTATTGTCACAAAAGCATGCCAAATACAATGGCTTATATAAATTAGAAGTTTATGCCTCTTTCTTATAAAATCTAAACTTTAGCTGTTCATGGGTCAGCTCTAGTCAAAAAGGTCATCCAGGAAGCGAGGCTAATGGGCCACGTCCACTGTGATCATATGTGGCTTCCATTTCCGATTCAATGCAGCAAAAAAGAAGGAAAAGAAGGTCCAGAACATTCCTGTTTAAGGAGATTACCCAGGATTGCACACCTCATTCTGCTCACACCCCACTGGCACAAGGACATTGCCACGTGGCCACTTACCTACAAAGAAGGTTGGGAAATTCAGTTTGTACATAATTGGGTGGTCATGTATCAAGCTAAAGCTGCCGGTGGGGAAAGGGGAAGGTAAGGAGCTCTATCAGTAAATAAGAAAAGAAAAGAATAAATATGGAAAGAGAGTCTACCACAGACAAAATTATCTTAAACATCCTTTGGGCCCCTCAAACAAGAAGAGGCTAGTTTCTTCAGCCATTACACGATCTTTCATAAGTATTGGCTTCATCCTGTTGTCATTTCTTTACTCCAAGTAGTCCACTTTGTGTTTGCCACATTACACAGTCCATAAGTCAATATGATCTTGAGTTCACTCTGACATATTTTAAATGAACTGGCTGGATCACATGCCTATTCCTTTATCTTTTGTATGATTACTCTTAAAATCTGAGCTAATAGCATGCTTCATGGGTGGTTCCATTGTTTCTTTGATGCTTTCTCTTCTCCCCTTTATTACTACTATTTCTAGTTATTGGTTGGATTTTCACATGTCATAGAATCTCTTTGGTTATTTTCAGATTTTTTTCCCTTGGTACTCTCCTTTCCCAATAACTGAGGCATTTATCTGGCAATGTCCACCATCCTGTTCCTTTCATTTCTCCCAAGGCTCACATAACATGGTGTTCAGCCTTGGAAGAAAAAATTAAGGCCAGGGCAACAGTCCCCCACATCACTTACCCTATCTTTTGAAAGCTGAAAGAGATGGAGGCAAGTCAAATTCACAGAGGCTTGATTTTCAATGGGCTAGTCTAGAGAGAAATTTCTTCCTAGTCTAGAGAGAGATTTCAACACTTTAATACTTTACCTGAAAATGACCATGACAAGACCACATTTTTTCACTTTTTTGCTGAGGTTCCTCTCAGAAAATCTATGAGCAAACACAGCCAGCCCAGCACTCATCATGACCTTGACAACAGTTCTGCAGTGTGAATTCCTTGACTCTTTTCCTCTCCTTTACTTTGGGATACAGGTTACTCATGAGAAAGAAGAACAGGAGCCTTGCCTGGATATAAGAGAGAAAAAATAAAAAGTGCAGACTAAAAGGAAGGAAGGGGAAGGTGCCAAGGAAACAGCTGAGAAAGAGCAGAGGCCTGACTGGAGCCAATGGCCTGGGGGCCATGGCAGCAAAATAAGGGGGGCAGCCAGCTGGCTAAGTGGTCCTAGCAAGAGGACTCTGGATGGATTGGACCTCAAGAGTGCCCTTTGGGGTACAGAAAAGAGAAACGAGCCTCTGTCCGTCAGGCCTAATGAGAGAGCAGCAGCCTTTGGTCAATAGATGGAGGAGAGAGAATGAAGAACTCCAGACATCAATTTCCAGGGTGTGAGTGAAAAAGACAGCCAATTTTCAGGGAGCAGAGCTGGCCAGGAACCACAAATCCGTGTGGACAGCTCAAGAATGCTGCCTTTTGGTGGCAAGGGGACTAGACAGTAACGTCATGGGGCGCAGCCGAGGTAGATGTGGTAAATCTTTGCAAAGTTTGCACAAGACCATTCATGTTTTTCAAGTGAGTATGAGTAAGGGAGAGATTGGTGCTAAAACAGTAAAGAGAGTCCAAATGGACTCTTCCATTTCTCTGTATCAGAGGCTTAAAATGAATAGTAACGATGGTTGAACTGAGCATGAAGTTACTCTGGTTTGCATTTTGTTCAAGCCAAGAACAAATATTTGAAACAGTTTACAGCAGAACAAAGGACTGGACAGCCTTCTCTATCTTTCAGATTTAAAACCACTCTCAAAATCAGTATTGCAGGAGAAGGAGGGGGTCAGGGAAGTAATGCTTTAGATCTGCTGCAGTCTCATCTCTGCAGAAAGAATAATTTTTCTCTTACATCTTTTACGTAAAATGGTGTTATGGTTTGATGAGACTCAAGGTCACCATAGAGCCTCCTTAGCTACTCAAGAAAAAAGAGAGACAGAGACTCCACCACCACCACCATCAGTTGAGCGGCAAAGTTGTAGGGGAGCCCTGAAATATTGCCCAGAAAGAGTAGGGCATGATGAGAAAGACTTGAAGACAAGACAAGACATTTATAGGCATTATTCTCAGGGAGGCCACCTTCCCAGGCTCTGCCCACTCCCACTTTCAGAGCAAGACAAGTCCCATTTTCCACTCTAATAAAACCCAACACTTTTCTCGGTGTTCTAGAACTCCTCAAAACTCTGAAGAAGTCCAGACATACACTCTGAATCTTGGTGATCAGAGATACCATCAGATTTCTTAGAAGTTGAGATGGACCTAAAGGAATACAAGCAAATCCTTCTGTAAACTTTCCTGTATCTCGACAAACATTTTATAGGTGAAATCAGATTTAAGTATTTTAATGTGGCTGTTTTGAAAAAGTGTTTCCAAAAAGACAGTCAACTCTCTTATGTTGGGGGAAATGCAAACGAAGGTAAGAGGCTGTCCTACATTATTTGTTTTGATAATTGTGGCCATGAGCGGACTGGGGGTGAAGGGCAAGACTCTCTTGGGACTTGTAAATAGTATGAATTTACTCCACAAATCTTGAGCACAAAAAACAACTGTTTCTTTATGTTTCTAAATGAGCTTAAACCTAGCTCAGCTTTCTAAGTCAGTTTCAATTCCTTTTGGGTTATTAAAAAAAATCTTAGGGTTTACATAATCCAGGAAATGAGGAAGGGCCTCTGTCCTCAGCACCTAGTGATCCCCACTTTGATGTTCGACATCAGCCTGTATGGTCATTCTAAGACTGGGGGCTCTGCTGCTCCAGGCCCACTTCCTCCAAACCAAGAACAAAGCATCAAGAACTCTTCACACAACAAGGCAAAGAGGCAGCCAACTGAATGGGAGAAAATATTTGCAAATAACGCATCAGATAAGGGTCTAATATCTAAAATATATAAAGAACTAATAAGACTTAACAACAAAAAAACAAACAACCCAATTGAAAAGTGCACAGAAGAACTAAACAGACACTTCTCCCACGAAGAAATACAAATGGCCAGCAGACATATGAAAAAATGCTCATCCTCATTAGCTATCAGGGAAATGCAAATCAAAACCACAATGAGTTACCACCTCACACCTGTGAGAATGGCTATTATCAACAAGACAAGGAATAACAAGTGCTTGAGAGGATGTGGAGAAAAAGGAACTCTGGCACACTGCTGGTGGGAGTGCAAACTGGTACAACCACTGTGGAAGGCAGTGTGGGGGTTCCTCAGATAATTGGGAATGGAATTACCATTTGACCCAGCCATCCCCCCTTCTGGGGATCTACCCAAAAACTTGAAAACCTTTGTCCGCAAAGACTTATGTACCCCAATGTTCATCGCAGCGCTGTTCACAGTGGCCAAAACATGGAAACAACCACAGTGCCCTGCGACAGCTGACTGGATAAAGAAGCTGTGGTGCATATACACAATGGAATATTACTCAGCTGTAAGAAAAGATGAAATATTGCCATTTGCAACAACATGGACGGACCTGGAGATCATCATGCTTAGTGAAATAAGCCAGACAGAAAAAACAAGAAACTCTATGACTTCACTCATATGTGGAATATAAAACTGACAGCAAAGAAAAAAGAAATGAAGAAACAAATAACCCATGGACACAATCAATAGTTTAATGTTTATTTGGGGACGAGTGGGTCAGGGAGGGGAGAAAGGGGAGGGCGTGGGAGAGGAAGGGGGGAAGCTAAATATAAGGTGATGGAAAGAGAAAAAAAATACAATAAAATAAAATCAGAATTTAAAGAAAAAAGAAAAGAACTCTTCACAGCTCTTAAGGAAGTGTCGCTTCAGGCTCACCGCAGACATCTCACACTTCCATTCAAGGTCCTGCCACCTCCTTGCACTATGTGCAGGCAGAGCCTGGCAAACTTCCATCAGTTCACTGTGGACACCCTGACTTGTGATGGGCCACCTGAGAAGTCCCACTCTGGGATAAGCCAGCTCCTCCCTGCACAAGCCTACACTCGTTCCTTCCCCAGGGCAAGGGAAGTCCAGCTGCCCCAGAGGACAGAGCCCAGCTGTCTTTGAGAGGGGAATACCAGTCATTCTTTCAGAAGGATCCTACAGCTTGGGAAAAAACGGGGCATGAATTCCTCAGTCGGGTACTGTATAAGGGGGACCACCTCCTCCTCCCTCAGCAGTGATTTCCATGACTCCCTGTGCCATGGACTGAGTGCGGAAGCCTGGGCTCCTGGATCTGTTCTTGAGTTCATTACACAAAGGCACCGAATAAAGGAGTAGGGGAGGCTGAGTTCTGTCAGGGCCCCTCTCCCAGGCCCTGCATCCTGTTACAGGTTTGCATTTACCTGGAGGAGGGGCCTTTCACTCTCATGGGCTGGGGACAGCTCTGAACCCACAAGTCTGTATTCCCTCAGGTGTCAGGGACACTGCCCAGCACTTCGTGGGATTCTTACTTAGCACAGGAGTCCCATGAGGAGGGGGAAATGGGAAGAGGCCTGGGCACACCAGGAGCCATTCCCCAGCAGAGTGACAGGATGGAAGCTAGCTGCATGCTTGAAGGATGTGGCCCAACTCAGCTGTCTGTGGTGGGTCAAGTGGGGCCAGAGCAGAAGACTTCTCCCCGGGGAGAGTCTTCCCAGAAACCTCTTCTCCAGCTGAGTCAACATGCTCAGCTTCCTGGAAAAAGAGTCTTTGAAACAAGAGTTGAAAAACCTGAGGTGTTGTCCCTTCAAATGAACTTTGGAAATTGATTTCTCTTCTCTGGTCCTCAGTCCATCAGTAGAACACCCAGTCTTGCTTAGAGTAGTTAAAGGATCATGCTTAGTAAGACGGATAAAACTAATATGAAAAGTACAAAGACGTCGCACAAAAACGAAATAGAATGGAGCAGGAGTTTTGTGGTGCTGGGGCCTGACCTCTTCTCACTCAGATCTTTGCTCCTGTAACAGCTCCTACACACAGAGTGTAGGAGTCCATTAGGAAGCTAGGAAATCACAGAAACTCTTGATAAAAAACCAAATGTCTCCTGTTTTGGCTTGACAGGGTTTCTAAACTTTCAGCCACGGTTTCCAGGAGCTTCAAACAATTTGTCTGTTTGGGTTGGGTCTTGTGATGATCCTTGTCTCCAGCCCTCTGGAGCCACCCAGAAAGAGCAGCCCACCAGGGCTGCCCCCATTCCAGCCCTCATCCCGCCCCAGTCACTTCAGGACCACCTGCCCAGCCCTGAGAAGTAAAGCAATTGTGGGATGGCTGTTGGCTCAGGTATCCAGAGGCAGGAGAGGGAAGACAGTGAACCACTGGTCAACCCCACCCCCACCCCAGAGCAGACTTGGCTCTAAAAATATTTTCATGATGTCAACCCCAGAACAAAGGCTTCTTTGGCTTCAGGAGTAAAAATTCTCAGCTTGGAATTCAATCAAAGGCTTTGTTACAAATACTTTACATGACAGAATCTATTAATATCTTCAGCTAATTGCTCTCAGTTTTGTGATCTCTGTGGCAAAAATTCCACCCAGGTCAATTAAAAGGAGGGGATTTGCTCTAATAGAGGAGCTCCCAAGTTCCTGTAAATTAAGTCATGTTTGACATTTTACCAGCTCAGAAGCCTGTGACAGGGTCTAAATTCTCTGTTCCCAGCCCAACCTATTGACTTCTCTAGGCTGTCATGTTGGGGGTGACAACAGAGTACTGGGGAGGAGAAACAAAGAGAAATGCACTTTATCAAGGCTTACAATGAGGCAGGCTCTCAGACAGCAAGAATGTTTTAGTGAGTTTGCTTTTGGTTACATACAAGGAGGAGTTGTTGAAGGTCCCACCCAGCCTGTGCTTCATAAATTGGGTTGATCAAAATCTCCCCTCTGGCTTTTATTAGTGAAGCTCCAGGTCTCAAGCAGAATGGACAGGCTTTCTGTTCTCCCACAGGAAGGTTTAAGATTATCATGAACAGAAATGATAGCAATTGGGAATTTCAAAAATGGTGGCAACAGCATTTGGCCCATGGATCTGGCCAATGGAAGACTTACGGAGAAAAATTTTGAATTTGTATCAGCAAGGGCCTTTCTAAATGTAAATGTAAAACTTTATTAGAACCAATACAAATCATTCCTTCCATGAACAACAGGTAGTCGCTAGGTGACTGAGAATCATTTAACAACTGTTGTCCCAGTAATCATCTGAAAGAGCTAAGACCAGTCAAGGGAAATGATAGCTAAGATTTAGGAATATTCCCAGATTCAAATGAGAAACACACCACTCCCACCCACACATAGATTCAATGGCAATTTATATATAGCAGAGCAGAGTGAATGTTCAACTTGGCCAAGCACTGCTCTTTAAATGGAGTTGGAAATGCTCCTTCACATCTCACTCCCTGGTTGTTTTTTGTTAGTTTGCTTGGTTTCTTCCCTAATTAATTTTTTTCATGCATTAATTTACTCATTCATCAGGAAGGTTTTGAGGGACTATTATATTCCAGCTTCTGTATTAGGTGCTGGGAATTAATTCAATGAAGAGCAAAACTGGCCAGAATTCCTGTCCTCCTGGATCTTAGAGTGTAAGGGTGGACTTGGCGGGGTGGAGTGGGGATGTCCAGAAGGTACCAGGAGATGCTATATTGTAGTGGTGGCTTATTTTGTTTTGGGAGTTTATTTTTGTGTTTGTTTTGGAAGATTGGCATCTAAAGATAGGGGTTTGAGGGTATAGTTCTTTAAAATATAATTTGTACTTGTTTTGTTCTTAATAAATGACATCTTGGACTATAACTAAAAGCTCCACTTGGCTGAAACTACTCTAATGATCTTCCCTGAATTGTTTGGAAATGTCAGGAAGATGAGCACATAAGCTGCTGTCACCAATTCAAGTCAGAGCTCAAAACTAACCTGCCAGTGACCTCTGATGCTGCACGCACGTAGGCTATGCTCGTTTCTTAGATGTCAGGCTCTGCAGTAGCCCTTGTGGAGCATTTGTCTGGGTGACAGTACTGAAGATTTGTCTCTTATTTTGGGTGATGCCATTGTCCTGGGGATTGAGCTATACCTTGATACCTCAGACCAAGAGATTAGACCTAGATTGAAAGCTACTGAGAGAGGAAGTCTGCATGAGCCCTTTTCTTCCACATGTGCTAGTTACTAAAGTTCAGGGAAGTTTCTTATAATAATGTGTGGGACCTGAAGCTGCTTGAACACCATCCCTAGATTGCTACCTGGCCTGAGGAGTAGCTGTTTCAGAGATAGGCCTGGCCTAATATAATTCTTAAGGATACTACTTTAATTAGACCTCCTTCTAAGTGGACTTCCCAATTTAACCCACCACAGGGCTACTCAGTTTTGCATTCTCTCTGAGTCTCAGGACCCAGCTTCAAGGTGAGATCCTGAACCTGGGAAGAGTGGTTGTATGGGGGAGCCATGTTGGAACAACCACTGTTGGGTACTCTCTCATGGATGTGGGGTAGCCAGGACTCTGGGCCTTCTCCTACATCTGTAGTCCACAGCATCACATACCCCTCCATCCTCTAGACCATTGGTTTCTAAGCAGTGGCATGCATACCCTCGGGGGGACCTGCTGGACCATTCAGGGATACATGAAATATAATCAGTAATGGCGATTTACTTTACAAGTAAAGTAAAATAAAATGCAAAACGTTAGTTATGGAACAATAAATGTTAAGTTTGAATCACCATTACTGGAGATGCTTCAAAATTAGATCACATTAGTGAATGATGACTGGTGAAAGCATGGCTATAAACCCTTTCCCCAAACCGCTCTTCTACCAATCATCACACACAATTTCAAGACAATTCATTTGCGAGGTTTCTAGAACTTTCCCAAACATATAAATACATCCATAGTCAGACTCTTTGATCAGTTTAGTTATCGCCTGAGTAAAAGTAAGTGCATTGTCTTTAATCATGACTCTTTTCAAGTACTTTTTAAATTATATTTAATGTTTAAAATAGTTTCAGTTATTATCATCAGTGATTTTTAAGCATGTCAGTTATGGATCAGTAGTTGAAAACAGGAACGGTTAAAAAATAAAAACTTGATGAGAACTGTAACCTGTCATGAAGTACTTCTCAATACATATCCACACCTATGAGTACATCCACACTGGGAGATAGTAAAAAGGTACGTGCCTCAGACACTACACAGAAGAAAAGGAAATACTCTGAAGAGTATATAAAATATGGGCTACCATTTGTAGGGGATGATGACGGTCCTAAGCCTTTGTGTGTTGTGTGTAGGGAAATACTATCCACCGGTTTCATGAAACCCTCTCTATTCATGTGACGTTTAGACACTAAACAGCCTATGTATGAAAACAAAGAAATGCATTATTTTCAGTACTTAGAAAAGCATCCAAATGTTACCTCATACATGATGTCAGGAAAGAAAGACAATAAGAATGCAGTTGAGGCTTAATGTTGTATTGCTCATCATATAGCTAAATGTGGTAAAAACCATACCATAGCTGAAGATTTAATTTCTCTTTGAATTAAGGATACTATTTTTTGTATGTTTGGGGAAGAACATGTCTGTAAAATTGATACTATCTCTTTTTCAATTAACACAATGTCTCGATGAATTCAGGAAATGGCTGATGGTATTAAAGCTGTAGCAGTAGATAGAATTAGAAAAAGTAAATTCTTTTCCATCCAGGTCAATGAAAGTATAGATATTGCTGATTTATCTATTTTGCTAGTCATCATGGGGTACTTGGTGGGAAATGAAATTGAGGAAAACCTGTTGCTTTGTTATCCATGACAGAGTGTACCACAGATGAAGCTATTTTTAAAGCAGTCAATGATTATTTCATGGAAAAGGACATTAGTTGGGTGCATATTTGTGGTGTATGCACTGACAGAGGCAAGTATGTCAGGTTGTTTTACAGACTTACACAGCCAAATTAAAGAAGTAGCTTCCCGTGTACCATGGAGTCACTGCTGCATTCATAGACAGTTTTGCATCCAAGCCTCCTCCTAGTGAACTGAAAGATGTTCTTGATGAGGCTGTAAAAGTTCTAAATTTTAGTAAGTCACAGCCATCAAACTCCAAATTACTTAAATTACTGTGTGAAGAAATGAACAGCACTCACAGTACATTACTTTTGCAGACAGAGGTAAGGTGGCTAGCTCATGGCAAAGTACTTACATGGATGTTTGAACTTAGACATGAAGTCCAGGTATTTTTTGAAAACCATGGTTTCCCTCTTGCTCCAAAGTTTCTGGACAGTGATTGGCTTCAAAGTATTGCATATTTATAAGATATTTTCATAGAAATAAATAAACTCAACTTGAGACTTCAAAACAGCTCGATTACTATATTCAAAGTTACTGACAAAATTGAGTCAATGATTAAAAAACTAAACTTTTGGAAAGTGTGTATTGAAAGAGTGTTGCCTGAAATTCTTAAAACTCTGCACATCTTCATATCTGAGAATGACTTGCACCTATTCCAAAAGTGAACGAGAATATCATAAGTCACTTGAAAGGTTTTAAATTTCCTTTTATAAGTATTTCCCTCAATGTGGAGAAAAAAACAACTGGGTTGCAGATCCCTTCAATGAAGAATTCTTCAAAAAATGTAAACTATCAATCAATGAAAAAGAAGCAAGTAGTCAAACTTTCAATCGATTCTTCTTTAAATTCTGATTTTAAGAGAAAGCATCTTATTACCTTCTGGGTAGACATCAGAGAGAAATACAAACAGCTCAGTGAGAAGGCACTCAAATACCTCTTGCCATTTACTCATACTGAACTAATGGAGAGAATTTTTTCTTCTTACCTTTCATCAAAAATAAGTACTGCAATAAACTTAATGCAAGTCTGGATTTAAGACTGCATCTTGCATCTTTTGAGCCTAATTTTAAGAACCTAAGTGCATCAAAGCAAGCTCAATGATCTCGCTAACAATGTTTCCATTGGCTAGTGATCTGCATAAAAAGTATTGGACTTTTCACATAACAAACAAATAATATAACTAATAATAAAATAAAGGTTGGTTAAATAGTTGACCATCATTATCAACATTTAACTGGGTTATGAATATTATAAAATTAAACCTGTGGTTTGTACTTTTAGTGTAGTAACTTTTCTTTCCTAACTTATTACCTCATTTCCATTATTTTACATTAAGATAGGCATTGAACAAAAGTGTCAATATTTTAAAACAGCTGTTTTAAAAACAAGGGGTACAATTTATAGAAATGGGCTTAAATGGGGTACACAAGTGGGAAAAGGTTGGGAATCACTGCTCTAGACACCTATAGGTGGGTTTTCTATTTATCTTCTGAAGACAATCAGTTCCAAGAATAGAACTGGCAGGGTTCCTAAAAGCTGTTAATATTCATCTTTCATCATTTAATAAATCTTCTTTAATGTGTCCCCTTACCAAAGCCAAGCAGACAATGTACATTTCTCTCTCCTTCCTCTTTTTCTTCCTTTCTTCTCTTCTATCTTCTCCCCTCCCTCTTCCCCTAGCATGGGTAATGTGTGGGGCACTGGGTCTCAGACATTCTGTTTGTGCATAGGAATTATTCTCCAACAACAATGTAATCATGAAATGTTACCCAAACACATTGGGTATTATTGAATGTGCCATTTCTGGATCCTGGCCAAGGGCTTTGACAGAAGGAGGAAAGGACTCAAAGGAGGAAAAGAGAGAGAAAAATTATGAACACATCTCCCCTCCAGTCCTGCTGCTGAATTAAACCACATGTACATTTTCTAAAAGGCACAGCACAAAGGAACAGCTCCAAAGCACATGTTTTAGAGCAGAGGTCTTCTCTCTAGGATTTTGAAAATTAGTGGCTGAAACAATATAACATGAAGTACAGGAGCATGTGGAAGTAATTAAGTACTCTTGCCATGTAAGAGTTGTTAATCAGCACTTTACTACTGGCTACTTGGAGACAGGATCTGAATAAATATGGAGCTCTGCTCAATAACTGAACCAGGGGTCATGAGGACCCTGGTCCTCAAGGGTCATCAAGTGTTACATTTATCCTTGGAAAAGAGTTGGAGTAAATTACTTGACAGATTCCTTAGTAAAACAAACCCTAGAGGCATGGAAGAGCAAAAACCTTATCCACGGGGTTGTAGTTATACATGCTTGGGGTTCAGAGGAGGGATTTCTTCCTGCCTATAGTACCAAGTCATCACAAAGAAGCACCTGAAAGTTAGAATCTGTTCAGTCTTCTTGTATTTTAGTCACTCATTCATTTGTAAATTTATTCATAAATGTATTCAAGTGGTATTTATTGAGTAACTACTATAAACTGCTACTATAGAAGATATAAAGATCTGGTCCTTATTCTGAGAAAACGTACTAACTAATGAAAACAGAAAACCTATAATTATAACATGCTAAATTAACAATATAAGACATGATGCAAGGAAATACATATGTAAATACTAAAAGAATAATGCAGACAAGAAACTGTTAAGGAAATTAGAGGAGTAAGGTGAGATCACTGTGGTTCAGAGTAACCTGCAAGAGATGGGGTTTGAATTAGGCTATGGATGGGTGGTAAAGAGAAGAGACTTTCAAGGTAAAATAGGTTAGCATCATAGTGGTAGCAAAATCCTTCCATTTTGCTCCATTCCTGTGTAAGAGCTATGAAAGAGCTCTGCCATCAAGGACAGGGCTAATTAGATGAGCCTGACATTGATAAGAGCTGCCAGAAAGAATGACCAGAGATGATTAAGTTAAAATGGGGCCATTAATCTATCTGATTGGTGTCCTTATAAGAAGAGGAGACTAGGACACGCAGAGACACCAGGCGTGCACATGCACAGAGAGATGACCATATGAAGAGGCAACAAGAAAGGGGGCATCTGCGAGCCAAGGAGAGAGATCCCAGGAGAAACCATACTTGCTGACACCTTGATCTTGAACTTTTGGCCTTCAGAATTGTGAGAAAATACACTTATTTTGTTTAAGCCACCCAGTATGTGGTATTCTATTATGGAAACCCTAGCAGACTAATAAATATTGTATTTTTCATTTCATCTGTTGATATAAATTACATTAATACATTTTAAAATGTTATCCATACTTGTAATTCTAGGAGACACCAAAGTTATTTGTATTGTATTTTATACAATTTTACTTACAATTTTTATATCTATATTCCCATGAGACTGGCCATAATTTCCTTTACTATATTGCTTTTATCTTGTTTTGGTGTTAAAGACAAAGGAGTCCCCATCAAATGTTTGAAGATAATTCTGTTTTTCTATTTTATAGAAAAATGTAAATAACATTTAGTAGAATTCACCTATAAAATCACTGAGAATGGTAGAATTTGTGTATATATGTTGGGGCAGGAGTGAGGGGGGCGTGAAAGAGTAAGTTTTTTAAATAGTGACTCAACTTTTATAAAAGTGATAGGAGTATTCATGTTTTATATTTCTTGAGACAGTTTTGTTGTGTTATATAATCTAGGGATTTTCTTATTTTGTCTAGGATTATTATACAAGAATTCATTGCATTCTTAAATAGCAGAAACATGGTGTTAGAAAACTTTTAATATATACTATTAGCCACATCACAAAATATAAAGTGTCTAGAAATAAATCTAACAAGATACATACAAGATTATATATATATATATATATATATATATATATATATAAAGAGAGAGAGAGAAGGAGGGAGTGATGGAGGCAGGGAAGGAAGGAGGGAGACAGAGACAGAGACTAGAAGCATTTCCAGAATGGTGGAATTAGAACCTCTGAAATCTGGTTCTCCCTAAAAGTCAGGAGAATGATGGAGAAAAAAAAAATCTTTTAGAACTCTGGAAATTAACTAAGGCTTGTACAATCAGAGGAGACTTTCATTAAAGAAAAATGATAGAAACTCAGAAAGAACAATTTTATGCTCTGTGCCATTTTAATTTGCTCTAACCCCATTCTCTTCTCCCAGCCCTGAAAAATCCACAGTCTCACAACTATGGTAACTATGAAAACCAGCTGCTTAGCAGCTACTAGAGGGAGCAGAACAAGTACGGAGCTCCTCTTGGCCCCAGTCCCAGAGAATTCTCACTGTTTGATGTATCTGACAGCTTACTGAAAATCTCCATTCTCAGATATTGTCTTTATATGAATGGACCAGAGCTCCCTCTGTTTAAACAACCCTATCTTTTAAAAACAATCTATGGGAATTATTTAAAATTGCAGCTGCTGAAGGCAGTGTTACCAGTTGTAATAAGAGGCAAACAAAAAAATCTTAAAATTAAAATTGAAGAATTGATGTTCATAGAGGACTTGGAAAAGCTCCAGCAAATTCCTGGACTCTAGAAGGCCATGTGAATGTATATTAATAGGTCTGTGCACATGCCGAAGAAAGACTTGAGAAGGTCCTACTTCTGGTTGATCTTGAAGTTGTGTGCAAACAGGAAGAAAGGGCTAAGGCAGAGTTGTATACCACATTCTGAAGCACTGAAATTGTGCCCCAACTCACACACACACACACACACACACACACACACACACTACATATAATCTCACAGCAAAGACCAGAGACTTACTGATTCATGCATTTTAGCTTGCCAATCTGTCCCATCTTTAGCTTACCACTAAACAACCAAGCCAGGAATTCAGTAGCCACATGCAACAAAAGATACAGACTTTACAGAATTAGTTCAGAAAAGTTACTAAACAAACAGCAAAAAAAATACCAACATCAAAGTGTTAGAAAGGGAGTGAATCTGAATTCCAGAACTACCATATTACATTAGTTAAAATATCCAGTTTTCAACAACAAAATACAAGGCATGCATATATGGTTCACATAAAGGGAAAGAAAGCAGTCAATAGAAATTGTCCCTGAGGGACTCCACTAGACATAAAACTTAATAGAGAAAGACTTTAAATCAGCTAATAGAAATACATTCCAAAAACTAAAGGAAACTACATCTAAACAATTTGAAAGAAGGATGAGAAGGATGCCTCACAGTGACAATGGTTTATAATATCAATGTTAAACATGCTAATTCAACTCAAATTGTTTTATAGAGTTGATGAAATACCAGCCTAAATCTCAACAGGTTTTTTTAGTGGACTTAAAAAGCTAATTCTAAATACTATGTGGAAGAATTAGCAGTCAGGAATAGTCAAGGAAATTTTAAACAGCAAAGTGAAAATGAGGGATTGCCCTCCAGCTGTGAAAACTTGTTTAAACTACATTAATCAAGACAGAGAAGTTTGGTATAGGAATAGAGAGCTCTATAAGAGATTAGGCATCACAGAGGCAGACCCAAACATACGTGGAATCTTGTTATATTACCAAATAAGATTCAGCCCTCATAAAATAGCAAAAGATGAACAAAATGAGCTACAGTCCTGAAGAATCTGAGAAAAGGAAATCCCAATTACCAATAAATAGGAGGTCTGATAATTAGTTGAAGAATTCATTGCTGAATATCACCACAGCCACCTTCAAAGTACTTCCCTTAGGAAGCTATGAACAATGCCAGCGACTAGTTTACCCTTCAAAGCAATTTTGGAACTCTTTTTCTGGAATGACCATCAGAGCTGTTGTCATATGACCTTTGATGTCCTGAATGTCATCAAAACGTCTTCCTTTCAATATTTTGTTTATCTTTGGGTAAAGGAAAAAGTCATTGGGGGCCAGATCAGGTTGAGTAGGAAGGGTGTTCCAATACAGTTATTTGTTCACTGGCTAAAACCTCCCTCACAGACAGTGCTGTATGAGCTGGTGCATTGTCGTGATGCGAGAACCGTAAGTGTTGGTGAAAAGTTCAGGTCGTTTTCATCTAACATTTTTCACACAGCCTTTTCAGCACTTCCTAATAGTAAACTTGATTGACTGCTTGACCAGTTGGTACAAATTTATAATGAACAATCCCTCTGATATCAAAAAAGATTAGCAACATCATTTCGACTAGATTTGGACTGACAGAACTTTTTTGATTGTGGAGTATTGGCTGACTTCCATTTTGCATTTTGACACTTTGTTTCAAGGTCATATTGGTACACCCATTTTTCATCACCAGTGATATAATAACAGAGCCTAAAACATCATCTTGCCTCTCCAAAGGTCTTGTCAAACTTCAATTCTCCTTTGCTTTTGTTCATCAGTGAGCTACTTTGGGACCATTTTTGCACACATCTTTCTCATGCCAAGATTTTCAGTTAAGATTTTCCTAGCTGTTTCTCTACTGATGTTTACTTGCTCTCCTATGTTTCTCACAGTCAGCTGATAATTTTGATGCACAATTCAACAAATTTTTGCAATATTTTCATCAGTTTTGCTCATTACAGGCTGCCCTGACCTCTCTTCATCAGTGATACTTTCTCTCCCCTCAGAAAAACATTTAATCCATTTGTACACTGCCATTGTTTTTCATGGCATTATCTCCATAAACTTGGCCTAACACGTCCCTGATTTCACTTCCACTCTTGCCAAGTTTAATAAGAAATTTAATGATTATTCATTGCTCTAATTCAAATTCCAACATTATCGCAATGGCACATAAAAAAGGCAACAACAATAATGAAGATCACTCAACAACACATCACCACACATTGGCACAAACACAGCTGTGAGACACAGACATAACCAAGGTTATGAAACCTTATCAAGTTGTTTGTACAGAGCTGCCAATGTAAGCACACGGTGGCAAGTTTGCAAACTTGTCAGACCTCATATATGGAAAATGTCCAACTACACCATTAATCAAGGAAATAAAAATTAAAACCATAGTAAAATATTATTATATACCTTATAAGATTGCAAAAATCAATCTCTGGCAATTTGATGAACTGGCAATATTATAGAACAATGGGAACTCAAGTCCTGCTTTCAGGAGTTTAATTTGAACAACCACTTTACAGATTGATTTAGTAATATATATTCAAGTTGAAGATGTACATACCCTGTAACACAGCTATTTCATTTCTAAAACTGTATCATAGGAAAACTTTTGTATAAGTTTCTCTATGTACTCAGGTAGTGTGAATTGTTTCTAACAGCACTATTTGTAATCAGAAACCTGAATATAGTCTAAATTTCCAAGAAATCTTTCTTGCTAGCTACTAAATTTCCAACACTTAAAATAGTGCATAGCACACAGTATTGTGCAATAAATATTTGTTAAATCAATACATCAAAGTAAAGGTGAACAAGCTTGCAGAAAGACCTGCTCACATCCCTCCATTCATCAGAAATCTAAGTGGCAAAAGAGAACTTTCAATAGAATTTTTCAATGTTGCCTCTTAAGCTAGTATAGTCTGGGATTCACCTCCTCCAGTCTAGGAGTTTTTTATTTATCTCTTCTGCAGCAAAGTAAAAAGAAGAAGCTTTCCTGCAGCTACTCATTTCTCTGCCTTTGCAGATTCCTACAAAAAGATTTTCTCACAAAACAGTAAACTTCATCAACTACGAGAAAAATATTTTCCACCAAAACATATGTCCACCAAACTGAACACATTTTCTAAAATTTAACATGGTTAAATTTATATATGAATATGAATATATATATGTTATATAAATTGGTTATATATTCTTAATTATGCCATTAGGTGTCAGTACTTCTGATGCCATATCTGTCAATGAGTCTGAATAAATAGTGTGAGATGCTGATAGCTGAGCCTTGTGGCACTGCAGATCCCAGGTCACAATCAGAAAACTTCAGTGGAGACATTGATGCTATAAGGTCTCCTTGACCCATTCTTTTAGGATAATCAATTGCAGTTAGCTGCATGAAATCTCTGGTCCCAGTGTCTCAAACTGGGTGCAGACAGAAGCTTCCTGATGAAATTCAAACCATTCATAAGTGATCAAAGTGCTATCTGCCTACAAAGAGTTTCTTCTATGGGGAATCACGTTGATATTCAGAAGGCCTGGCTATGCTATGTTTAGCTTACCTAGGAATTGTTCATATGAAAGAGCTGGCCAGAAGCTCTGTTTGGTGACCAGGATATAATCTTGAAATTGACAAGAAGGCAAACAAGTGAGATATGTCCCAAACTAGCCAAGGGAAATGATCAAGAAGCCTGGGGCAATCACCCATATTTCTTCCTCAGGAATCATAACTGGGAAAGAATGTCTTGGTTTTGTTCTACTTCTTATGCAGATAGCTCCTGATTGCTGTTGAGTCCAGCTCCTGCTGTATCAATCACTATGCCAGTGACAACTAGACATTTCTGACTCTGGATCTGCATTTATGTACTTGATGTATCTCTTAACTGTCTTTGTAGTTTCTTAAATTTTTACTTAAATAGTCTTACTATAAAGGAATTGTTGAAGGGAACTAGCCAAGAAAACTTGTCTGGTTTCCTAGTTTGGATTTAACAATTGAAACCATTCCTATTGAATTACTGAAGAGGAAACATCTCGAATCTTGACTATTATTTCCAGTCAGACTTAGATGAGACCTTACAACAGAACCAAGAATACATTTTGAATGTTCCTGAGTGATGCTCTTTCTGCATCTACTTTATTCTCATTTTTACTTCTAATGTTGGCATTGTAGAATCCATGGGATTTGAATCAAGATATGGGATCCAAAATTATGTCAAAATTAGTGACATGCAAAATCCAGAATCACATGGACCAGTGCAGCATAACCATAATAAAAGCTATTTATGGAACACCTGAGTACCCACTATTTATTAAGTACTTAAGATAATTTCTTCCTAACCCACACATCTCTATGATATAGAATCTTCATCCCCATTTTTACAGGTAAGGAAATTAGCTCAGAAAGATTAAGTAATTTACCCAAGTTCACACAGCTACTAAGTAGAATTACAATCCAAACCCAGAGCTGTCTTCCCCACAAACTCATTGCATTAAGCCAACTGTTCTTCAAAATAGCAGCTACACCCATCAACCCACTTTGAGGAAATTGCTCAACGCACTGCACCCATCCAAGAAATAAACCTTAGGTGCTTTGTTGTATGTGGTGCCCTGCTTTGAACAGGTTGTTGGTGCCTCTGGTCAAGCTGACTGGAGCAAGGGTGTGTCTTGCCCCTAGATTGGCCAAACTGGCCAGTCTATAGTTTGAACAGTGGCCTATGAAGTGTCTTGTACCAAGGAGAATTGCCCAGAAAGGATAATAATGATTCACTTGACCCAGTCAAATTTTCTTTTACTTAAGCTTTAACAAGAGATACAGGGAAAGAGAGTCAATAGCTAGTTTAGAGGGGAAAGAGAGGATACTTTTAAAAGCACACAGAAAAATACATAGAAAGAAAAGAGGCCATGAGGCTCAAGTATGAGCAGAATTAATGAGTAAGCCAAAGATCTGAGTCAACGGAAACAACCGTATGTCAATAGCGGAGGATGAGATAGATGATTGGCAGTCACCTGATTGCTAGAAACAAAGACTAAGATGTTCCGAATGACACACCAATAAATGCTAAGGCTGGGGAGAAGAGGGTGGGACTAGAGCTGCATCTTCCCAGTTCCCAGTCTTTGAGGGCAGCTACACAGCTCTTTCCAGGGATACCATGACGTTCCCATCTCCTTATTACCTATGTATTCTAGCTCTAAATCCTCGTTCCTTGAAGTTACTAAGTGATCAAAGGAGGCAAACGAACACACACCTTCTTTCCCCTACGTCATGTGTCAATCAACTGCAAAATGGTCTCCTGCTTCTGCTGTCACCTGGCCAAGGGAGGCACCCAAGCACTTCTAAGCTGGCTGAGTCCTGAGGCCACATTGGTACTCAAGAGGAGACTTCTGGTCAAAACTGAAGGTGCAGACCCCTGGCACTTTCATACAACACAGACACGACCTCAAAAGGATGTTCAAGGCTTTAACTAATAGAAAAGGGATGGGTGGCCCCCCGTTAGGTTTTTGTTTCTCTCTGGGATTGTGGGCATCTGTTCCTTTGAGGTCACTGAGGCTGTGTGCTTCAGAGATACATGCTGGGCACAGACTTGTGTGTTGCCTGAATGTGTTGCTATTCCTGAAGGTCTGATTGCCCCCTAAGTTTTCCATGCTTGCTACTCTGATACAGTCAAAATTAAGGACAGGATTTTCCGGTCAGGAATAAGGTTTTGAGCAGGAGATGAGCAAGGTCAAAAACTCCATCTGAGACTCAGGAAAAAAAAAAGAGAATTTATTGAAAAGCAGCTCGTCTGCCTCCCAACAGCTTTGGGTCTGCCTCTGAAAGAGAGGAGAAATTCTAATCTGCCCTGACTTGAGTCAGAAATGTCTGCCAGCAGCATGCTTGGGACAAAGAACCAGGCACATTGTTCAAACCATCTTTGAACATCAAAGAGCCCATGGCCTTCTGAGTGAACCTGAAGGAGGAGAAGGGAACAGGGAGGCTCCGAGCCCCTGTGTTGATGGTATAAAGATCAAACAGGACTCAATGAAACATAATGCTTGCCTTTATCTCCTGACTCCAAGAGTCTTCACGCTGCCTGCCATGCCCGGAAGCTAGGGAATTAGGAAGGAATTGGGTGCCTTTCTTCATTTGGGGAGATAGAAGAATGTAGAAATTATAACTCATCCTAAGAAATGGCTCCTAAGAGATTTTCACTTTCCTTGTTCTGGTGGCAGCTCTTTCTTCTGAGAAGTCTCACCCTATCATTACATACTCATTGGTCCCTTCTCCAGTGCCCTCGCCTCTTTCTAACTTTAACTCTCTTGTGATTCTGTACAGCACAGTGCACAATCTAGAGGTAGCACTATCAGTATTTACAGAATAAAAGTAACAAAAAAAAAGAATGAGTGTCAAATGTCTTGTTGTTGGAGGGGGCCGTTTATAAACACATTCTGCTTTCAGCATTTCGTTCTGTTGCTCAACTTCAATGAATATATACTGTATGCCAACCATGTGCCTATGCCTGTGGACAGGTAAGAAAAACTTTAGACACAGCACCTATACCAGGAGCCTTGAATTTACCTAGAGAGAGGATGTGTGGACCCAATCACAGAAACGTGTGTGGATTCCCAAACTACCAGCTGGAAAGCACTAGTTAAAACTGTGAGTTTCCCAAGCCCCACTCACCAGGGTTTCTGGTTCAGATAGGGCCCCAAAACTGAAATATTGAGCAAACGCCCCATGTAATTCGGAGACTGATATAAACCAGTTCGCTCACGGAGAAACACTAACTTGTCGGGGGAAACAGACTAATTAGGCAGGCATTGAAGACCTGTGTGTCCCCATTACTCCTGAAAACCTTTCCAGCCCCCTCTCTACCCCCACTGCATATCTCACTGGTGATGCTGAGCTCTAGGCTCCATGATGGCCCACTTGGGTCTCAGGACAGGCATTTCTGGCAAAATGGTAGGGAAGGATCCACAAAACCACAGCACAGAAACTAAGTAACCTCCTGGGAGAACCAAGTCCATCACCTCCCCCACACCCCGGCTTCAGCTCTCGCAGGGTATTCTAAGGAAAGATGGAAGCAGGCACAATGAGCGGGATTGTCAGAAGTGGGGGACACTGCTTGGATGGGTTCTGGCAGACGGTCTTTCCCCCCAACTGTCTTCCTCTGAGGCTCCTGGAGAGCAGGACGCCTGTAAGGAACAATTCAGAGAACTATTTTATAAAAGCTTTATCGTTATTAGGAAATAAGCAGCACTTCCTCTCAGACACTAAATACCGAAGGGAAGGGAAGAGACACCCCACTCCCACCTTGCCCAGGTCACAGCACAACAGCCCGTGATGGCATCACAGACGGGGCATTGGGGAACGGTGCAGGGGTATACACTCATTTTCCACACAAATGGAACTCCCAGAAATACTTGAGAGGAGCTGGTATAGGAACACAGGGTCATTAAATTTGCGTTATTCCTGTTTGTTATCCCTAAATGAACAAAATTCTAAAATATCTCTCTAATCTACCTACACTTCTAAATCTGGTGGTTTAGAAAAGAAACCTTGGCATTGGAGAATGTAGCAGAGGATGGTTAAGTGTTGTTGGGCTTTGGGTTTAGAAAGAACTGGGTTCAAATCCCACTGCCACTTGTTAGCTGTATGACCTCAGGCAATCACATAACCTTTCTAAGCTCAGGTTGCTTCACCTGTGAAACAGAGAGTGTTGTACCTACCTTGGACAATTGGAAGACTTAGAGAGAATGGATGCACAGCATCTGGTACAAATAGGCTATTATCATCCTGTTATGGAAATAACTTGTTTATTAATGAACTTGAGACCACACTTGAAGATGGCTTTGACTATTACAGTACTCTATGCATCTGACAAAGCGGGACTGGGATTTTAAGAAATCTGATCAGGCTGGGAGGTCTGTGGGCGGAGCTGAACTCTTGGAACTCTATGGTCCTAACATTCTGTTTGTAAACTCTATGGTTTCAGCTTTCTGTATCCCTAAAATATGTATATATCCTCCATCTTGGAACGGAGCCAGAGCATGCACGTGGCCAGCCAGGAACACATGTTCTCAAGCGCTCAGTACCTTTTCTTTTTTTTTAACTTTTCCCGAATAAATCCTTTTGGTGACGGATTACCTAGTCAATGTTATTATCTAGTCAACACATCCAAGCTGGAATTTGATTTGTTTTTGAATCCAAATTTGTGAAAGTTAAACAAAGAACATACAAGATACAAAAAGTGAGTAATTGGGAATGATACATTCCTTGACCTTAAGGGGGAAAAAAGCAATTTCCAACATTTTGAGTCTGATCACAGAAATTCTACAGGGCTAGAATATGAATGGGACAAATGATTTAACCAATCTAATCAGTAGTTACTGCTGTTTACTGAATTATAACTATAGTAACGATCAAAAATTGTTGGTTGATTGCTACTGCTATAATACATCTTGGTTTGTGTTTGACATTTACCTCCTTAAGCTCTGTTGTTGTCTCATTGCACCATACCCAGCAGCCCTGTGCTCTGCCAGCTAATTTTATTCTTTAGAGAAAAACAAATCATTTGTTTCTTCTTTCCCTTCTCTTAGCATTTATAACAGAGGAAAGGGGCCCAAGACAGGAACTGAAGACGGACATGGGGTGCCCTGGAGTTGCACCACCTACCTCCAGGCTGGCTTAGATCTACACCTTCAGCACTGGTTTGGGGCTTCTAGAAGCCTAGTCTGGGGGCTTTGGGCAATGATTTGGACTGGGGATAGCAGGGGAAGAAGTTACAGATTTATTAATGGCCTCAGCCAGAGAAAAGGCAAAGGGAGTTTGATGGGACACTGGGCCTTAATTCCTTTGTTAGCACTGGGCACACTGGCTGCTGACATGGTCTCTCTAAGGCTGGCACAGCCCCCAGGTCACTGCACTGTTTCTGTCCGCCCATGGATTCCTGAATACACTTGCTTCCATAGTGTTCTCTTCCACGCAGGAAAAGTGATTCTCACCCATCCTCACTCTGCCCAAACTCACCTTGTTCATACCTTTGTCCCCAGTTCCCATCATTATTCCGGCCCATCTCTTCTGACTTACTCAGTTATGGATTTTGAAATCTGCTTGTTGGTTTCACACACTGCCAAACACAGATGTTCTGTGTTTCTTAACTATTTCAATCATTACTTACTAGGATGCTCTGCATCTGAAAAGGGAAGGCCACATCATGAATGTCTAATTTGTTCAGTGTTCTTTTTCAGAAATGTAATCAGATACTTTTCAAGGAAATAAAGTAGCTAAACTAGGTCAATACTATGTTTTATTAAGTCATTTAGAATGATCTATAACAAACAATAAATTGATGGGAAAAATTGAAATTCAGGTTTCCCTGATATACAACAAGTATTGAAAAATTAAGAGACCAAACCACAAAAGAAAAATGAGCAAAAGGTAGGGACAAACAGTTCATAGGAAAGAAAATAAAGATGTATCTTAAATATAGGGAAGTATTTTCAACTTTATTCATAGTAAGAGGAAAGCAACTTAAAACTATATGATCTATAATTTTTTACCTTTCAGACAGGCACAGATGAAAAAAAAGTTTGATAACATACTTTGTTGGCAACTTTGTGAATAAGGGTTTGAAATAGGCAAGCTAATAAGCTGCTAAAAGGCAAGCTGATAGTGTGTAATTTAGCAATATTCATAGAAATTGCAACTATACTTACCTTTGACCTAGCAACTCCACTTGCAAAATATTCTCAAACACATGTATTCTCACATATACACGATGTAATATATATACAAGTTTGTTCCTTGTAGCAACGTTTATAATAGCAAAGATTTGGGGGGAAAACATAAATGTTCATCAATAAAGAAACTTGCTTAAGTAAATTAAGGGATAACTGTATAAGGGAATACTATACAGCTATTAAATAAGAGGTGGTAGTTCTTAGGGAAACTTTTTATACACTATTAAGGATATAGTGTTAAGTGACAAAAAGCAAAGTGTAGGAAAATATGTAGCATAGATTGTTGTCATTCGTACCCCCCAAAGGGGGAAATATATATAGATGCTTTTATGTGCATAAAATATCTCCAAAGATACACCAGAATAATTACTGTATTTTGCCATGTATAATGTACACTTTTTGTCCAAATTTGTGAGAGAAAAATTAAAATGAGCATTATACACAGGTAGTACTAATTCTGTATCTATACAAATGTTTTTTAATTATTTTATTTATGCTATGAGTTAAAAGTCTAACTCTAGAAATAAATAACAATATCCATATGCAAAATAATATCCTGGAATACAATAATCAGTTTTTTATATATAAAAAAAAATATGCATAAAATTTCTTGTACCTTGTATTCTTGTGTTTTGTAATTGTTTGTTACATAAAATTTCTTGTACCATAATATGTTAAAAAATAAATGCTAAAATTCCTTTATAATATATAATCAGGTACCTAAATATAAATAAATAAAAATTAGAATTAAAAACTTAAAATGAGAGATTTTTTTCTCTGAAAGTTTGGGCCAAAAATGTGAGTACACATTATACACAGGAGCACATTATACACTTCAAAATACAATGATTTCTAGGGAAGAAAATTGGATGTCTCAGAAAGAGGGATTAGATGCTGATTATTCACTGGGTGCAGTTTGTACCATTTGAACTTTGATCTTCAAAATAAATAAAATGTTTTAATCAAGTGCCCCAATTTTGGATGATATGTGATGCTTCTACTGTGCCCCTGAACCTCACCAAATTTTTTGGAACTATGATGGCACCCAAACTTTTGCTAGCTCTACAGTTACCCAGCAAGTAGCAGCAGGGATTCAGTGAGTCAAAGTGCCCCAATCATTTCTGGAAGCTCTAGAGGGTTGCTTCTCAGATGTCTTCAAAGCCAATCTGCATCTATGCAACTCTGCTTTATCTTTCTGCTCTTACTCATCCTCCCACCTGTGCAGGCTGCCCCCAAGAAGGCCTCTTGCAATTGCCTCACCTCCCTGCTGCCTGTTGCCTCTGTCAGAGTCACCCCAAGTGCTCCCAACATTGCCTTTCCCTGGAAGCCTAGGTTCCTGGCAAGGCAGAAGAGCCTGCAACCCTGCACTGGCCACATTTGTCTCCCTGGCCCTGAAGCAGTTCTGCCTGAACACAGAGTCTTATAGTCTCTCAAATATTTCTATCAGCAACTAGTACTAACCTCCAATTTCCTGTCTATAAACATCAAACTTGAGTCCACAGGGCTGACGGGAAACAGGTTCCATAAAACCTATCCACCCTTCACTATTTTTTGTGGGAATGAGTGGGGGTGGTAGGGAAAATGGTGGAGGGGATTGCTTCTTCCTCCATAAGTTTTTTTCTCCTCTCTCAGAAGCAAAACAAATATGAGTGTTAATGGGTGGAAGGGAATGAATGTTATGTATAACACCTGCAGTCAACCAACAAGTTTTGATCACTACTATACCTGTAAAACACAATTTAGAACAATTCCTTTCTTGCAAGTATTGTTACATTAAGTTCTTCCTTGGTGTTTTCACTTAATGATTTTGACCATTATTAGCCCAAATTCATGAAAGCTACAGTCCTGCACTTGTTTTCAGCCAATCTTGGTTCCAACCTGCACTTTGATGCTGTGTAAACCTTCCTGAAACACTCAAATCAGATCACATCTGCAGGATTGAGTGTCCTGAGACAATTGTACTTTTCAAAGTACCCTTGGGAGTTAGAGCCCATGTAAAAAGAGGCTGGCTGGGTTGATCAGCCTGGAAAAGGTTTAACGCATTCAACATGCTACGTGGAAGTCATTGGGCTGTAATGAACATATGGGAGAGAAGCACCCTTAAGATATAGTCCTGGTCCTCAAGGAACCTGCAGGTCAAGGAAGATGATAAAACTTTCATACAGAATGGCTGCTATATAGGGCACATGACACAAACTATGTGTAGACAACATGCTAGGGAAGTTCACATTTAAGAAAGGTTTTGTTCAGCTGGAGGGATCAGAAGGAGTTTCCACAGCAGCAGTAAAATATGAAGTGGGTCTTGAGGGAAAGTTAGCATTTGCACACACAAAGGAGAGAGAAGTGCCTGAGCCAAGGCAGAGACAAACATCTGCAACATCTGGTGTTTGGGCTTGACTGGAACACAGAGCCAGTGAAGAGCGGGTGGGGAACGAGCCTGGGGTAACACTCAGGTGGCTCCAATAATGATAATTGCTACCATTTGCATGGCCCTTAATAATTTATGGAGTTCATTCCTGTGAATTGTTATTTGACCTTCACAATGACACTATGACTTAGAAATTTTCATATAAAGAAACTAGAGCTCAAAGATAGTTTGAATAACTCATCTAAGATTAGTTGGCAAAAGATGGTTTTAAGTTGGGAAACTACAGAGTACTTTGCATAAGAAGGCACTAAAATACTATAAATACGTATGTGTTGGTTGGTGCCCAGTTGCCTGAGGCTAATTTTAAGTTTGTTCTCTTCCATAGTTTTAACATTCCCCTTGAGTAAATAATTTTCCAACATTAATTTGCACTATGAGTCATTTCTTGAGGTTAAATTTCTTTAGGTAAGTTTCAGGTTTAACTTCAGTCTTAATACTCTTAGAATTATTCAAATTCAGAGTTGCTGGTAAGTGAATTACTGTGCATTCCTTTAAGTGGTTTCCCCGGCTTTATGATTTTCACATCTGCTCTGAGCTTAATTCATGAAGCCTTTAGTCTGGTTAGCGTAATGAGCAGGGAAATACCTTGTCTTTTCCATTTTTTGGTTTTTGTTATTCCTGTATTGTTTCATTTTGTCTTGTTTTGTTTTTAATGAGGATTAAAAGAATAAAAATCACTCTAATACATCATTAAAAGAAAAGTGAATGAATTTCTTCATTACTTCTGTTCTGCAATTTCTTTACACTGGATTGATATAACAGAATTTGCTATTGAACTGGGCCAATAGCAAATAGTATTTTCCTATAAAATGCCTATTGTAAGATAGCAATATGCTTTTGTTATTTTTGTTTTCTGATTTTTGTTTTTTATTTGTGAGTAGATTTTTAGTTTTATCTGTTTTATTTTGTTTTTGTTTGCCTTGCATTGGTTGGAACCAGGGAGGGTTTCTGTATAAATCACTACTATAGAGAAAGCACTCAACTCTCATGGATGAACCACTGCCTCACATTGTTATTGCCTTGTCCTGTGCTCTGGGTGTTCTGGGGATGTCTGCTAAATGAGAGAAATAATCTTCACAGTTGTAAACCTAGAATATTCTAGAGCACCAGTACTCTAGGGCTTTCTTCATTTTGAGATAGAGCGAGAAATTGGGGGCAGGATCAATTCATTTCTATTTCCCTTACAGTACTTAGAGGAACAATACATACAGTTAATTCTTGCTGTTCATGGTAGTTATGTTCTATAAAGTCACTGTAAACACTGAATTAGTGAATATTGAACTATTTCTCCTAGGGGAAATATAGGATTAGATTCCTGCAAAACTTTGGTCACATTTTGATCAACCAATCAATACGTAACCTAATTTAATGTTGGTTTCAGTTTAAAGACGCCTTTTTAAATATTTATTGTTGAGTCAATAATATAACTCATGGCCAACAGCAGGATAACTCACCCTGAATGAAGCTTATCTCACACTGTATCTTCTCTGGAGGACACATCACAGCCCTCCTGTTCTTAGGCATACTGGACAGCATTTCAGCCCTACACTTGGAGGCCATATTAAAAAGCAAAATTACCAATAAAAAAGCACAAAAATGAAGAAAAATGTGCCACCACAGAAATCACAGAAGAGCAACAAAATGGCAGAATGAGCGGGACCCCTGAAAAACTCCCTTGGAGATTACAACGAATTTAACATCTATAACTCAATTAAGGACTCCCTGTGCAACACACAAACACAACTAAGAAAACTGCTCACCTCATCAAAGTACCTACAGGTGGGCAGTGGGGCAATCGGAAAAGAAAAAATGGGAAGTGCAGAGACATGGGCCACACGCAGGCCCCTGCATGGAATTCTACCACCAGAGGAGGGAAGAAGATAAAGGTGGTGACTAAGCACTGCGGACCTCATTCAGTCTGTGGAACAGAGAAAAGAAGGCCCAGAGGCAGGGCCATAAGACACTGAAACCAGTCCTCACTTTGGCCCCCAAGAGGTGCATACCAGGTACACAAGACATGGCGGCCTGACTTCACTCCAGTTCCAAGAGAAGGGGGAGCAGTTCCAAGAAGATGAGGATGGTAAGGAGCCGTAGCACAACCTTGTTCCAGCTAGGAAGGAGAAAGGAGAAGGCTGCACATGTATTTCTTGGCCCACAACCAGCATAGTCTGACAGTCTAGCATATAGGACTGACCCTGATGCTCAGGGCAGAGTCCTCAGGGCAAACCAAAATCAGATAGGCATAATTACACCCATACTACCTGTGTGGCCTCAGCTCCAGGAAAAAAACAAAGATGCAAATCTTGGCCACCTCTCCCCACCAGACCTCTGCCTACCCAGTATCAACAGCAGAAAGAAACTACAACAGCAAGTGTCAGGTTAAGGAGTAGGACATCTACAAACAGAGAGGCTGCCAGAATGAGAAACCAGAGAAAGGGAGCTCAAAATAAATTTGAATAATAGCTAATCACAGTAAACAGAATGGAGTCAAACAACCCATCAGAGACAGAGCTCAAAACAATGATTATAAAAATGCTCAGGGAACTTACTGATAACTTCAAGAGAGAGATAGCAAGCATAAAGGAAGACCTACAAACCGTTATAAAGGACCAGGCAAAGATAAAGACTACATTAACTGAAATGAAGAATAGAATAATAGGAATCACCAGACTAGATGAAGCAGAACCACAAAGCAGTGATTTGCAAGAAAAGCCAGTAGAAAACACCCAACTAAACCAACAAATAGAAAAAAGAATCCAAAAAAATGAGAATGGCTTGAGATTCCTCTAGGGCAACATTAAGTGTAAAAACATTCACATCATGGGTGTACCACACAGTGAGGAGGAAAAGCAAGAACTTATTTGAAGACATAATGACTGAAAATTTTTCTAACCTGGTGAAGGAAATAGACATACAAGCTTAGGAAACAGAGTCCCAAATAAGATGAACCCAAACAGAAACACACTGATACACATCATAATTAAAATGGCAAAAGTTAAAGAAAAAGAGTAAATTCTAAAAGCAACAAGAGAAATGCAAGTAGTAACTTATAAGGGGACACCCATTTGACTCTTAGCTGATTTCTCATCAGAAACTTTGCAGGCTAAAAAGGAATGGCAGAAAATATTCAATGTAATGAAAACCAAGGACCTACAACCAAGAATAATGTATCTAACAAGGCTAGCATTCAAAATTGAAGGACAGATAACGAGCTTCTCAGATAAGAAAACGCTAAAGGAATACATCACCACCAAACCAGTACTACAAAGAAAGTTAGAGGGACTTGTTTAAGATGGCAGGAGGGATGAGAGAGTGGGTAAAATAAGGGAAAGAAATTGAGAAGTTCAGTTTGGTTGTTACAAGGCAATAATCATGGGGATATAAAGTATAACATGGGAATATAGTCAATAAGGTTGCAGTAACTGTGTGGTGTCAGATGGGTACTAGATTTGTTAGGGTGATAGGAGGAGAACTGGAGAGGTGGGTAAAAAAGGAAGAGAAATCAAGAAGTACAAATTCATAGTCATAGAATAATCACAGGGATGTAAAGTGCAGCATACGGCATATGATCAATGACACTGTGATAACTACGTGTGGTGTCAGAGGGGAACCAGATGTACCAGATGAGGATTTAATAAGTTATATAAATGTCGTTTATATCTTTTTTTGTATATTATTTATCTCAGCTATGGTGTTCTGCCAATAGGTTTTCATTTCTCTCACAGCCTTTAGAATGGCTGCTTTAAAGTCTCCATCACTTAAATGAGACCCTTCCAGTTGTAACAGGCTATCTTCTGGGTAAATTTCATGTTCTTTCTGAGGAGTTGTAGTTTTTAATAAGTTATATAAATGACTCATCACTCTGCTCTACACCTGAAACCAATATAATATTGTATGTCAAATGTAATTGGAAATAAAGTCTCAAAAAATAGAAAAAAAAGAGTAAATGTTGATTTAAAGAGGCATTGCAATGAAAAATATAAAGCATCACTGCAAATGTTTTGATACAAAAAACAGATCATAAAAAAGACACCTGTTTATAGTATGAAACAAGAAGGCAGAGGATCACCTTGTTTGACCTCAGCTGGGAACAGCAGGAGACCCAATTTGTGTGTGTGTGTATGTGTGTGTGTGTGTGTGTCCAAAAATTTCCATAAATGTCCACTGTGAGGGCTAATTTGGGTTAAAAATAAATTTTAGCTAGCATATAGATTTATAAACAATCTGCAAATAACAAGGATCGATTGAATACTGAAAATGTGTGTGTGTGTGTGTGTGTGTGTGTGTGTGTGTGTGTCTGTGGGTGGGTGTGTTTCTGTGTCTGTGAGTGTGTACTTGTAGAAATAACAAAGGATACTGTCTGAAGTTGGGCAATGTTGGGGTGTTTGTACAGCCAGATCAGGGTCACTGCTAGTCTGTAAGTTGCTTTCATGTGCATTGGCTAGTGGCACCCACTCTGGGCAGCCTCAACCCCACACCACAGAGCTTGAGGAACAGACACAGCAGTGAAGAACAGAACATCTCTTCTTCCAGGTGAGTGTGCCTTTGCACTACGGGGTTTACTGGGCTGTACAACTTGCAGAGCCAAAAGTGGTGACATTATAGAAGCATGTGGCATGGACAGGATTACACCCATCCCCAAGCAGAAATTAATCCTTCGAACAGTCCCTGTCAAGGAACCTATAAGGGGACCTCTATGTCAGAA
Organism: Lyroderma lyra; assembly: GCA_004026885.1. NCBI lineage: Eukaryota > Metazoa > Chordata > Mammalia > Chiroptera > Megadermatidae > Lyroderma > Lyroderma lyra. The sequence continues at coordinate 136,557 of PVJL010002550.1, read as the reverse complement.
TTTCTGTTCTCTGACCCATGTTTTGCTTCAGGCCTTAGATTTCTTTAAAAGCTTCTATATTTGTTTCCTGGGGCTGTTGTAACAAGTTAACACAAACTGGGTGGCTTAAAACAACAGAAATTTGTTCCCTCCTTGTTCTGGAGACCAGCAGTCTGAAATCAAGTGTCAACAGGGTCATGATCCCTCTGAAGGCTCTAGAGAAGAATCCTTTCTTATGTCTCCAGCTTCTGGTGGCTCCTGGCATTCCTTGGTGTTTCTTGCCTTGTAGCTGCCAAGATTGCCTGTAGTTTTAATCCCTGCCTCTGTTTCCACAGACTTCTTCTTTGTGTGTGGATCTCTGTGACCTTACCTCTTCAATACACTCTAATCCAGTATGACCTCACCTTAACTAATTATATCTGCAAAACCTCTATATCCAAATATAGTCACATTCTAAGGTTCCAGGTAAACATTAATTTTGGGAAACAGTATTCAATCTACTACCTTCCCTATAAAATGAAGTCTGGGGGTGGGGGACATAATAATGGGGACTTTGACAGTTATCTAGATTTCTTGACAGAACTCTAGGTTCCTCTCAAGATCTCCACTATTGCATTCCCCCAGTTTTAGGGTTTCTTTGGTCCTATGTCCTCTTCAAGTTTAAGGGTTTTGAACCAATGGTAGTTAGTGAAAAGAAAGAGAAAGAAAATAAATCAAATGACTGCCCACAAGAAAAACACTAAAAATATTTCACCTTGAGAGTTTATACAAACACGCACAACTTCTTCAATTAATATCTTAAAGTTTGCCATGACCCAAGGGCAAATTCCAGGGGATGCCCAGGGTCTGGGGTTTCAAATTACAAGGATAAAGCAGAAGGTTAGACATTAATGACTCCTTTGGCCACAACATTTCCCATGGACTCAGGGAAACAGGCACTACTAAGTTTACCTTCATAACATCCAGTTACACATTCGGTAAGAGAGCATACACTTTAAACTACTTCAACCATCAGAATCTTGACCAAGATACTAAAATAAGTCAAGTTGGTTTAGGGTGACCTCTACCTACAATCTATATACCGATACCTAAAAGCATACATCTCTTTGATGATATCACAATCATTTTTTTGAGAATGATTACATACAAAGTTCTGTGTAATAATTACCAAATACAGTTTACTACACAAGCTTTTGGACAGCTCAGCATCCTTTCTCCCTCCCCCATTAGCCCACAGCTGACAGGTGGAGTTAACTCCATGCCTGCCTCCAGGTGGATGTGTGAACTGAGACTAGATTATTAGTGCACTGAATTCTCCTGGCCATAGAAATTGGGTGAAAATGGACATCAGATACAACCAGGGCCAATGAAAAGCAATGTGACAGTTTATGGCACTTTGAAGGACTTTGAGGAATAGCCTGAGCTATTTCTTTTGGATTTCTGGAGGTGCTGGTGGCCATATTACCACCATGGAATTATTTGGCAATGAAGCCAAGGTGAAGAATGGAGAAGTTAAGAAAAGAGTTTACACTGAGACTCAACACCTTCATTTGGGCCCTGCATCTAAACATAGCTGAAGCTGGGACAGAATATTATTGGACTTTCAGTCACATGAAACAGTAATCTCCATTTTTTGCTTATTCAAGTTGGGTCTTATGTCACTTGAAGTATTTTCTCTGATATGGCATGACACAATCAGCCATGAAGGACATGTGTGATGGTTTATCTAGTAGGTTCTGACATCAGGCTCCATTTCCTTGTTTCTAGGACAAAGGAGATGATTCTGAATTAGCATGGCTGACATCCCATGATCCTCATTTGGATCTTTTTCTCTGGGTCTCACATTGCTCTTGTCCTGCTTGGTCTGATCTTCTGTGAGAGGTTGATTCTTGATCATTAACTCAGTCTTTGCACATATGAGGGCTGTCCAGAAAACATTCAGCCATAAATGTCTCCATTTTTCATATTACATGGCTGGATACTTTCTGGACAGCCCTTATCTATTAGGATCTCTAGACTCAACTCCCACCACAACCCAAACAGAAAAAATGTATTGCTTCTAGTTTGCCAATAGCTGACCTGATCTTTACCCTCTGGAGTTTCCAACCACTGATTAGCAAGAAAATATTAACTAGTTTGAACTTTCTCTCATCCAATCAAGCAAACAGCTTTCTTAGCACATACACAGATAAAAATTATCAGTTCCTAATACAAGACTTCTATGCTGTCCCCATAAGATTGTCTCTGGATGCTTACCCTTATGTCAATGAGAATGGATCGGAGGCCTTGGTATTCTCAACCTCCTTCAGTGTCTGGACACTACCCTTTGTCCACCCAGGAGCAGTCTGCAGTGTAGATCTCTCTGAGCCTGGTTTTGCTTATTGTGGTCAGAATCTACAAGTAGCATCGACCTCTAATTGTCTTGACACCACCTTGGCTGCCACTGGCAACAGACACTGCTTCTTTGCCCACCCATCATCTGGTTCAATGCCCTAGAAGTCCAAAGCCAGCCTCTACAGTGCTGGGCCATCACCACCTGCATAGTAGATGCCATAGCAGACCCTTTGGCTGTCACCTCATTGTCCATGATGATCATGGTAGCTTGAGAAAGCAAGCCCGTAAGATCTCCTGAGGCCACCCTGTGCCACAGGTTGACATTAATGTGGCTGTGCACCAGGCTAATGTGTGGCAAACTCTGCTTTCAATGTGGCTGTCATCCTGCCCAATACCCCTGCCCTTCACCAGCTCTGTGGGCAGCGTTGGAGCCAGAGACCAGGTCTACTGAGAAAATGATTTTAGCAAGGCTAACTGTGTACTTGGAATCCAAATTTCAAGGATCTTGCAAGGCTGCCCGGAAGTGGGAGAACAAGGACATTGCTCAGGATGGGGTTTCTGGCTGGCTAAGGGGAAGGAGGAAAGCAACATGGCCTGTGGGGCAGAGGAACCATAAAGTTGTTGACTCAGGACAAAAGGATGGGGGTTGGCAACATTGTTTCACAATTAAGAAGCTACACCCCCTGTTGTCCTTGGGACATAAAATAAACCTGCTGCAGACCTAAAGGGTCTCTGTGTCTCCACCAGAGCACAGGGAACCACCTGGTCCCAGCTTTGCTATGTGTGTGTGCCTCTGTGTGTTTTCCTTAATTCTCCATTGCCTCCCCTCAGGTTCCGTTCTCCCCGCGCTGGTCATGGCACGGTCCGACACCCCTGCCCTTCACCAGCCCAAGCCTGGAAAGGACAGTTCAACAGACAGAAGCCCAGCTGTGTCACAGTCTCCACTCCTTTTCTTCCGTCTCCTTTCTACATTTTTCAGGCAGAACACGGACTCTTCCTGTACTTCAGGAAACACATGCTCGGATTTGTACTTTGCTTCTCCCCACTCACTCCCTATCTCCCCTAACTCCAGCTAAGCCTGGCCCTCCTCTATGCTGTGGAGACATCTCTGGGCTGAGTTGTCCAGGCTTGGTTGCTAAAACATACAAAGGGAGGTAAAGAGATGTGGCAATTTGTGTTTCAAGACAACAGCCTAACTTGCACAGCTATTTTATTGAAGGATCAGATTCTGAATGTCAACAGCTAAATATGAAGTTGTTCTTCCTCTTTGTATTTCTTAAATAAATTTTCTCATTTCCTCTGTGGCTTCCCACCCCCAAACAGAAGAATGTTCGAGCCATGCTGTCCAAGAGAATGTTGTGCAATGATGGAAATGCTCTGCATCTGTGCTCTTCACTTCAGTAGCCACTGGCCAGATGTGGCTGTGGAACACTTGAAATATGGCCAGTGGTCTTGAGAAACAGACTTAATTTATTTAAACTTAAATAGCCACATGTGGCTAGACTATATTCGACAGCACAGAATCAGAGTTAAGGTGTCACGTCAGCATGGCAAAAGAGAAAGGCACAATAGCCATAAAATCGGGTGGTCCCTCATTCCACTTGCAAATGGGTGTGTGACTGCAGTCCCCATCCTAGTACAAGTGCTCTGTGTGTAACACTTCATACTCAGTTCTTTCCGTCTTCACACAGACTTGGCTGCTGGGGTGTGGTTTTGTAGTGTTGCATACCTCGCCATATTCTAAAATGTTCTGCAAGAGGTACATGTTCTTTCCAAGAATCAGATTATTTTCTTCTATCACAATTGGCATACAATATTGTTAGTTTCAGGCGTACGACAAGCTGATAGACGTTTCTATGCCTGGCTCACAGTGATCACCACAGTAAGTCTGTGCCCGTCCGGCTCCACACATACTCACTATTACAACATTATCGACCAGATTCCCTATGCTGTACTTTACACATCTGTGGCTAATCACTGGCAGTCTCTGCTTCTCAATCCAAGACCCCTGACTTCCTCATACAGAAATCTTCATTTTTTTTTTCATTTTTCCCCCATTTTGAGGGGTTTTCTCTTCGTGTGAGGGTGGCCAACATCTCAGGAACCTTTAGGAAGAAGGTCAGTGGGCAGAGGAAACAGCTATGTGAAACCCTGTTCTCCCGAGCTGCAGGCGGTCAGAGGAGAAAGGCACTCTCGGGTCTGGCTTATTTGCTTTGGGAAGTGTCTGTCATCCTGGCCTCTTTTGGGATTCTGCCTGCCTGCACCCAGATGAGTGCAGGGGGGCTCCTGTGCGTTTTCATGAAGGTTGCATTACAGGACAATCTGGGGGAGCTAGGAAGACTATGGAAAGCAGGGGGAGCCCCCTATTTTATTTCCAAACTCTGAGTTGTAAAACAACAAGGTCACCTGCCATGGCCTTGGACTCACCCAGGGCCCAGGGAAAAGAAGGAGGAGGAAGAAAAAAGCACACAGCCCACACCCTGCGGGTTGTGGCTCACGGGAGTGCTCACACCCTCCGGGCCGGGGCTCACGGGAGTACTCACACCCTCCGGGCTGCGGCTCATGGGAGTGCTCACACTGCCAGTACCGCATGGGGCTAAATACAAGTGACTGCCGATGGCAATGAGAAAAACAATTTATACAACTTTCTAGTGCTTTCTCATACAGTATCTCACTTAAAGCCTCTAAAACAAATAGCATTATTAATGCCCTGCATCATGAGAAAGGAAACTGAGCTTCTGTAGAGGTCAGTGTCCTGTTTAAAGTCGCACACCAGGAACAGATGGGGCAGGTCCGACAGAGTCCAAAGTCCAGGTTGGGTGGCGTGGGCTGGAGACAGGTTTAGACTCAGAGATGAGGTGCCAGCCACAATATATTGGAGGAACAAAGGGAATAGTCACCAGGAAAAACTGTTGAGAGGACATACGATGTATTTTAAGCCTGAGACAGCAATGAACTTGACAATACTCCTGGCCGGCACAGTACCTGCCACCAGGCTTGGGGAAGAGAACAAAACCCTTTATGGGTGTACAACACTTTTTAGTTTGTCAAGTTATTTGTACATACATGACCTCATTTGATCTTTACAAACACCCTGTGACAGAAGAAACCAAGGTAAGGATATTGTATCCTCAATATTATACACAAGGGCTGTGTGGAAAGTATCCAGCCGTGTAATAAGAAAAATAGAGGCATTTATGGCCAGATTTTTTCTAGCGAGCCCTCATATATTATATTATATAATTATATAATTATTAATATATAATATAACATAAAATTAATTAGGTAATTATTAATATATAGTGTAATATATATTTTATAATATACCAGGGATGCCAAAAAATGTACACACATTTTTAGAGATGTTATCTATGTTTTACTTTTCAAAGTTGAATTGAATTATGGTAGCAGTGTGTAGTATGACTCTTGCTTAAGAGATGGCGTTAATCAAATGAATGTGTCACCATGCAACGAGCAGGACAGTCAAAGAAAATGGTGGAAGCACGGTTGCCATTCCATGAGCACAAGACCATTCTGAAGAGGTATTTGAAATTCTAGAATGTTGTTTGAGTTTCCCCCATGTTCTCCTGACTTAACACCCCTTGACTTCTACCTGCGGGGGACCTTAGAGGATGTGGTGTGCCATAAAAAACTGGCTACACTGGCGGTACTTCGGGAAGCAACTGAAACGGCACGCACAGTGATAAAGGGGACACTTTGGTCAGTGGTGTTCACGCAGCAGTTCGCCGTAATCAGAAGTGTCTGGACGCTCACTTTGAGCACCTCCGGTAATTACAGAAGTCAAGCATGACTTGTATCCATCTTTTGTTAGCGGTATATATTGAGTATTACAATTTTAATAGTTTTTTCCTTTCTTAAAATGTGTACGTGTTTCTTGGCACCCTCTGTGTAATGTATTAATTATACAAAGATCTTATATTATATCCCAAATACAGGTGAGAAAGCTGCGGCTCAGAGCAATTCAGAAGCTTGCTTCACATCAATCAGCCCAGGAATAACATTGAGGATTTTACCTGCCACGTCCTCAACCTATGGACTCGGGGGCCCTTTCCACTGCACTAGGTGTCCTCTGCCAAGCATGGCACTGGCTCCTTGTCCCACCAGCTCAGCACTTTTGTCACTTTGCTCTCCTCTTCAACCACTGCAGCAGGAAAGGGTAGATGCCTATCTGATCAGTCCTCAAATAGATTGTGCCTCTTCTGAGTGAGTGGAGTGAAGAGTGAAGGTGCCTGGAGAACCCACCTACCAGGAGCCTGCACCTCTTCCCCTCAGGAGCCACAGCCAGCCCGAGCTGCGAGCCTGTTGTGTCAGCAAGAAATCCAGCCTGCGCCAGGCCCCTCCACCCACTTGCTGGGAAATGTCTCCATTAGTCGTCACATTCTCTCCCCTCAGGACTGCCCTTTAGAGCTTCTCATAAACAGACTGCTGGCCCAGGCAACTCTACAGCCAACTGCTGCACCAGGAGCCTCTCCAGAAAGCTATCTGCAGAAGGAAGTTCTGTGCATTGATCATCCCCTGAAGATGCCTATCCCCCAAGATTCACCATCCCTGCTGTCTGAATGCCCCCAAGTTGTGGGACCTGGAAGGGTGGGCAGCCTGGCCCTTTTCCCAATCCCACAGAGGCTGCTGCCTGAGGGGAAAGCAAGGCCAAGCAGCTCTGGGCCTGCCAGACTGCTGCATCCCCCAGGAAGGTGGCTCCAGCCTGGGATGCACTCTCTTAGGTTGAGATGTTCTGGGAAGAGGATCCAAGTTCCCAGGAGCCTCCTGGCTGCACGCTGTATTGGCTTCCCTGACACAGGCCTGCTTCCCCGCTGCTGCTCACTAGGAGAGGGTGGAGCTTCCTGCAGCCACACTGCCCTGAGCCCTTCCATCTTACAAGCTGCTGACAGGAAGCTTACAGAGAGGAGAAGGAATGGGGCTTATAGGTATGCAGGCCTGAATCCACCCTGCCTGAGCTAGGTGACCACAGACAAGCCAATCCAGTCAGCTCCTCAAGTCACTTCACTGTCCCTCCCTACTTCTATGCAGGCAGAACACCCCAGCTCTCACTCATTTATTCATTCACTGAGCACTTACTGTATGCCAGGGCCCCTGCTTGTACCCGGGAATGTGAACAGGAACGAACCTTCAGGTCCCTGCTCTCAGAGAGCTCTCTGTTCTCAACGGAAATAAAGGAAATAAAGCCGTTGGCCCGGCCTGGCCCCACGCAGTCAGTGGCCCACAAATGTTTGTTGACTCTGCATAATTAACACATGCCCTTTCCTTCAGGGCTGCTGTGAGAAGCTGATGAGATGATGCTGAATAAGCACTTAGTAAACTATAAAGGGATTATACAAATGTCAAGGGTGATTTGGTTGTGGCTGTGACAGGCAGCTCCCACACAGAAAAGAGAGCCAAACCCAGAGTCCATAGGGAGAGTCCCTTGTGTCTGATAAGGAATAGATGCTCCCTGAGGACAAACCCTGCAGCTGGGTAAGCAGGTAGGGGGCACAGGCCCACGGAGGTAGGGGCACAGGCCCACGGAGGAGCCCCGGGACCTAAGCACGTACGGGCACAGGCCCACGGAGGAGCCCCGGGACCTAAGCAGGTACGGGCACAGGCCCACGGAGGAGCCCCGGGACCTAAGCAGGTACGGGCACACGCCCACGGAGGAGCCCCGGGGCCTGTGGCAGGATGTACCGGGCCTAGGGCAGCAGCCTGCTGACAGTGGGTCCTCAGGCTCTGGCGGAGTTTGGACGTGGCAGAAAGGAGCTATGCTAGTCGGGCACGTGGGCGATCTTTCTCATTTTAGAACTTAGAATTCTTTATCATTCTTACAAAGTAACTTTTCCTCCAGGTCTCAGTGGAGGAAACGTTTGCATCCCTGATGAGACACAGGGTTACTTAGAACGTGACTCTCATATCTCTGCACTCAAAGTCACATCAGCTGTCCTTCCACTCCCCCGAGGCCAAGAGGGTTATCATTTTCTAAAAGTTCTTCAACATCGCTGAACTACATTTTTTATAAAAGTTCTGAAATTCTGCTCACATGCACCCCAGGCCTCACCATCCATCAAATTTGTATTCTTTCCTAATGAACCTCTTCCATCTCAGTGAGTCACCTGTTTGAGAAGTTAAGTACCTTCCCATTTTCTCTGCTCTGGGCCAATGTTAGTGACAAAACTTACGGATGGATAGATGGATGGATTTTTAGTCACAATGAACTTCTTGTTCTACAGAGCAATTCATTTCCAGTGCTGACATCGTCACTCTGAAAATACTAATGTGGACGGAAAAAGGAACCACATACTAAACCCGACAAGCTCTGGGGGGGCCTACATGGTGAGCCCCACAAACTCAGCGACTGAAAGTAACCACACAGAACAGTCTGAACATTAAAGTCCCTGACTGAAAGTGGGTCAGGGAAGGTAGTAGCATCATAAGCCTGAAGCTTCCTAGACGAAGGTCAATCCTTCCCTTAAGTGAGCCTGTCTGTTGTCTCTGTATCTAGGACAATATGCCTTTGAAATGCCGGAGTAATCTCTGTTTATCAGACCTCTCGGGGTACAACCACTGCACCAGAGCAGAGACCACAGAACCCCTCATTGTTCCCTAATGTCACCTGCATGTGTCGTAAGAGTTCGTTATGAACTATCCTGGACCCACCGATGGGGAGAAAGCATGTGCCCCTCCATTTTACTTTATCTCCCCGCATTGCTGTCTCCCGCCCTGCTAATCTACCACCAGTGAATTTCGTGTAACCTTCGTAGGTCCCCTCCTTTTATTCTTACGTATAAAACAAACTGCAAAACTGCCCGTCTCTGCAGCATTTTTTTCAACCCGTTGAGATTTTGCTTCCCAGCAGGCAACTGTCTTCAGTTTGGCTCAAATAAACTAAACAAAATTCTCTATAGGTTTGGACATTACTTATGGCAACACTAATCACCACTAAAAGGTCAGCAAAAGTGAATAAAAGCTCCAGGGATACCTAAGGAAGTACTCTGCCCCGCTGCCACACACACCACACATGACCTCTGTGATAGTTCTCTTCCTAATAATGCCACTGAGGAACAGCGAAGACGTAGATTTGCTCTTGTGGTTCAGAGCCTGACACCTCAGGAGCCAATTCTCCAATCTTCCGTGAGCCCTGGTTGTGTGAGGTCTTTTCCTCTCCAGGATGAGGGGACTTAGAGCTCTCAGCTCACCCAGTTATGCGTGGCCCTTAGTACCTGGATCATACCTGGCTGAGGTTTCCCGAGCATCTGTTGAATTCGGCGAAATCAGTCAGGACTGAAGGACCAGCATCCACAAAGCAGGCAGGAGACAGTTCCTACCTGCACTAGGCACAGCTTCCAGCAGCGGCACCCACTGCAGTCACAGAGGCTTGGAGCGTACTCAGCACTGTGCCAGGACCGAGCACACAAGCAACTCGTCCTCTTCTCAAGGAATCTGCATGCTAAGGGCTGCAGGTCTCACTTACTCCCACCTGTTCTTTTCCTATGATCAGTCATTCTCTTTCAAAAGAACTAAAAAGTGGGTATTTTCTTCTCAAACCACCCTACAAAAGCCACCAATGGCCGCTCACTTGCAGCAGGTCAGTGCTGTAGTCCTTGTAGTCCCTTGGAAAGCATTAGTGAGACCATGATGCTCAAGGCTCCGGTACTTCAGAATTACCTGGAGAGTTGGGCCCCACCATCAGACATTCTGATTTTATAGGTCAGGGCTAGGGCTACACAACTGTCCCAGAATGTCTGTTTTCAACTTCACCTTCAATCAAAATCAGCTATGTACTCGTGCCTATGTGTGTTTGTATATGGGGCGAGAGGAGGAATGGTGGATTTAAGATACCTTTGCCGGGGCCCAAAAGGTGGAATCCCAAACTCCTTCCTGCTACTGATAGAGATATAAACATTCAGAAAGTGGAAGGCAGTTTGGTAGGGTGGAAAAACCACTGGGCTGGAAGTGAGATCAGTTTCCAAGGTCCAGCTTCTCATTCACTAGCTATGTGACCACGAATGTATGACTCCAGCCCTCTGGGCCTTGGCTTCTTCAGGTATGGACCCAAAGGGTATCTACAAAGCTATGTACGAGAGTCATCCCGACTTTGAAAGTCCATGACCCTTTGATACAACAATGACGCAGGCCTCCCAAGTGGGAAAAAAAAAAAGTGAGAATTGCTAATTGCCCGTGATCAGGTTTGATGCCACAAAGGGAGAAATTCAAACACCACTCTCCAAGGAATAGAAAAGGTAGAGGGTTCCTAACTCAAGGAGACACGGAAGTGCTTTATCTTCTGGAATCTTTCACAGTACTAGCTAGCATCTCTGTCACTCTCAGACCCCAACAGACCATGTTGTAAGGCTCTGGCATCTTGGAGTGCCTTTCTTTGCTCTAAAATGGGACTACATCTTGGCTTCACCAGGATTCCTGGGACTGCTGGCCTGCTTCCTCGTTGTTAAGAACACCAAATCCTCATCAGTTTTAGAATGAGCCTCATGAGTCAGAATTGAGAACTGCTGGAATGGAAACACTTTTTCTGTTCTCTCTCTGTGGCACCCGGGTCTACCAAATGCCAGTCACCACCTAAGCTCAGTGGGGTCTGAAAAGCTCTCCCAGGCTGATCGGTAGATGAGTGATGGTTTTCTGAGGAAGTTACAGATCAATGGGGTTTTCCAATCAGCTTAGAAGTCAGTCCTGTCAATCCATTGCTCAACTTCCACAGCTGTAATTGAGAGCATGTGGCTTTGCTCACTGACAGGAGAAATAAAAGCAGGACATGCCCATTGCTCTTGTCTACCATCAATTTGCTCTCAAATTGAGAATAGGAGCTTATCAGGGAAGCTCAAAGCAGAAAGACGCCCAGAGGTGAGTCAATCCCAGAGGTGAGTCAATTCCCAGAGGAGTCTCAGCCTAACCAGGAGGGCTGCAACTCTCCAAAGGCTCAGAATGGAAGGAACCATCTTGACAGCAAAGCTAACTGGCGGGGATAGAAGTGCTCCTATAACTTGCTGAGGTTTTGGGACTGAAGTAACCACAGAGCCTACAGTCATCTCCTACAACAGCATCTCAAATACATATTTTCTCTGGTGACCGTGCCCTTAGTGGAAACTTAGGACTATGCCATTGAACACTGAAACCCTGGAGAAAGACACCATTATGGCAGCAGCCTCTGATTAGCAGGACTCTTCTCCTGGGATTCACTGAGATTCTTCTTACCTGGGTTCTCCATCCCCACAGTGGTCAGGAAGGGCCTGGGTTTCTCAGACAATAAGGAGCAGTCAGCTGTTAGCAATGAGAGGCAGCAGGAGGGAATTTGGCCCTTCTCATCCATTGTACACTAGTCATTGTTAGAGATTGGCTGTTCCCTCGGGTAAGATAGCCACCTACTGTCCCTATGGATGGCTCTACCATGGCCCAGAGGAAAAGGAACTTGGCTGGGGGCCTAAGCCAAATATTGCTACCAGCCTCCAGTAATACCTCCTATTAGGAACACCCGAGCTCTCCCTACACTGGGAGAGGATTGAGTGGAGAAGCTGAAAGCAGAAGCCACTCTGCAGCACCCTTCGCACTTCATAAGCATGCCACACTCTGAAGCCCTGTATGGCTCCCCACAGAACGTATTCCAAACTGTTTCCCCTGTTTAAAGCCTCTCAATTCTGGCCCCACCTGACCATCCCAACATGTCTGCCACCACTTGGTGTAAACGTGATCTCAGCTAGCATGATTCCTCATCCTGTTCATTCCTCAGTCCAAGTCAGTGCTCAGGTGCTTCCCACCCTTCTGTCCCTCACACCCAGTCACTATACATGTGAATTCTGCTCCCTGTCCCCCACCTCCACCCAAACCAACCCATTCTCCAAGCCAAATCAAAAGACCCATCTCTTTCAAAAAGTGATTCCTAACCACTTCAGGTGGCACTGATCTATCTCTGCTCTGGAATACTCTAGTTCTTGCTTTTTTGGTATCCTTATTAGAGGAACTCGAAGTCTTGAGGTAGCCTGTGACTCATAGTTTCATAACTTCCAGGGAGTTATGTAAGCTTTGAAGGGAGAAACACTTCACATTTTTCAAAATATAATTCTCATGAATAAATGGACTCTATAGACTTAAGGGCCAACACCACCTCTGAGCAGCTTTATAACTTAAAATTGTCGTGCTGGGGTAAGGTGTGGTTGGAGCTGGGGTGATGAGGATGTTTCTGCTTGAGAGCTCTTGCCCGGGCCTAGCACAGTATCTCTTTCAGCTTTGCCCAAGTTCTCTAACACAAAACTGCCTAGGTTACTTCTGTGCCCATAGCTAATCTGTGTCACTGCCCGACTCTAGAGAGTGCCATCACTTAGACCAAAATATTCTTAACCCCTACAGTTGCTCAGTGCATAACCCACACAACTGCATTTGGCAACACTGTCCAACTTCCTGTTGCCATAATGGCCAGAATTCCACCTTCTTAGACCTGTTCATTTATGGGCACTAGAAAAGAAAAGGAGATCACACAGAAGATGAGCTGAGCTTGGGTTTTGGTCGAATATTCAGCCTGTGGCCTGAGGAAGAGCCAGCTTCTCCTCCTTGGCACTCTTGAGTCACGTGCTAGGAATCACGCTGAGCTACCACCTGGCATCTGCTCATGCTGTTCACTGCCTTGTCACAGTGAAGAAATTCTGAGCGAGGCTTTGGGCCAAACCAAGGGCCTAGAGGCCATCTAGGATGAACGAGATTGCTGCTGCCTGGGATTCTGATCATTGTCACCATCTATTTGAAACTTTTGACCAAAAATATTAGAAACGCCTGAATTCCAAGTTAGTTCCCAACTTCACAGTTCCTCTTCATTTTCTCTGCCCAAGAGAGCATCCTGACCTCATGGGCTGCCCACACACTTGTGGGGAGCCCATTGGTAAGGGAGCAAGCCTTTAGTTATTCTATTAAGAGTTTCCAGATGGTGCGTAAGCAGGGGCAATTTTGCAGCAAGCAGGAAATTATCAGTAGAAGTGGAAGTGACAGGGTGTTTAGCAAACACTAAACCAAGGAAGCTTAAAGGGTCTTTGAGCATTGTTAAATAAACATTTAGGATGACTGAGCAGGCAGAATATAAAATGGAAAAGAAAGTATAAACACTTTCTGTGGGTTGGGAAGTCTTTCTCTTTCTTCCATCCTCTTATGATCACAAGGCTGTAAGGGTGCTAGGAGTGGCCTGAATGAAGCTATCTAATACTTAAAATAAAATTATTCTTTGTAGGGTAGAGTGCCAGTCAGCAAACATTCAGGAAAAAAGGACTGGTTTTTTGTTTGTCTCAACAGTCAGGTTTGATTCTGACATTCATGTCCTAAGATGCTAGGCAGTTCTCCGGGTCTAAGATGATCCCAGGACCACACCTGGCTCAGGGCCTCACCCTCAAAGACATCCCAATGGGAATAAATGGCAAGAAACCCATCATTGCAACTGAATGACCCTCACTGAGTTCAAACACCTTATTTAAACTTTGAAACAAGGCCATGACATAGATATTTTTTTAGAAAGGGAAACTGAGGCTGAGAGAGATTAAGTTCAGCTATTGAGTGGCCGAGCCACAGTAGGAACCCCAGTTCATGTTCTCCAAAGCCCACTCTTTCAGTACCACCACCCTACATTTCCATGAAGTACCATAACAGGCTCACACCAAGCCCCTCTCAGGGGTAACTCAAAGGAAAATGAAGACTATAAGAGAAAGCAGCATTAGAAGGCCAAGCCTCAAGTGACAGAAGTGACCATTAGAGTGACAAGAACACTAATGGCAGCAATCACAAACCTTGACAGCTTCAGGAAGCACAGCATCTGCTGCTTCCTCTTTGCTCCTCCGAGTGTTCTCAGTGGCGAATTTGCAGGGGTTTAGCTTCCCGCATGGCTCCAATTAATCCATGGAAAGGGCAGTGTGGAGCAAGCTGAGTCAGAGGAAGGAGCAACCAGCGCACCACAGCAGGGGTAAGTTCTGGCAACATCTCCATTAGCAGAGAATGTGGAAGTCTTTCCTCATTTTCTGCCATGGGGACTCAAGTTGGCTAATAATCTCAGTGCTTCATGTATTTCCTATTTCTTACAGACACAGAAAACGTATGAATAAGGTTGGTGAGTGTGTCTGCTTAGAACAACTCTCTCTCTCTCTCTCTCTCTCTCTCTCTCTCTCACACACACACACACACACACACACACACACACTCCCCCTCCCCAAATAACCAAGAAGGCTTAACACAGGAACTACCACAGGCCCACCTCCCCACAAGCGGCCTTCAACTGCACCTTCTAGATCTAGTACCTGGAGCACTTAAGGACTCAACGAGGCAAAGCAAGTAAATAAATAATAATTTAATAAATGCAAGAAAAATATCAACAAGAGACAGACGCATCTAGCAGTGTCTTTCTCGCTGTCTCCAGGGCAGGCTGTATCATTCTCTATACTGATAAACCCAATCCATATCCCCAGTTCCTCCACTACCTCCATTCCCAAAAGTCCCCCGGAGGTTTCCCACTAAGCAACTAGAAAGAAGTAGCTGCCAGTGCCCAAACTGCCCCTCCACCTGACTTTCAAAGTCGGCCAGCATCTTGCTTTTTGCCCCCTGGTCTTCCTTGTCTTCCTACCCCAGGTTTCTTTAGCATCCCCAAATCTGTGTCACCTCATGGAGACATTGCTCCTTCCTTTTTCCTTGGGCTTCCCAAATTGCTGCCCTCCCTCAAGGCCCTGCTCCACCTTCCTGTTCATGAAGACTCCCTTGCCCACTGCAGGCTGTAGGGACACCTCCCCTAGGAACCCTCTGGCGTTTCCAAGCCGGGAGGTCAGCTGCCTCCCTTCGTGCTGAGGAAATGAGTCTCCACTCCTCATTCGGAGCCTAAACCCTTGGAATCAGAGACTGCAGTTGCTGCTTCTTTGCCATGTGGCACATGAGGGCTTGTTAGTTGGCCAGGAAAGGAATATCTGTCCTTTCTGTGATAAAGTCAGGCAAGCAGCTAGCCAGGCAGCTTGGATTTTGCTGCATGGCCCCTTCCAAAACCTAAGAGAATACATCCCAGGGACCCCAAGAGCTTTAATGAAACCTCGGGCACGTATCCAGATCGGCAACAGCTTCAGCTTTTACCTCAGAAATCAAACTTTGACCTAATTTCTATTGTGCTGAACTAGGCCCCAGTGACACCAAGAAAGGGGAAAGAATTTAAAAATAGTCTTCGCCGTTACATATTGAATGAGTTACAAACTTCCACAAACAAGGTTCACTCTTCTCCAAATTCAAGTTATTTTTATAGTATAGGACGACTGACTCAAAGAACATTTACCATTTGTGATTACAACTGCTGGCAGGGACGATCTGAAACCTCAAACATGTGTGTTTGCTTAGAAGAGCTGGGATTTTAACTCTTCTTCTTCTTGTTTTAATAGAATGACACATTTTATGTGTGAGGCACTTTTCACATAAATGCTTTTCAAAATATTGTAGGAGTTCCCACGTTAGGAACCCAGTTCCCAAAAGCATCGGGGAGAGGGGGCGTTGGGGGAGAGCGGCTGGTTAGCAGTGCAGCCCCCTGTGTGTGCACGGGGGAGGAGGGGGTGGCAGCCCCCCAGCTGTGGTCCGCAGGGGCGAGCCGGCTTTGGGACAACTTAAACTGCAGTCCTGCCACTTAGATCGGTGTGCCTGTGGGCAAGTTCCTGATTTTCTCAGCATTTTCATATCCGTAAAAAACATTGTTTCCTCAGACTTCCATAACAAAATACCACAAATTGGGTGGTTTAAAACAAGAGAAATGTATTCTGTCACAGTTCTGGAGGCTGGAAGTCTACACTCGAGGTGTCAGCAGGGTTGTGCTCCCCCTGCAGGCTCTGGGAGAGGATGCTTCCCTGCCGCTCCCCTAGCATCTGGTCACTGCTGGCTCCGTGGTGTTCCTTGGCTTGTAGCTGCATCACTCCAATCTCTGCCTCCATCCTCACAGGGCCTTTTCCCATGTCTGTGTCTCTGAATCTGAATCTTCCTCTCCTATCTCATATACAGGCACCAGCCTTGGATCTAGAGCCCACCCTACTCCAGTATGACCTCATCTTAATTTGATAACATTGACAAAAACCCTATTTCCAACTTAGGTCACATTGACAGGTGCTGGGGCTTAGGACTTGGACAGAGCTTTTCAACCTGCTAATAATTAGTCAGGGAAGAAAAGTTTTCTGAATTCAAAAGAGGACATTGGCCCATGTGTGCACAATGATTGAGGACTCATTAACTCATGTCAAACTTGGCCTGTACAAATATGGGTCCTAAAGATCCAGGAGTGTGGACAAGGCCCCAAGGCTGGGCCCCAGGAAGTGGTATGCCAGGGAGCAGATGAATGATAGTGTGCTGCCTGGTGGTCTCCCCATTTAGAGCAGACACCTATCATCAACTGAAATTATAAGCAACAGATCCTGGCTCCCAGGACAGAGGTTGACTGAATGTTTGGGTCCCCAGCATGTGAGTTAGACAACATATTGGAGAATTATAGCAACACTCTAGTCATAGGTACCAAACACAACGGATGAGAGAGAAGAAACCTACTGAGGATGGAGGTACCCCTGGCTTAAGGACAGAAAGTCTACCTACCTGCTGGAAGGGGCAAGGGATGGGTCATGAAATGACCCATCTAAAGCCTGTTGTGGTCAAGACTGGCTTTAGAGTGAAGGCAAGCTGTTTGCAGAAAATCCAGCAATAAGCGGGGACTCCATAGACACAACCGTCAGAGACCTGTCATTTGTCCCCTTGAAGTGGTGAACTACTGTTGATGCCAGCCAGCTAAGGGAATCCTATTTCATTCTTTCAGTCCCTCTCCGTGTTGCTCATGTAAATCCTACTCTCTGTTCAAGGACTTGGTGCAGGATCCCAGGCCCCTAGAAACCTTCCTGCCCGCTCTAACTTCCTTAGTCACATTACACTTCAACCACACCAATAACTCTAGAGAACCACTCACTGTGGTTATATAGGTAATCTCTCCCGAAGTGGACCATGAGTTCCTTGAGAGAATAGATCATGTCTCATTATCAGTATTTTCATGGGCTCAAGTGTGATACTCAGGATAGAGTAAGTAGTCAATAAATACTTGCCCGTTAATTTATTTTTCACCTGTTCTCCTTTCCAGAATTTTATAGATGTCAACAGAAGATGAAAACTGCATTTCCAGGGAGAAAAAAAAGTGCTTAAGACACATGTATTATCCCTTGAAAGAGTTGCTGTTTTTCAGAAATTGATTTGTTTTTTTATATGACAGCAAGTTCCAATGACTAAGAATGTCTTATTATTCTGTGATTGAGTTGGAAGCTTCTTATCTGCTTGGGGTAAAGTCCTTTATCACCCTCAACTACAACTACTTACTGAACAATTACTATGTGCTAGACACTATATTAATCATAGGAGATGTCAAGAGGAAGAGGTTCCTTGCCTTCAGGAAATCAGTGTGCATATTGGATTTGTTATAAAATGATATTGTCCAACTGAAACATTCTGCACCCTGCTGACCTGTTTGGCAGGGGTTGACTATGAAGAAGAGCAGTTCATCTGCTGGAATTAACTAGGGAAGAAAAGTTTTCTGAATTCAAAAGAGAAGACAGGTAGTTTATAGAAATACTACCTTCCTCCTCCAAGATCTAGAATTTGGAGGTCATTTTATCTTAGTGTTTGATTTGGGACATTGATACTTAGCTGGTTGGCATGTTAGCAATGCAAAAGAATAGAATGGAGAGAGGTAATGGCAGATGAAGAAGAAGTCCAAAAGACTTGGCCACTTCACTTCCCCTCTCCTTGCATGCCGCAGTGCAAGCACATCGTCAGCATTTCCGTTACTGAAAATGACTTTTCCTTGGAGAAGAGCCAAGTCGTTCTTTGAGAGGAATTTACTATAACAAGATCAACAATGCAGTGTTCTTCTGGGTCATCTGATTGAATATGGACATAGTTTTTTTGTACAGAGTCCAAAAGAAACTATAAATTTTAAGTACCTACATATACCATCTCCTGAATTAATGTCAACATTGGATTTAAGTCTGTTTTTAAGGTCTTCAACTAATGTTCGCATATCGTTACAAGTACATAACGCCATTCACCAGGCAAAATTTATTATTAGAATAGTCATCTCCTGGCATTTGAGTGTCGAGAACAGAAGAGTAGATTGCAACTAGAAGAGTGGGTGTCAGATACCCACACAGCACTCTATGCCTTCGCACCCCAAACACACCTATGAAAAATGAGAACCCCCCACCCTAGTGCGTATGTTTTCAAATCGTTCCTCAGGAGACCCAACCACATATGGAGGGTCCCCTGCATTTGTGTCAAAGCACGACTTGTCCCCAAGCAGCTGAAGTAACAAGTAATTAACAGGACTGGTTCCGGTTCTGCAAACTCCTGCCCGTGTCACCAAAAAGATCACTAATTACAGCACGATGGCTCTTACCCCAAACAAGAAGTTTCTCTGAAGGTAAAAACGATCCCAAATCCCTGAGTCAAAACTCCCATGTCACCTTGCCTCTTTTGGAGATGACTTAAACAAATCAAACCTCTCTTGGCTTCAGTTTCTGTAAGAACCTAAGGAAAAAATATGTATTTGTGAAAGCACTTTTCAAAGTTGAAACAAGTATCAAGGATTTTTGTCTGGGTTCCCAGAACCTTAGACAAAGTCCTAGAAGGAACTTGGGTGGAAAGACATAGCACAGTTTTGACTGTTTTAGACTCTGAACCCAGAACCCTCCAAGCCCACCTTGACCCCGCACACGGGGGTAAGAGTCTTATTGCTGGATACCCAGATGTCAGCATTAGCACAGCGCAAAGCAGCATGTTTTCAGTGTCAGAGACACAGCTGAGAAGTTCCCTGTCTCTCAAGATGTCAGCATTGAAAAGAGCACTTTCTTAAGCTTCGCCATGGTGCTGGGTTTGCGCAGTGTTGACTTGGCGAAAGTGGAGGTAAAGAAGTCAGATTCCTCCGACATTCAGAAGGTCAGGCCCAGCACACCGCATGCTGCCTGTCACAGCTCACACACATCATTGCTCACCTGCAGCTCACCTCGTAGACATGGGGGAGCAGCCAGTCCCTCAGCAACTGCACATCCTGCCAGATCTCCCGCTCCGGCGCTCCCACTCATGGACCAGGTGTGTTTTAGTTCTGTGACAACGGGCACCAGTTTATCCTGCCAAACACCCATCACCAAAGTTACAGGCTTAGCTGGTGAGAGACCAGTGTGAGTTCTAGTCCATCCTCATGGGTTCTAGATCATCTGTGTAAGTTCCAGTTTGTCCTTGCTTGCACCACTTCACAACCATGTTTCCAAACTCCCTACCCTGCTGGCTTCAGGATCCAGCACCAGTTTCCAAACCAGCAGCCTCTCATAGAGCATCCACAATAGCCTAAGGCCGAATTCCCACAGGAAATCCCTTACTGTGTATATGCCCAAGCGGTTGTGCTTCTCTGATAGAACCTTGTCTGATACAGAATTTGCTACTGCAAAGGTCCAGAGGAACAGACCTTAGGTTCTCCGTATTGGGCCTGGCTTTTCTAGACTTGGCCTTCTGATTTTACTAGATTTAAAGGCGTGAATGACCCTGCTTCTAGTGGTATAAGGGGCACTGGTTGTTATGGTATTTGGTGACAAAATAGGTACCTAAATTATCACCTGCAGATACTTGTAATCAAGTGCTTATAGAAGGCAAAACGTTTAGTAACCAAGAATTTGCTACCAATGAAAATTTTAGTGAATCTAAGAAATACAATAGAACTGGCTAATTGTTTCTAAGTGCACCGGAGAAATTGGCAGTAGGGGATAATGAAATCAGGCCTTTAGATTTCCAGCTCAATGTTCACACAAGAGATTTGAAAACTTCAGTTATGGCCCTAATATAAACCTACCCCCTATAGCTACATGCTGGAGATTGCTAAAAACAAAATTGAACCCAAAGTCTAGTTCTGCAGGTAGCTAAATTGTAACACAAATTGAATTGTCAACCTCATTGAATTTCTTACATGAGTTAGTGCATTGATTTTGAAGGAGTGGGACCCTGAAAATTGGGACAGAGACATATGGGTACATTTTACCCCCTCAATTCTGTCACACCTCCTTTCTAGGACTTACACCCATCATGGAAAAGTTAGTCTCCTCTTGGCCAAAGAACCTACAATGACTTTACTGGAGGCAGCTGCCCTGCAAGGGGTTATGCCTTCTCAGTCCACTTTCGCCATCTCTCAGTGCTTCTAGATTTATAGCCAGACTCAAGTCCACAGGCTCCAGAGGATAAAATACAAAGTGTGATCCATGAGGAAGCATGATGTGCACCAAAAGAATTGCATAGTTTTGCCAATTTATGTGAATAAAAACCCTGGGAGACATGTAGAATGGCTTTTAATGGTATGGAATCAGACTGGAAGGAAAAGAAAGTTGGATCGAGTCAAATTTATTGATATGAGCCACTAAGCAGAGATTTCAGATTGAATTTATGCACTAAAGGAGCTGATAGTGGCTCTAACAGTTCACTGGGTTGCTTGACAGAAATCTGAACCAAAAGTGGCCCCTACTAATTGTGGACTGAAATGCCAAAACCTTTTTGGAATATCACAAAGAAAGATAACTGGCACAGTTAGTGTAAGGGTCAACGAAGATTTTGGTGTCTCTAGAACTGATAAAGATGTGCAGTCTCCTACAGTCTTCCTTGGTCTACGTAAGTTAAAAAGCTCTAGATCGGACTTCATCATCATCAGAGGCATGGCCACTGAATGCATTCCCCTATTAAAAGCCAGTCCCCAGTCCCCAGGCCTTCTTGAGGAAGGACCTGCTACACAACCAAAAAGTTGCACCATAAATCTTCCTTCTCGTCTCTGCCAAAGGCACCTGTGGCCATTTGCCAGGCTGGCTGTGCTCCAAGAAAGGGGAAATGAGCTGAATTTTGGGAAATTCCTGGACAACAACTCTGAACTGACACTAAATCCTGGACATCCAAAACACCACAGTGGTATACTAGTCAGTGTAAAGGCTTGTGGTAATCAGAAAATCAAAGGAGTTTGGCTCAGGTTCACCTCACATTGGGTCTTCAAACCCCAAACTCACTCTAGCTATTTCCTTAGTCTGGGAATACGTTATTGAAATACATATACTCAGCAACTGACAGAATTCCTCCCTGACCTATGGAGTCAGAGTTATTATGGTAGGGAAAACCGAGTAAAAGTCACCACAACTGCCTCTATCTACTACAATGTGAAACCAAAGGCAATACCAATTTCTAGAGGGACCAGACAGGTTAACACCACACCTAATACTTAGAAAGGTGTAAGGGTGCTTGGGATGCCTACCATATCCCTTTTAACTCACTAGTTTGACCTGTGCACAATAAGTATAGAAATGACAGTGGATTACTATAAACTTAATTAGATAATGACTCTAATTATAGCTGCTGTTCCTGATTTTTTTTAATTGATGGAGGAAATCAATATATCCCCTAGGATCTGTATATAGCTATTGACCTGATAAATCCCTTTTTATATATACTCGTATTAGTTTCCTAGGGCTGCTATAATACAGTACCACAAATTGAGTGGCTTAAAACAACAAAAATTTATTCTTTCATAGTCTGGAAGGTAGACATCCAAAAATCTAGCTTCTTGTGATTGCCAGCAATTCTTGGGGTTCCTTAGTTTATTGATGCATCGAATCTCCACCTCCGTCTTCACATGTGTCTTCTCTTCTTATAAGGACATCAGTCATATTGAATTTAAGGTCCAACTTACTCATCTTTTTTTGTTTGTTTGTTTGTTTATTTGTTTGTTTTTGTTTGCCTATTACCTAAGGGTTTTTATTTTTTATTTTTTTTTATTTTTTTTTTAAATTCATTTTTATTGTTAGACTTATTGGGGTGACATCGGTTAGCAAGGATTACATAGGTTTCAGGCATACAATTCTACAGTGCATTGTCAACTTGATGTATAATAAGTTCACCACCTAATGTGACTTCTCTCTCCATCACCTTATATTTAGCTTCCCCCCTCCTCTCCCACCCCCTCCCCTTTCTCCCCTCCCTAACCCACTTGTCCCCAAATAAACATTAAACTATTGATTGTGTCCATGGGTTATTTGTTTGTTCATTTCTTTTTTTCTTTGCTAACTTACTCATCTTAACTAAATATATCTGCAAAGACCCTATTTTGAAAAAAGATCACATATGGGTTAGTGGCAAACATGAGTTTGAGAGAAGATATGGGGGGCAATATTCAACCCAGTACAATACCTGTTACTAAGGATCAGCGGAAGCAGTTTGCTTTCAGCTTGCAGGCAAGCAATGAATCTTCATTGTCCTATCTCAGGCCTAATCAACCTTTCAGCCTTATGTCATCATCTCTGAGTCATAAGCATCTGTGAGTAAATAAATAAGATTAATTATAATGAAGTTATAAGAGAACAAATTAATAGAAAACTACAGACCCTTCAGGAATGAAGGTTTAGGTCAACCCACTAGGTAGGAAACTATGATCAGCCAAGGTGCTTGCTTCAAAACAAGTAAGTATGGCCTGTGAGATACTAAGAAGGTGCTTCACATTATAGCTGCAGCCACATGAACAATTGCAGAATGAGAACTGAAATAATGATCTATATTTTTCTTATTGTGACAAGACTGTATTTCTGTATATGTTAACTAATTCTTTTCTTCCTTGCCCTCTTCCAATTCTCTACTATCTAAATTATGTATCTCAGTATTAAGTTGGAGAATATTAAAATGGAAATGTAATTTAGCTACAAGTGGAATAAACCTCATCTACAGTTAAAAGGACTTTGGATCTTTAGGGAGAGGATTAGCATGCTTTCAGTTGTATAAAGAATAGCTGCATTATATCAGGTAAAAGATGATTTTGCTATTGTCTATATTAGGAAATTAAATATGTTAAAAGTAATATACATCAATAAGAAATTTGCAATGATGAATTGTGGTAAATTTGTATCAAGTCAACTTATTTAAACTGAAACTATGTTTCCCAGAAGGTCTGGGCCAGCACTGGCCACAAGATACATGCAGTTTGAGATTTGGAAGGCAAAGTGAAGCTGAAGCCATATATCTTTTATGCTCAGAAAGTAGGTGCAGGGGACCAAGCTCTGCTGCAACTTGAACACACTGTCACTCATCTGCTGGCTCACCTTGAGATTGCAGCAACTATAAAATATTTTTTAATAAAATTGAATCACACGTCATGTTTTTTATTATTCTGTTTTGTTCTCTTACTGTTCTGTATTTTATTGCCATTAGGTACTCTTTCAGATCACCATATTTATAGCTGAATAATATTTTTAGACATTCAAGTTGTTTATAATTTTTTACTATTATATATAGGACTATGATGAACATATATATATGTATATATATATGTCTTTTATCACATTTCTGATTATCTTCTACAGGAGATACTTAAAAATGGGATAATTGTGACAAATGATATAAATATTTTAAGGAAAATTCCTACTGCCAAATTGTTCCCAGAAATGCTGTACCAATTTACAGCCCTATCAGTGCAAAAGCACTGCAAAAACAAGTCAGTATTTTTTAATGTTTTTCAGATTAATAGGAGGAAATGACATCTCATTATTTTGATTCATATTTCTTTGACTAATGTTCTATTGACTAATTTTTAGGTTTGTTGGCCATTTGGATTTCTTCTATGAATTACTTGTTTGTTTTCTTTGATCATTTTTCAATTGTGGTATTATTGTCTTTTTATCGACTTGATATACTTAAGACTGTTTATTCTTTTTCATATTAATTGCAAATATTTTTGCCATTTTTGTCATTTCACTTCTAATTTTTATTATATAAGGATTCTTTTTAAATACAGACAGTTTTAGTGTTTTTTGTTTGTCTTACATAGTTAACTCTCACAAGAATCTCCTTTGTGATTTATCCCAAGACTATATGCTTACAAAGCTCTCCCCATCCCAAGATCAATTAACTGTTTGCTGTACTTTCTTTTACATAATTAAGAAGATGCATAAAATCACAACATATAAGAGCTGGAAAAGCTGTCAGTTCTTTATTATATAAATGAGAAAACACAAGATTAGGAGGTAAAGTAACTCTAAAAACCATGTTGTACAACCAATAAGTGGTAAAGTCAAGATTTTATTTTTAATTTGAGTATAATTAGTATGCATTAAAATCCACAAATCCTAAGTATGCAATTTGATAAGTTTTGATAATCGAATACACTCTTGTAACTACCACCCAAACAAGATACAGACTATTTCCACTGCTGACATCTTATGCTGTAGACTACTTTTGCCCATATGGGGTTTTATAAAAACGGAATTATAGAGTGAATACATTTTTGTGACCCCCTTCATCACTTAGTATCAAATATTTGAGATTCAATCATGTTGTTGTGTTTATAAGTAGCTCATTCTTTTTCATTGCAGAGCAGTATTTCATTGTGTGAATACACTATAGTACAGTCATTCGTTCCCCTGTTGATAAACATTTGGGCTGTTTCCAGTCGGGGACTATTATGAAAAAGGCTGATATAAATATTCTTGTAGAAATACTGGTTTAGACATAGAATTTCATTTCACTTGGGAATGAAATTGCTGGGTCTTTGGATAGATGCATGTTTTAAAGCTCAGGTTTGCTAAAAGCCGTGCCCTAAGCCATTGGGCCACACTTTCCCACACAGATCCAAGCAGGAGGAAGTCAAGGTTAAAGTCCAACTCTTCCATTTCCTTTCTGTGGAAACTTGGTCCAGTTATTTCAGCTTTCCATGTCTTGTTTCCTGATCTGCACCAACCCCTCAGCTTGCTGTGAAAATTTTATATATATATGATGTCATTTAAATAAAATTTAAAAATGCAAACAAAATTATGCTATTGTTGTTTTGTTCATGGTTACAGATCCATATTATGTAGCAAAGTTCAAATACATGTAAAATAGTATGAGAATGAGAAACATCAAAAGACAGAAATCACCTAATGTGGAGCCACACCACACAGATAAGTGGACTTCATTTGTAGAGAGTAATAGGAAGTTGTAGCGTGTACGTAACGTGATCGGAGCTGCCGTTTAGAAGGTAAGTCTTACAGGAGAAATGAGCAAAACGTATATCCATTCCGTATTCATGGCGTGACCATTACGTGTCGGCACTGATACAGGTACTTGGGAGATATCAGTGGCCACTCACATGTCCTTGCTGTCACTTGCATTCTTGTTGCCTTCTCGGTCTGAGGAAGACAAGCCTGTTTCACAGCAGTCCGGGTGACAGTAATAAGGGCCTGGAGGTGGAGAGGAGAAAGTGAAGAGAAGGGACGGAGTCACCCAGGTAGAACGTACAGGCTGGGTAAGCATGCAAAATCCTGGGAGAGGGGAAAGAGCGGGACCGTGTCCAATATGAAGGTGAGGTTTTGCATCTGGGTGACCTGAGGAGTGGGGTGTCCCTGACAGAGACAGATAACACAGGACAAGAAAGAACGGGCTCCTGCTCTTGTCCTAGCCCTGCAGCAGAGTCGAGCGCTGCAAAGAAGGCTGGCATGTCCCCTGCCCCCGAGGATCTCACAAATTCTTTGTGACAGCCATTCATTCAGCAGTTTGTTCAGCAAATACTTTCTGAGTAAGTGTGCCAAAATCTGCCCTAGATAATTTGTCATCCTAGCAACCAAGCAAGAACTTGATCTACAGCCCCTAAAGGCTACAGTGTGGGGAGCTTTGTGCAGAGATGAGAGGCATCCTGGCTCTGGAAAGGAATGAACGTGAGAGAGTTACGATGTGCACTTGCCTCCCACTCAGCTCAAGTACCTGCATCTCTCTTCCTTAAACACTGTTAATTCCCAAGGTCCTGGTGCCTTGATGGCTCAGCCCCCAGAAGCAGGAGGCCACAGCCATAACTTTTCAAACTCAAAACATCCACTTGAGGAAGATAAATTTCTGGTTCTAGGAGGACTGGGAAGGGCTGTTAGAAAGATGTACCCAAGGCGTCTGACTGCTCCAGCGGACTGAGCATCGGTCTGGTGAACAGAGACCGTCGGTGAGTCAGAGACCTGGGTTTTAGTCTCAGCTCTGCCACTAACTAGCTGGGGAACTTGGCACAACTTAACCTCTCTGGACTTCAGTTTCTTGGTTGGCATGAAGACATGCTTAGATCTCTTGGGGCCACTTCAACTATCATTACTGTATTAGTTTGCTTGGGCTGCTGTAACAAAGTACCACAAACCGGTGACTCACAACAACAGAAATTGTCTCACAGCTCTGGAAGCTGAAAGGCCAAGATCAAGGCATTTGCAAGGTTGGTTCCTTCTGAGGACTGTAAGGGAGAATCTGTTCTAGGCCTCACTGCTGGCTTGGTGGTTTGCTAGAAATCTTCAAGGTTTCTTGGCTCACAAACACATTACCCTGATCTCTGCCTTCATGTTCACATGGCATTCTCCTGGTGAGTATGTTGTCTTCTCACATGGTATTCTTCTTGTAGGACACAAGTAATACTGGATTAGGGGCCCTCTAACTCCAGTCTGACCTCATCTTAACTAATTATACCATGAATGACCCCATTTCAAAATAAGGTCTACCCTCCTCTCTGGGACACCAATTTCGTGTATGTTGACTAATCAACATACATTGTTTTACATATCACTGAAACTGTTGGATTTGTTCACCCATTTTTCTCTTTGTTTTTTATTTAAATTGTTTCTATTGTTATGTTTTCAAGTCCATCTGATCCTTTCTTTTGCAGTATATAGTCTGCTATATTCGCCATGTAGTGAATTTGTCCTTTCAAATATTGTATTTTTCAACTCTAGAAGTTCTATTTAGTTCCTTTCTATGTCTTCAATTCTTCTTATTATCTTCATATTCTCTACTAGGTCTTTGAGTATATTGAGCATATTTATTATAGCTATTTTATTTAAATAAGTGTTTTATTTTGGAACAATTTTAAATGTACATTAAAGTCACAAAGATAGTAAAAGTTCCTGTGTACCCAGCCCATGTTTCCCCTAATATTACTTAACTAGGATGCATTTGTTAAAATCAGCTATTTATGGCAGGAGGGCCACTACAGACATATTTACCACTTGTGAGAGGAAGTGCTTCAAAATGTCCCGAGTTCCTATCTCTTTCCTAATTTCTCTAACTGAGGAGTAGCTACTTAATTGTTATAACTTCCATAATACCTTAGAGGTAAATTTTGCCTTTTCAGTTCTTCAGTACAATTACAGAATTGTTTTCTTAATAATTATTTATATTCTTTTCATTAAAATAATCTGTCTCCTGTCTCCTGCCAGAACTAATCACCTTTCTTCCATTTAAGAAGGTAAGAAAAAGAAGTAGAGAGAGAGGGTTGGTAAGAATGCATTTCTTGGAAGAGGGTTGGCCGCCAGGTAAAAGTGGATATAGATGTTCTCTATCTCTCTCTCTTTCTCTCCCTCTCTCTCTCTCTCTCTCTCTCTCTGTCCGCCCCCCCCCCCCCCACACACACACACACACACACCTCAAGGAAAGTGGTCCGGCAACTAGAGCAGATGTCAGTAGGAAAATTTTTAAAGAGGCATAAGAAGTGTCCTCTGGAGTGGGGTGGTCCCAGGGTCAGGTGTATGGCTCTCAACAGGAGACATCTGAGGGCAAAGGCTGGGGAGTTAATAGGAAAGGCAGCATGTTGAGAGGGCTGTGCTTGGGAGTGGCCTTCCAAGGCCTGGCGGGGCCATAGCACCAGGTTTTTCCTCTGAGCCAGAAATGGTGACTGGGCTGCAGCCATCTAAAAGGCCACACTCATGAGAGCTCCCTCCAGGACCAAGTGACCCTGACAGACCTACGGGCTGCACCTCCAGAAGCAGAAACTAAAGGGGTGGCTATGGCAGCAGGAAGATGAGAGATCTCCACAGTGAGAGGGAAAGAGCTTCCAATAATTTATAAAAGTCCCCATGAGAGAAAGAGCTTACCTTTGGGCATCAGCCGAAGTAGAAGACACTTATCCAGACTATTGCACAGTAGCCAAAGATGAGAACTTCACCTGTTTAGGGCGCCGCCACCCACCCCCACTCCACAACAACCACAACAACCAGGAGAACTGTGGAGAGGAGGCAGGACTAGAGAGGAAAAGATTGCTTGCCCTTTCAACACTAGGTTTCCAAGACTGTAGGGTGGGGAGGGTGAGTTTAACTTGAATAAGAACGTAAAATTTTTTAGATTAGTCTGGACTATTTGATACATGAAAATGAGGCTGCTCTTTAGCACCTGCAAGGGACCAGAAAGCTGTGAAATCTAGATGAGTTCCCAAGATAGGAGTCCAATTGAGCAGGTGGGGAAAGCAATAGGTAGAAAATATAATACGTATTAATTCATTATTTCAGTCCGAGTCCAATTCATTCAGTAATCCAGTTATAAATATTAAACATGTGAAAATAGTTTATAGGAAAGAGATGGAATTCCTGAGATTCCGACAAAGAGCAGGCTGCTTGCTGGGCCTCTTCTGATTCTGTACTGGTGACCTTGCCTGTAGGCTGCCAGCAGGACTTGAGTCCAGATCTGCTTCACTACCCATGGGTGCCCACCCACAGGGATGGGGTCCAGAGTGTCAGCCACTGCTCCCATGGACACGTTCGAGCTGCGTCACTGCCCCACTATGGGACTGTAACATGGCTGTGCAGACATTGCCATGTGCTATCTGTGGTCCGTGTGGAGAAGATACAGACTAGCTCTCAGACGGTGGACCTCGTACACCATGTGAACCTTGAGCACATGTTGCTGAGGGACAGTGGGCCCTGTTTCAGGAAGAATGGCAGGGATAAGCTAAGGTGATGCTACTCCAGCTATCATGAAAGACTAGTTGGTGTTTTCTCTTTCACATCTTTCATGGAACTATATTTTGTAAAATAAAATAAAAACTCATTATCAGAAAAAATTGAAAAAAGCAAAGTATACACAAACTCAATATTTGTATTATTAGATTTGACAGACATGAACCGACTCCACTAAATCTCCATCTCTGTACTTACTTCTCCATCTGTCACTGACAGTCCATGGATCGTGCTACGAGGAGCACTAGCCAGGATCAATTAGTGGTTGCCACTGTGCTTCCCAAGCAGCTTGTCATTGAAACCTGCAGGCATTCGACAGATCTAGGCCATGCCTTTCACTCCTCCCTGCTGGCTCTCCAACCTCCTTGAAACGACTTCTGACTGAGCACCGTCTCCCAGCATGGCGCCCTGCCCCAACACTGTCCCTCACTCAATATGTGTGCTATTTTTTTCTGCCCAGGATGCCCTCTTCTTAACCTGGCATATCCAGGCCTAACCACTCTCTGGAGCCAACTTCAGTACCACCTGCTTCACTTTGTCCATCCTCCTGCATTAGCAGTGCCCTGAGGCCTCTCAGGGGAACTCACCCGCACTTCTCTTATTTCCCACTTCACTTCCTCCCCAGACATGGATATAAATAACCTAGCCCATGGTTATTTCTGTCCACAGCTTACCTTTCCTGTTAGATTATAAAATACCTGGGGGCAGTATTTATTTCTGCTTTACCTTTGCAACCTTCATAACAGTTGGCACAGTGGCTATCCAATAAGGTTGACTTTTCTCAATGGCTGAAACCCTCTCCTTCAGGCTGGATGGTGCAGGCTGGGAAGGGACAAATAGTGGTTTGTCTGTTCTTCCTACATCGAGTGCCAAGAAGGTCTAGACTCTGATGCACCCCTGCCAGAGAAATCCCAGCAACACTAATGAAAATGGTTGGTTGCTAAGTGGACCCTTTTGAAGGGTTCAGTGCCTCTCTAAACTCCAGAAAACGAGGACACCAGCTGTCCCCTGTCTCAGTCAAGCAGGACATTTCCTTTCATCTCTCTCAGGCCTCTTACCTCCCAGCAGCGTGTCAGAGCCCAGTGACAATTGTCCCAAGATGGAAAAGCAACTCGACAGCTGGGAGATAGCTTAGCATTGTGTGAAGTAAACCACTTTCATTTAGACCCCCGTGGGCTTGGCAGACACAGGCTTGATTACAGGGTGATGAGCTGTGGAAGGAATGTGCCGTCCAACAGGAAAACAATTGTGGGTTGTTTGGTTCCAGCATCTCGGATGCACCAGGACGGCTGGCAGTATGTAGGCACAATGGGCCACATTTCATACCTACAGGAACCAAACCCATGTTCCTCCTGCCCCTCGGAGAAGCTGGAATTCCTTAAGTTCCCCTGTGACACCCCTGCCATAAACCAGACATAGCTACCCCCAAGTCATAGGCAGTTTGGACAAGGTGACTGAGAAATGTGAGCAGGAGAGAGAGCATCTGGTCTAGCTTTGCCTATGCAAAGGAGGCTCCCTGAACTTCTATGGCTGAGACAGATTCCATGAGTGCGGCCCACTTGTGAGAGAATTCCTGACCCAGACCCTGCTGTGTCACGCCTCAAAACAAGTGTCTCCCTAGCAAGGACTGCATCTGGCTATGAAAGGGACCAGAGGAAGAAAGGACAAGGAAGGAGCAAGAAAAACATATAGGAAGATTGTGGGCAGAGCATGAAATGGCCAGAGAGAGAGGAGAGAAATAAGAGAAGATGATTTTTAAAAAGGAACAGAAAAGAGAAAACACAGAAAGCAAGCAGGGGGAAGGGGGAGTAGGAAATCTTAAACGCTAAGGAGAAAAAAATGACAAATAAGTAATGTTCTTGGTAATAGTTTTGAAAAGCTTTGTTGAGTGATAGAAAATTTTTCATGGGTACACGTCCCCTCCAAGGTCCAAGCTCCTTCTGTTCATGCCAGTGAGCAGTGGGGCCCACAGGTAAAGCTGTGAGTGAAGCCAAAGGAAGTTCCTTCCTTTCGTTCCAGGCAGCCCAA
Organism: Lyroderma lyra; assembly: GCA_004026885.1. Taxonomy (NCBI): domain Eukaryota; kingdom Metazoa; phylum Chordata; class Mammalia; order Chiroptera; family Megadermatidae; genus Lyroderma; species Lyroderma lyra. Next base: position 105,442 of record PVJL010002550.1, on the reverse strand, counting down.
GTCCTAGGAGGCCCAAGGAGCCAAGGGCAGGGCTCCACCCCGGCCTAGCAGAAAGACCAGGAAATGATGTCATCTCACGGAGGATGTCATCGCATGGAGGATGTCTCTCACGGAGGAAGGACGTCATCTCATGGAGGATGTCTGCTGAGCTGGCTGGAAAAGTTCTTGTGTGTATGTATGTGTGTGTGTGTGTGTATGTGTGTGTGTACGTGTGTGTGTACGTGTGTGTACATGTGTACGTGTGTGTGTACGTGTGTACGTGTATATGTGTGTACGTGTGTGTACGTGTGTGTGGTGTGTGTACATGTGTACGTATGTGTGTGTACGTGTGTGTACGTGTGTGTACATGTACATGTGTACGTGTGTACGTGTGTACGTGTGTACGTGTGTGTGTGTGTGTGCGCGCACGCACGCGTTAGCTGAAAGAGGAATGAGGAGCTTGTCTGCTAGGGCTGAAAAATCGTGCCACTGCAAGAATTCTAATCACTTTTGACTTGGGTGAAGCTGTTTTCCTCTTGCAATCCCCAGTGTGGTAAGCAGAAGGAAGTGAAAAAAAGCACTCCATGAAGTTTATTTACATTTAGGAGGCCACTGAAATGCCTAAGTAATTCAGAAATAAGCGTCAGCTACACACACAGCTTCCAACTTACATACGCATATTCCTGAACTTTGGAAAACCTCTTTTGTCCCAGAAATGCCCAGGAAAGAAGAAAGTATATTTCTTAATTATTATTTTTTTCATATTAATTAATCATATCTGGACTTTATTGTCTTATTCTTTTTTTAAATTTGTATTAAATTTATTGGGGTGACATTGGTTAGTAAAATCATACAGGTTTCAAGTGTATCATTCTATAATACATCATCTATAAAGCACATTGTGTGTTCACCACCCAGTCACCATAGATTTGAACGCTTTTACCTCTTCTACCACACCCTGTCCCCACTGACCCTCTGGTAATCACTAAACTGGTGTCTGTGTCTGAGTTTTTGTTTGTTTGTTTGTCTTGTTCATTGGTTGCTCTCAGTTTTATATCCCACGTGAGTGAAGTCATACGGTTCTTGACCTTTTCTGATTTATTTTGTTTAGCATGATAATCTCAAGAACTATTCAAGTTTTAATTGTGGTAAATACACAGAATAAAATTTACCATTTTAACCATTTTTAAGTGCGTATTTGGTAGTGTTAAGCACATTCACATTGTTATGTAACCAATCTCCACTTCTCTTTTCATCTTGCAACCTTAAAACTCTATGACCATTAATTAATTTTCCATTCCCCCTGCCCCCAGCCCCTGGCAACCACCATTTTACTTGCAGTCTCTATAAATTTGACTACTCTAGGTCCCTCATATTACTTCGCATAATGTCCTCAAGGTTCATGCATGTTGTAACATATGTCAGAATTTTCTTCTTCTTTAAGGCTGAATAACATTCCATTGTATGAATGTACCACATTTTGTTTATTCACACATCTACCTCTTGGCTATTATGAATAATGCTGCTATGAACATGGGTGTACAAGTATCTATCTCTTCAAGGCCTTATCTTCAATTTTTTAAGTGTATACCAAGAAGCGGAATTGCTGGACCATGCGTCAATTCTATTTTTAATTTTTTGAGGAGCTGTCATATTATTTTCCATGGCAGCTCTACTATTTTATTTTCTTACCAATGATGCATAAGAGTTCCAATTTCTCCACATCTTTGCCAGTAATTGTTGTTTTCTGGGTTTGAGGGTTTTGTTGTTATTGTCGTTGTTATTGTTGTTATGTTGCATTGGTTTTGGTTTGGGGGCATATTTTTTTTTATTGTAGCCATCCTAATGGGTGTGAGATGACACCTTTTCATGTGCTTATTTGGTCATTGCTGTATCTTCTTTGGAGAAATGTCTATACAAGTCCTTTGCCCATTTTTAAATCAGGTTTTGTTGTTGTTTTTGGTTGTTTGTTTGTTTAGAGTTGTAGGGATTATTTATACGTTCTGGAAATTAACCTGTTATCACATACATGATTTGCAAATTCTGCCATTCCATGGTTGCCTTTCAGCAATGTTGACTGTGTCCTTTGATGCACACAAGTTTTTCATTTTGATGTAGACCAATTTATCTATTTTTTTCTTATGCTGCCTATAAGGAAGGGTATGTTTCTTCTCAAGATGCCATTGAATGAGAGAAAATACAAGATAAAACCCTGTCCCGGTGAATATAATGGGTATGCCCCAGTATCTCAGACCAACTCTGAGGGAGCAGACATGAATCAGGTTAAAAGCTAACCCTTCTTTTCTGCTACTTCCAGTTGCAGAGTTTATACATGAGGTTATCAGAAATTCTTTCTTTACAGACGTATGTTAAATTTAGAATTTTATTTTTTTACTTCATTCTTTTGTTGTTGCTGGTTGGGTTTGGTTTTGATGTTAGTGATATCTTTTCCTGCCTTCTGAGTATGCTCTCTCAAGTTCTGCAATAAGGAATCTTGAAGAATTAACTTCACATAAAAGATCCAAAATGAAACACTTATTTAGGATAAAATGTCCCAGATATTCTGGCCAGCTCAGATCTTCACTACTTGCACCAGAAGGGATCATGCTAAAAAGTCAATAAATGGTCCCAAATGGGGGTGAGCCAAATGCAGACATTTAACTATTCAGAAAGATAAGAGTTGAAAATATCTTATAAGACAATGCTCAGTATTCAGGGTCCTGGCTCTATGCTTTATGAGCTCTCGTTCTGATCCAGTGTCAGTTCCTGGGTCCTCTGCCAAAAAAATACTGGAAAACCAGCTTTTCCCTAATTTCATTGGTATGTCAACAGCTGATGGACATCGTCTGTGAAGTCAGACCAACATTTAACACATTCAAATCTACTGGCCTGAATTCACCATTTTCCTCTCATAATGGAAAAACAAAACAAAACAAACAAACAAAAAAACAAGGCTAGTTTAATTGAAGACACCTTCAATCCAATGAGTCCGTAAGTGGTGAAGAAGGCGTTCACAGGTCGGGAGAGTAAAGCTATTGGAATACTGCCTAACTTCTTCACCCTTTAGACTAACTTTCCTTTCTCCTGGACCTACTATGCCACAATCTGCAAAACTCTGAAGTCCGGTTGTTTCCAACCATCCCTCTTCTTTCTTAACCATCCAGCACAAGTTACTTGAGTATAAGCCATGTACAAGGCACAATACTGAGGGCAATGGCAGTGATGAAGGGGCTACACAGAACTAGTACATGTATAACACTAGTATAATGTATTATAATGTATAGTATACTCATAGCTCACAGTGCCTACAAGCAGTTTGATATGATTAAAACATCTCAAAAACAAGATTGATCGATACAATTTGCACCACACAATTTAACATTTTAAAATTTTATTGCACATCAAGTATGGTGCTCAGAGCAGAGGCACCTGTGAGGATCAGGAAATCACAGTTGGCCTGATTCTGGAGCTACATTGCAAACAGAGACACCAACACAAACTCAAGCACACACATCCCAAGGCTAACACCTATGCACCCTGAGACTGACATACATCCATACCCACACACATACAGACACCCATCTGTACACGTGCACACCCTGAAAAGAGATGTGCTCCTGGCACACCAGTTCAGGGATATATTTTTTAAACTTCTCCTTCTAAAAGAAATGAGAAATGAGCCAAAGCCTAGAATTTCCCAAAGAAGTTTGGTGGTGCAAGAAGGCTGAATTTATAGTGTGTCATCATCCTCTTGCCCCTTTCCAAACAGGTTTTATATACACCCCGTAAGAAAATGTACTCCAAGTTCCTGGAAGGGTTGAGTTTTTAAAAGGGTAATTAAGTGTTCATGGGAGATAGTTGCTGAAATTTCAGGTGAAGAGGCAACATGGGGTGTTTATCCCAGAATTCTGAGCACTCTCCATAGAGACACGTTTATTCCTGTAAACAGATGACGAGATTTCTTTTTATGTATTCTGGCTCATTTTCAGCACAGGTCAAGTTCAAATGCTTTGGGCTGCCTGGAAAGTGACTGGGCCATAGGAAGTCCAGGTGGTTCTGATTAGGTCTAGAAGCACATGACTTGTTCAATATAGAACCCAATTGATTCCAAAGGCCTGTGCTCCTGTTCTCTCCATCCAAGTTTCATTCCCGATGGAATGCAACTCCCAGTTCAAAAGCAAAAACTTTGATTTCTTCTTCCCACCTACCTTACTCACAAAAAAATCATAGGATAAATAAATACATAAATAAATAAAGAGGCTGGCCTGGAATAGAGGCCCTGGGAGTTTGTCTGGACATCACACTCCCTTTATAAATCAACATTTTAGTGAGTTAAGTGCACGTGAATCAGAAACACAAGGGTCACATTTCCTCCGAAATACTTGGGGAGGAGGTGCTAAATGCACTCTGATTTTAGTCTAATCCAAAATCAGGAGGCAGGCCAGGCCCTGGTCAAGTCTCCCTTGTCCTGATATTTGGCCCAGCAATCAGGAACCCCAGCTGGTCTCCACAGAGCTGGAGCTCTCAGCCCTGAATTCCTGTTGCCGGCTCCTGACAGCACAGCCGCCTGAGAGCACAGCTGCCTTAGGGCTGCCTGCAAGGGGAACCCACACCCGGCCCCATAATCGATACCAAGCATGCGAAAGGCACTGTGATGGGCCTTCTCTGGCAGGAAGAATATGAGGCAAGTGATAATGAGAACAATGAAAGGGTCTGACATGGAAATTTCAGTAGGAAACAAGCAATTACATGAGAACAAACATGCCCAATGCCACTCACAATCATCCAAACACATAACAGTGAATATGAAAACAAGAGCAACAAATGCAAACTCGGAGCAGTCTGCATTTTGGAAAAAGATTCCTCCTGGGGTGGAGCCGTGACCCTCCCAGGGCACATGTGTGACTGCGTGTGCGCGTGCGTCGTTTGAAAACACATGAATTTCATTTGACTTGATTTAAAGCTGGATCTCTTTCCCCTGTAGTTGAAATCACTTTTCCTGAAGAAACATATTTCCATCCACAGGAGGGGTGGGCGGGGTGGGGATAGTGAGTCAGAAAATAGAATTTCTCTAGATGTGTTGTAGGTTCAGTCTGAGGCTTGCTAGGAGATGTCCATACCTCAATAGGACAGTTCGTCTATGCAGAGCTGTGCTCTCCAGCTCCCGGGTGAGAGGGAGGATGGAAAAGAGGAGGGTCCAGGATGCAGATATTTTGCTTAGAGCCAAACTGACCAGGACACACCAGCTGTCCCGTTTCTTCATCAAGATTCTGGGCACAGTCATGCCAATACCGAGGGTTTTAAAGTTGAGCTCTTTCTTTCCTCCCATTGAGTGGAAATAAATGCCAGTCTGGATCCTGGTGTGTATCTAATCTCTCCCTACCTGGTCTCCATCATGGGATGCCTTCAACACCCATCTCCAGGCTCCACGTCATAAGAGCTGTGAGTGCTGGCACTGCAGGAAAGAGGCATCTGAAATAAGGAGGTGGTTGGAAAGAACTGCAAGAAGAAAAGGAGAGTTTACACATGGTGCCTGGCAAGTTGGGGGCAGAGCTAGGAAGACGTCATGCTCACATTAATTTCAGTTTACAGGCTGGTGCTTATTTTTTTCTTTAGCCACCTCCAAGCTGCTTCCTTTTCCTCCTCTGCACAGACCTTGGGGCCTCCCCAAGGCCTGACCTAAGTCAGGGTCTGATTTGCCATGCCAGAGGGACATATGCTGCTGAAAGTCACTGAGTGACCAGCCAAGATCAGCAGCCAAATTTAGATTCCCAGTGGCCTCAGCTTCCAGCCTTGGGAGGCAGTGCTGACCCCACAGGAATCCAGTTAATTCTGTGACACCCACCCTGGCTGTCCCTGGGCAGCATTATGAAATACACACTTGGGTTTCTTTTATTTTTTCAGAATATAGGCTTAATCTTCTAGGCAGAGGCAAAATTACCCAGATTTGCATAAACTGTCCAGAAAACTAGACAGCAAAAATAAAAACGGAGTTCCTTAAACCAATTTCCTCCTCTAATACATTCCCAGGTCCAGACAGTGACAGTGGATTCTGTGGAGAATAAGTAAAAAAGTACAACAGAGACAGATCATGCACAAAATCTCCTTTCCTTTCTATTTTTTTTTCTTTTAAGGACACCTATTGTGCAATTCTTGGTTTTGATTGCTTATCTTTAAGTCCTGACATCCATGGACTCTGAGAGAAGCCCTGGTCCAGGACCCCACCTGGCTAGCCAATGAGCAGGCTTCCTGAGGGTGCACAGTTCTAGGGTCCAGGACTCAGAGGCCCCAGGGAAAGGCAGAGGTAAGAACGTTTCCTTAGAGTTCACAGCTGCCCACAGCAGAGCCTAGCTGAAACCCCAATGACAGAACCATGAGAATTCCAAATCCTTCACCTTGGCCCCCACCCATCAATTCTGGTGCTCAGGTAATGGGAAGGTCATCCTAATTAAAACCACGTGGTGGGGTTTCGGCCATGGAAAATTGCTGGATCCTTTCTCCTTCCTCCCACCTCCTCTTTCTCTCCTTAAACATACACATGCAACTTTCCCTCCCTTTATTTAAGCAAACAACTCTCTCCATGATTAAGTACAGCCCCTTCTTATCTAAATAGTCTACAGATGTATAAAGACACAGGAGCTCTCTGCTCCTTTTTGGAGCTTGTTCTGGTACCCATCTTCTCCAAACCTACAAAAGGCAGCTTTCCTTGGTCTTCGCTGACAGAAATTCCTAACGCCTGTTCCCCCAGTAAATCAGCCCTGCTTGGCAGGCTGTCCTCAATTTATCAAAGAGGTGGGATTTCCCCTCCGAATACTTCAGTTTTTCCCCACCCCACCCGCCTTTGTTTGGCCTCTCCCATAACCTGAGCTTGAAACTGCCCAGATGTGAACAAATGGAACATGAAAAGTCCCAATTCTGTTGTCAAATTCTGATCTTGAGCGGCTGAAGTAAATACCACCAGTTGGTTAACTCCAATGACCCCTGGTGGTCCAGAACTAGGGGCTAGGGAGCTGAGTAAAGGACGGCAACCAGGTTGCTAAAACATTGCTAAGAAAGAAAAAAAGGAAGAGATCTGTGAGTCCCCAAAATAAATGCAGTCTGAGGGAAAAGAACACAAGTGAAATGTAATGGGTGTGTTGTGAGGATTAGCCCCCACCTTTGGGTTTGTAATGCAACTCTTCCACAGTTAGGTTTTCCTTCCAACCTAAGACATGGTTAATATTTTGAGTCCCTAGGAGATAGGCTGTATATGTGGACCCCCAAGACTTCGTTATTACAATAGGGAGCAAGGACACTACTGAACCCTGGCAGCCCTTCTCACTTGCCCCTCTGAGCCCAGCTACTCAGTGTGCTCTGCAGACCAGCATCTGCCTCTCCCTTCACCTGGGAGCTCATCAGAATTGCAGAACTCCAGCCCCACCTCAGACTTACTGGATAGGAATCTGCATTTTAACCCTGTCTCCAGATGCTCACATGCATATTAAAGTTTGAGAAGCATCCCTTGGAGAGTCAGATGTACCCAGCTTTAAGAGTTAGGCCCAGTCCGTCTCTTGTGTATCTAACTGACCTCTATTAACTAATACCTAGTAAGAATACCTCCCAGAATTTCAGAAAGGGCTGCAGCAATATGAAGTGTGTGGGTAGGGAAAAGGGAGATACCAAAATAATCTGCCTCTCACCCATATGCCACTTATGTTCTACTAGAGTGTTTTGCAGAGACCATGAACTGCTGGCATCAGGAAAGCCTAGAACTCTATTCTAAATTCAGATTGGAGGGCCCCAGGGCAAACCTTCCAAATCCAAACTGACAGGAGGTAGAAGGCAGAAACTACACATTTGCAAGTTTCCCTCAGTGATACATTCTAAGGTTTAAAAACGAATCTCCCTATTTCCTTTGACTCCTACTGGAAGACTTGTCTCAGGAGTGAAAGTGCATTGCTGGCACTTGTGGACCCATTGTGGGGAGATGGCTTAGAACTAAGACTAGTGTAACTTGGATAACCTTTGTCTGTTTTTGCCCCTGGGTAGGGGAGTACTTGTACAATTCTGTAAAAGTGTGGGTGCTATGGAGCTTCAGGGCAAGGCTGCTATTTTTTGGTGCTGCCAGCCTTTCTTAGGCACAAGTTTCAAGCAGTCCTGACCCTTTGGACACCCCAAACTCTAGGGTGTCTCCAACAGCTGAAGCCAAGATGCTTTTGTACACACTGCATCATCTTTTTGCTATTTGTTTAAAAAATTTTTCAAAACAGTAATGGAAAACTATGGGTCATGGTGGTAGGGCTTCACGGGATGGCAATGACATCCACATGCAGCCTAAAGGTTTTTCTTCTTATTAACCCCAGGGGAATTAAAAGAAAATGCCAGCATTTTCCTTGGCTGGGCTAGCATATCACTGTTCACCAGTCAGGTACATAGTAAGGGAAAAATCTTTCCATACTGAAGCACAACTTTAATGGAACTTTTACAAGTCCTCACACCAGGTCTAAAAAAAGTGTCACTGTGCTTAGGTGTGATTTTCTGTGACTGGGGAGTATTTATTCACTTCTAGGTAAAATTTCCAGTTGTCGGAGGTTTGGAAGTGCCTTGTTAATCAGGGAATGACATCAACTCAAATTGTTATTGTAATTGTTTACAGAATTAAAAGTCACGCTGAACAATTTCTTGGGCAAGAAGCACATAATTTAATATGCAACAGCCTGGGCTTGGCAAGGGCCACACTCTGGGTCCAAATGGATGTTCAGTGGTAAATCAGACATTGTCCCACGTGGCCAGGACTTGGGAGCCCTGGGTTCTAGTTCCACTAGTTCCATCGACCTGAGACCTCCTGAGTGAAACTCTTTAGGAACTCCTACCCATCTCATATCGTAATTTCTGCATCTGTAAATTAAAGGGGTGACCCTGGTCTCCTCTAAGATCTCATGTGGTCTAAGACTCCAGATACCAGAAGGTTTTCAAATTTTATTTGGTAACTTTAACACTGACTTGACTAAAGGGGAAAGATCATCTGAAAACAGGAAAAGAAACTCAGGCAGGATTGAAAACTACACTTATAGAGCACATATTTAACCTTCTCTCTGATCTGAACCACACACAGCCAGGAGAAACATGCCTGGAAGTTATTCCTGGGAGCAGACTTGGGAAGAGGGTGAGGGTACCCTATGGTGCCCCTGGAGGCTTCTCCAACTTCCCCATTCCCAGTTACCCTGTGAAAGCTATTAAATGCAGACCAGAAACATCACTGAAAAAAATGAAAAGCAGGGATGTGTGCAGTGCAACCAGGCGAGTGATGTATCACATGGGGAAAAAGTCACAACTCACATCATCATTGATTAATTGAGTGATTTTAGTCAAGTGAATATTGATACATGGCAGGAAATGCACGAAAATAAAATGAATACGTACAGGAATTACTATTAACATAAGTGATAACATCAAAACATCTGGTAAAATGCAGTTTAAAAAACAACACAAATGAAATGGAATGTAAAACATTTTCACAGTATTCAAAGCTTTTGTAAAAGAATTAGACTCTAAAAGGAGTGCTACATGAAGGAACTAGAGGAAACAAGAATTTTATCTGTGTCCTATATCTCTGCTGGTGACAGGTCAGAAGGGCCAGTACATTACTCCATGGGGGTTACCTAAGGTGTGCTTCTAAAACAGATGGTCTGAGCCACTAGGTACCTGGAGTCTGATGAGAAACACAGATTCTAGGTTTGGGAAAAGATGTTTCGATAATTTACAGATGCAAATGAAAATTGGAACTCTGATTGGATTCTATCTTGGGGAAGACCTGGTACTAATTCAGTGGCCTCAAGAGCCAAGTGTTACACAGGATTTTCTGAAATTAAAATGTTCTTGGAATTCTCACCTTGCTTTCTCTCTTCTAAGATAACTACTAATATTTTTCAAAGCTTGAGCTGAGTTCGACCAATGACCTCACAGGATTCTACCCAGAATGTTTATTTTTAAACCTTTACAAATGTGACCTTTGCACTAGCAATAATTACCAAATCACATACAGAACACCTCTTTTGGAAAACAATGACCAAGTCAATGAGTCTGCACCTCAGTTTTGTTATATCCTTTGTTCAGAAAAACAAAGGTTTGTGATAAAAATACAGCTTGGGACCCATAGCCTCTTTTTGCTTCCTGAAATTGCTGATGTGTTGTAGACAAAGCTGGAGGATGTCTCAAATCCACAGTAGAACTCAAAGTCCTGGGATGCTGTGGTGGGGGTAAAACCTACAGCTGCAATTCACTTTTCTGATTTATTTTTAGCTCTTTCTGAAAAATGTCACCTTCTACCTGAGAATTCCCCTTTAGAGCATTGCACAGCACGATCACCAAAGCTTCCCTAATCTTTCTGCAGTTACTACTAACGCCCCACATAAACCCCTCTCCCAAGGCCCTTCTCGCCTTAGACAGAGGACCCCCGTTGCATGATGTGCTCTGTCAAAAGGAGCAGATACATACAATCACTGAACTTTTGAGTTAATCATTGAAAACAAAACTAAGACTCAGATCCAGGTACTCATGAAATTGTTTTGAATTTCAGTTGACAATAGGAAGCAGAATATTTCTAATTAACTAATACACACACACACACACACACACACACACACACACTTTTTAAAACCATCCAAAATTATAGGCAAATCACTAAAAGTCCCCAATACTTTCTGATTAAAGGTCAGAGAGAATCAAAAAACAAACAAACAAACAAACAAACAAAAAATACAAGTTAAAATGACAGGATCACTAACTGTGAAAGGTTAATTACATCAGGATAAACCTCAGGTATGTAACAAAGTTGGCAGGCTGGTTTTCAGCCTTGAGAAGTTAACAGAATCTTCCACTGCTTCTGTGTCAGGCCAAGGCCAAGCGGGTAACACTTCCCAGCCCCACTGCAGCACCCACACTGTGTGTAACCACTCGCCCAGAGGTACAAATGACTGAAGTCCTAGAGGTTTTACCGAAAATTAAGAATCAGGCTTGGGGGAAGAAAGTAGCATCGATTGTTTAGAATTACTTCCTATATCCTGAAAAAGAGGGATAAAGTAGTTTTAGGAATGGGTTTTGCACATCACTTATTAAACTTATTTGAGAAATCTCTTAGGGCAATAAGAAAAATCTGCAGATGAGTTGCCTTTGAAACTGCTCCCTTGGATGAGGATACCTGTGGCTTAGCTTTGCCTCTGCAGAAATAAAAATAATTTTTTTAAATGCAGAAGGACAGGGGGGCTGGTTGTTCTGAATTTCTTTGAACTATAGGCAATCAAGTTTAAAGGAATCCACTTCTTCACAGAAAAGAAAGGGAAGCACTGTGAGTTCTAATTAGCACTGTGCTGGGGCCAGAGCAATCCAGAACTGCTCGAGGAGGACCACACAGCGACGTTACCAGGCCAATTCAGCTCCCACCCAAAATGCCTAGTGACAGCCCTGCTCTGCTAGAAAGGAGCCTCAAATGCACCACGAGACCCTGGCCTTAGTATAACTTTCAAATGTTCATGGTAGACTTTTATTTTTAAACCTGAAAAGTAAGTGGGCTTTTTTATTGTTCTTTAAAAATGTGAAATGAATAGATGAAATTAGAATACCAAGCTCTTCACCCAATTACAGTTCACCCTGACTAACAATTTGCTGGACTATTCTAATTTTTTTTCTTTTCTTCTTTAACTATGTTTTTTGAAAACCACTAACCATGCCTTCTCAGTTTGAAAATCATCGTCTCTCACATGCCATGGGTACCCATAGTGTTTCCTTTTCCTCACACAAAGGCAGACACGTGCCACCCTCCACATGTCTGGAGATGAGATCATGCACTAAGGCTGCTGTCAACTGCCACTCACATGGCATCTGAGGCTGGCTGATTCATAGCAAAAACCAATCACGTGAAAAGGCAGAGCAGGCATGACTTCCCTTAGTTGTCCCGACTACATACTGTAATAGTGCTTTTCTCCCTCCACCTACCACTTTCTGGAACTGATCTTAAGTTGGATGTGTGGGTGTGTCTGCTTCTGTCTAAAGCAGACAGAAAGGGAAATTACTCTGGAACTGAAAGCTATGTGTCTTACCAATAGTTACAGTTTTCTAGTTCCAAAGGCACAAATTAGCTGACAGACCCACAGGCAATTTGTAATGACACAAAGGAAGTCGCAGAAGTTGGTTTTTGCTGCAGTCTCGTGCTTTTTGCCTAATCCCTTTCTATTACTGGCAAAATCGTCTTCTTTAGTGGCTGTGTCTCTGGTTGACTGTGTCACTGGCTGAAATGGTTTTGCACCTCCTTTTATTCAGTGACATGCTGTTCCACACTGTAGATCTTAAAAGGCTTCCTAATCTAAATGGTTTTCCTTACCTGGAGTGTGGCGTTAAGTACTGGCTGTACCAGGGTCTGGAACGTGGCTACGGAGGGGAAGAGTGGGGATGCTGCAAGAGGAAAGCCGACTGGAGTACAACGCCCTCCACCCACAGAGGGAGCAGTGAGTTCCAGGGTTGTCTGCTCAGCCCCCACCCCTCACCCCCACCCACGGCTCCCTCCCCCACCCACCCCGCGAGAGTCACTTAAAGACTGACTGAAAAGTGGGACATTCGTGATTTTTCATTTTCTTCATGAAGTTTTTGAACTCCTTGTTTTTCTTGTCCCACTTGTGGATGGCCGTTAGCAAGTACTGGCTCTTCACTTTGCGGCCCATGATGAGAAAATGATGGCTGAGGTTGTCCAGCTGGTGGCAGGGGCAGTCGGCCCCATTCTTCAGGTACAGGACCAGCTTCTTCAGTTCCTTCTTCTTGATGGGCCCCAACTTCAGGGGTTTCTTCTTCTTGGGAACAATCTTTTTGTCACCATTTTCTTTTTTCACCTCTTTTATTTTCATCCTCAGTGCTACAGACGGTGAGGGTAGGGAAGGGAAAAGGAGAGAAGGGGGGAAAGAAAGCATTTTAGAACACAGCTTTTTATCTAAAACAACAACCTAAACTTATGGTGGCAGAGGTGGGTGAAATGAAAGGCAAATAAATAGCAAGTGAAAGACAGGGGCAGTTCTACAAATAAGAACCAAGGTCTCTGTAACCTTTATGTACTGATTTTGCCCTCTACTTTTGAGGTGCCTAACCATATCTCAATAATTGCCACATGGTGCCACCAGAGTCTCAAGCACATTTTCAAAACCAAGTCATACTTCTTTTTTTAAACTCAAAGACTCAGATTATAATACAATGTTTTAAGAGAAGGGGCTCATATAATCCAATATCACCCATATAATCTAATGCTATACCCCTCTGCAGTCACAGAAAAACTTATCCTGAGTATGTTATTTAAAGAAAAAGTTATTGGTTTACTTTTTTTTTAACATCCAAAGATCCTAAAATTTCTTGCAATTTATGTCCTGCAAATAAGACAGACAGAATCTATATGTGCAAAACCAGCAAAAGAAAGTTAAAGGTCACTTCAAATTCTCCTGCTTAGACATTGACATCCAGCTTCAGCACTGCAGAAATCAGAGCCTCCACCAGCGTGCCTCCAAGGAGTTTTCATAGCAGGTACTGCTAATAGTGTGTCAACCACTAATCAGCCTCTAGTGGGTGCCACAATGTTCTACTCACGGAGTAGACCCACACAGAACCAAACTCTACTTTGACGTCCTGATAGATTATAGCAAGTCCCAGTGAAGTCCTGATAGATAAATCCAGGTGATGATCTTTCCTAAAATCCAATATGGTGCATGGTCTTCTGTTCTCAGCACATCCCCTTGCGGAAAAGGAAAGCCAGCATATCCACAAACTCTGCCTTCCCTTTCCTTTGTCTCTATGGACCCTGAGTGAACATTATTTTAATGTTTACTGTGGACCCAATACTTTAGTGATGGCTCGACAGGGTATACTGATGAAGGTAGACGAGTGTGGAGGCATTCTATAAGTTGTAAATGCATTAACACATGGCATTGCTGTTACAATCCACCTTTCTCTAAACCAGCCAGCCCCAGATATGTCCAAAAAAGTTGGAAATCATTTTCTAGATGCTAGTCACCAGATAATTTGTCCATCCTCTGAATAAATCTGAATTCAAAATGACTAAGCTTCCTCTTTTTAACAACTCAAAACTTCCACCCACACTCCATGAGGAAAGGCTTGAATCTGAACTCAATAACAATAGCTAACAATTATGAAAGCACATGGCATGCCAGGAAGCATGCTGAATATTTTCCATGCATTTTCCCAATTAAACGTAACAATTCCATGACGGTGGTACAATTATTTCCCCCATCTAACAGATGAGAAAACTGAGGCAGAGGGGTTAAGTTTACTCGCCCAAAATCACTAATCCTAAATGGAAATCACTGCACTATCCATGCTGATGCTAGGGTTGCAAAAGTCTTTATAATGAACCCCAAGTTTAGAGTACTGATTAAATGGACCAAGATACAAAAAGGTGGAGGAGCTCAGACTCTTTTCCAAGTTTCACTCACATTTTAAAATGACTTTATTTACGAAATGGTAAAAGAGTTCCTCCTGTTTGAAAGAGACTGTTCTGGCAAAGGAAAAACTGCATTTGTAAAGGCTTTATTATTTAATATTTAGTTGATTAAAAAACACAACCTTGTTGTCTGACCAAGAATAAGGCCAACGGGATAAAAATCCTAGGAACAAATCTTTAATGAATGAGTCAAAGTCAGTACATTAAACATGCTCCCACTTTCTTTTGGTTACAAAAAGAGCTCCAGACCTGGAAGCCCGCTTAACCCTGTATAATACCCTAGGCCTGGTGCCTCCTACGAAATGCCTCACTCCTACGGGTAACAGAAGGTTCCGGGCACTAAGTAGCAGAATGCTCTTACTGAGGATTAACGTTGACCTTACAGGCTGGTCCAGGCGTACAGGCACACATATGAGTGAGCTGAGCACAGTTTTCCCATGAGTTTCTTTCTTTAACTCTCCCACTAGCCCAAACCAGTCATTGCCCAGCACTCCTGATTCTGCCCACGCCCACTGTGGACAGATCATAGTGGGACCAGCAGGGGGGAGTGCAGAATAGAAAGCACCCCTCCAGGACTTCACCCCAGACATGCCCAAACAGGCCCATACCTGCTTTAGCTTTCCTTGTTGGCTTACAAACCTTGTACCTGGGGTTCGCTTTCAGAAAAGATTTCAACAGTTCCAGTCTGTGGCTCACTGAAAGAAAAGGTCTCAGTGGGGCAGAGGAGACTTACTGGTCAGGCCCAGGCAAAGTCAAATCTCCGTCGCTGCCTCCCCTCTGCCAAAGAGAGCAAACGAGTGTACTGCAGGGAGACAAGGCAGTCAGAACAATTCTACTATTTTTAGAGACCCTCTGAGAAGTGGCCCCACACGTTAGATGAGTCCCAAACTGTTTCCTAAAGTCTAAGTCTGGGAACCAAGTGTCACCATAGGAGCGATCAATTGTGTCACCTGGAGAAGCAAATGCATGCTCCAGCCAAGGAGGCATGCATTCAGCAGAGAAGTGAGTCACCGTTTTTTGAGTACAAACCACGTGTCAGGCTCTGTCTGTAAGCACAGGATAGGTGCTGTAAGTGTAACTCCTGTTTTAATGCTCAACAGCAGCAATATGAAGAATCATCATTATTATTCATTACAACCAAAGAGAAGGACTCAAGTTAAGTAATGACAATATAAGGTCACCATTGTAAGACATAGTCCTGGACTGGAACACACACCTAACCCCGTGACTGGGTTTAAAATGATACTGCTTCACTGGAAATTATTTCACTCTTTTGATCGTGTTACTTTTAATCACAACTCAAATCAAAAGTTAACGGTCCTTTGCCATGACCGTGTAAAGGAATTTAGTTTACATAAGTTGGGGGACAGCAAGGGGAGAGAGGAAATCAAATGATGGAAATGTGTTCTGCATTAGACTCTTTATTTCTTGCCATTTGGCTCACTTTCTTTTTTGAGGTGGGGAAAGTAGGGAAGGAGGAGGCACATATGGCCAGAAATTACTAACATCTTTCAAGGGTTTATTTTAGGGATGCAGATTACCGACATTTGGATAGATGATTAGCCATTGGAGGTTGATTGCACCAGTAGATACAGGGGCAACCCCCCCACCACCACCACCATGCCTCTTCCAGAAGCTGCTGGGAATGGGGTAGGTGCTGGCCCAGGAGCAGCCTGGGACTGATCACTACTTCCTCCCTACCCCCAGCTCCCACGACACTAACGTGCCTGGCCCCCTGGAATTTCTACACTGGACTGTGTTCACGGTTTGCAATGCACGTGGTGGTGGTGGACAGGGAGGAGAAGCCCCGGGAGACAGCAGCTGGGGCAGCAGCTGGTGCAACAGATGAAATCCTGGGTCCTGGGTTCTGTGTGACCACAAAATCTGGTCTTGAGCTCCCCGAGTGTCCATTTTCCATCTGTAAAGTGCAGAATGGAGTCTGCAGGCCTAGCAGCACTGCCATCTGAAGGAGCCATGCTGGGCAGTGCTGGGGAACCAGCAAAGCTCATCTCCAGCACCCCTACTCTGTGCTCCTTCTTCACTTCCCTCACCATAGGCAAGAGAATGCTATGGCCTCAGGCCCTTGACCTCAGCTACCAAAACAGGAGGCCGTGAACTAAAACAAACAAACAAAATACTTCTTTGGGGTGTTTTTGTTGTTTGTTTTCTTGAGCTTTGTTGTAGCAACAACTTATCCTCCAAGAGTAGAGTATTCCCCTTACCTCTTACCTTTCTGGTCACCTCCAGAAAGAATTCAGAGACCTGGAAACTTTGAAAACCCAAAATTTAAGGGTGCCATTAGAGGCTGTGTAGGTCTTTTCCAACAATCTTAAAATAAACATCCCCCTATATTCAGGTAGACCCTTAAAGTTTCATTCCATTTTCAGTCACCTAAGTCATTTTTTTTGCTCACAAATTATACTTCCTTGGTAGTCTCCCCATATTTCTGAGGCTGAAATGAAAAAAGGAAACCTATGACACTTGTCCCAAACCCACATTCTCTTCGAAACCATCTCTTCCTTCTGACCTGCTTATACTAATGGTGTCTCCATTCTACCAATTACCCATGCAGGGTGCTTGAATGTAGGGCAACCATCAGCCAAGGGCCAGTCATTTATACAGCCAACATGGAATTGCTGAAGCAATGCAAGAAGGATCTGATGGGAAAGGTGGGAATGGGGCTGAGTCAGCAATCAGATTTGTGACTCATTTGATTATAGATAATAGTTACAGTGCAGAGTAAAGTATGGAGGAGAGGAGTGACCCAAGAGAGCACCTTCACTGGGGTAAGAAGAAGAAAAGTTATTACAACAATCATCAGAGGCACAGATGGAAAAACAAGCAGCCCACTATCTCAGATGGAGAAAATGCTCCTTGATCCTAAATGCTGCAAAGTTTCAGAACGAATGTGGGACTAGATCACTGGACTTGGCCATTAGGGGGTCACTAATGACCTATGGGAGGCCAGAACCCAAAAGGGCAAAAGTGAATTCCAGAGAGCTAAAAACCAATGGGAAGTGAAAAAAAAAGGTAGACCATACTGATAACCACAAAGCTCCTGGAATGTTTGTGAAGAATTACCACTGGCCACTTCTAGCCAAACATAATAGATTGAACACATAAAATCATTCCCATTCCTTTCTGAAGTCAGTTTAAAATTATAGTTTAAAAAAAAAGATATAAACACATGCAGGAAAATGGTAAAGGAAACAAGAATATATCAACATTTAGTATAATAGAAAGCAAATGGATGGTGGAACCTAGCTTGACAGGAACAAGAAAAGCTAAACCTTAGTTGTCAGTAAGAAACAAGTTGATTCACACTGCAGAACACAAAAATACTCAGGAATTGGGGCCACTAAGTGCTTTTCTACTCCATTACAAAGATTGTTTTAAATAAAGCAAGTGATAAGAAGTTTGTACAAGGACATTCTGACTCACTACTCTGGGCCATAAATCCAGGTGACTGCACCTCATCAGTTCTAGCAGCAGCCAAGAGCTTTATTTTTTACAGAAGGTTTGAACTAGACTATGGGCATGGGAACACCAGACTTAGGGGGAAAGGATGATGAGGGACTGCGCTGAAACCAAAGAATTAAGTGAAAGTCAGCATAGTAAATAGTGAGACCCTTAGATCTCAGGACATTACATTTATATTCCCCAGTCAGAGGACTGAGGGGTTTCTATGTAAAGAAACAAGTAGCATGGGGAGTTCCCTGATGGTGTAGTGGCTTAAGGCTTCAGCGCTGGCACTGTCAGCGCTGCGGCCTGGGTTCAATTCCCAGTCAGGGAGCTACCCACGTACCAAAAAGCAAAAAAAAAAAAAAGAAAGAAAGAAAAGAAACAAGTAGCATGAAAGAAAAGACCCAGAGCTCCCCACAACAAACCTCTAAAGTGAGACCCAACAATTCACAAGCCATGCATACACACCAAGAGCTTCCAAGTTAGCACTTCATGGCCAGCCAAGGATCAACAGGCATTTAAGAAATGCTTCTAAATGTGAACAACAGAGACCAAAACATACAAAACAAACAGAAAAAAATAATTTGGAGATAAGAGAGAAAACTAGGGAACATAAAAAATCTTTTTACAAAGGTAATATTAGATAAGATATTGTATTCATAAAATCAGAACAGAAAGCTATTAAAAGGTATGTTTAGAGAACAGAAAGATTATTTGGAAATTTAAAATATAAGAGCAGAAGTGAAAAACGCAATACAAGTGTTTTAAGATGAGGTCAAAAAATTTTCCTGGAAAGCTGAACAAAAATAATAGAAATGGAAAATTGAAGATAAGATAGGGGATCAGTCCAGGACTTTCAAGATCTGAATAAAAGATATTATAGAAAGAGAGAACCAAGAAAATGAATGGCAATGCACTGTGGAATTGTATGCCTGAAACCTATGTAATCCTTGCTAACAGATGTCACCCCAATAAGTCTAACAATAAAAATGAATTAAAAAAAAAAAAAAAAAAAAAAAAGAAAATGAATGGGAGAAAATATCAGAGAAATAATACAAGAAAATTTTCCAGAAAAAGGAACATGAGTTCTCAGATTAAACAGTGCTGAGCTCAATGAATTATAATATTTAGAAACACCAGGGATAAAGAGAATTTTTTAAGTCCTCTAGAAAAAGAGAGTGTATATCGAATACCAAGGATCAGGACTAGAATGGCATTGGATTAATCAATAGCAATCCTAGAAACTGGAAAATAATGGATCAATGCCTTTAAAATTCCCACATTCGATACTGAGACTATCAATCAGTGTGCAAGTGTAGAATAAAGACATCTTTAGACATTCAATGGCTAAAGGAAAATAATCTCCCACATATTCTTTCTTAGGAAACTACTGCATGATGTACTCTACAAAAATGCAGAATAAGAAAACCAAAGATTTTTAATAACTTTTAAAAAAAGGAATGGAGAGGGAGTTCCCTGGTGGTGTAGTGGCTAGGCTTCGGCACTCTCAATGCTACAGCCTGGGCTCGATACCCAGCCAGGGAACTATCTGCCCCCCCACCCCGAAAAAAAAGGAAAAAAGCAATGGAAATCTTAGAATGGTTTTTCTAGAACAACTGTGTGGCAGGCCTAAAGCTCAACCAATCCAGATGGAAACAGAAGGAAAGAGGGCTCAGGCAGACTACCTGAAAGTTTGGGGCTGAATTTATACTACAAGAAAGGAAATATAAATGCAGTATACTACATGACTCAGCTGCAAATAATATTTATATAATTAGAAAAATTAAACATTGAATTAACCAAAAGTGTCATAAATTATATTGGAAAGAATGAGAAGTGGGAGATGGTATAAGCAGGTAAACCTGTAGCTTAAATAACAGCAAATAATGTCTAAAAATTAATATTAAGAAATCAAATTATAACCATGTTATTTATTTACCCCATTTTGCTAAATATCACGACAAATATCTAAAATTATTAGCTCTGGGTTGTAGGAATTAGTAGTGGTAAAGTATGGGGCAGGAGAGTAGTTTTTTGTTAAAAGACTTTTATTACTACTTGACTTTTTAAACTGCACTTATTTTGAAGCAAAAAAATTAAATTTTTAAAATAATTTATAGTCTAGTAAAGAACTTAAATGTATATCAAATATACATGAATCACAAAGTGTGAGATCATAAAAGAAACACAAGCACAGCAGACTCAGTTAACTGGCACCCATGGGAATTGGTAGATGCTGGATAAATGTCAAGTAGACATTGTCTGTTAACCGAATTCAGGCAAGGAGCACTCTCAAGCAACCAGCAAAAGAATTTTTTTGCTTAAGATTGTGTCAGTTGTCTGAGTTCTAGTTAAGGGAAAGTTTACTGTATTACATTTCCAGGTCCTCTGCTGCCCCTTCAATTAGAGCAGTTTGGCATTAGTTAGGGCTTCTTAAGGGTCACATTTGAATATTTCTGCTTTTTCAATTATTGGGGGGGGGGGGGGGAGTGGCCTACAGACCTAGTCAAGCCCCATCATTTTTTAGATTAAAAAATCAATTGGATTAGAGTTTGGATTATTTCCTTTAAACTGGAGGGAATGTTCAACCTAGTTCAACTGATGCTCAGAAGTGACTTCCCCAAGGTCATATAGGGGCAGATTCCCCCAGCTCTGCTGAGAGCCTGCTCCCCCGCCTCTCCACCGGAGATGGCTGCTTTATCTCACAGTTCTTTCCAGCAGGAAAGCAAGGAGATGAATGGGGTCCTGGAAGGTTCTGGGACAACAGGACAAGCATGTGGATACATTTTCTCTAATCGGTGCTCATGAAAATTCATCCTGTGGCAGATAAGAGCACACACTCAGATTCCTAGTGGCTTGCTTTATTTCTAAATTACCTTCTCTTGCAGAGAGGGTTGAAGTTCCCAAATTGTGGGGTGAGACTGGCAAACTTTACAAAGTGGCCTGTTACTGGCCCCTGAGATTCGGAGGGGCCCACAGATGAGTGCCTGAGCATGAGCTCGTGCCCCTCACCCCAAAAAGCATCCAGATGCAAAGACCTCGGTAAGAAATACAGACAAAGAGGACCTGATTTTCTGCTTCCTGCCCTGTTTTCACAAATCTCTTGGGTGGGCTTCCCTGAAGCAGAAAGCGCCATCCCCAAACCCAACTGTGCAAATGAGATTTGCTAACAGCACTGGGTAAGGGCTGGGCTGTGAGAAATTAGCAGCCTCCTTCCAACACTCAGCAGAGGGTCTGGACTCCGTGGCGAGCTGGTTTTGAGGCATTAGGGCCAAATGAGTCCTACTGACAAAGGCCCTGCAATGGCAGCTTAACAGAGCTCTCTGTTCCCAGCAGGAGCCAATGTTTGGCATCATTAATTCGTTTAGCAAAGAAAGGATCTTGCACTCGGTTGCAGTAACTCAGACTCTCTCTCCTGACCACAAACCACATGCTGCATACTTACATGAATTTACTGACTTCAGGACATATGTTACAAAAAATAAATAAATAAAATAAACAAAAAACCCCAACAAAACAAAAAATAAAATAAAAACCAAAGGAAAGGAAGAGAAGGGAAGGACAACTCCTCCCACCAAAAGAAAAAAAAAAGATTGAAAGCAGCTTTCTTTTTCTCTTATTTAAAAAAACAGCAGAGGTAGAAAATGTTCCTAAGTGACTTATTTGAGGCAAATTATTTACTGATGTTGCTCTGTTTTCTCGATCCCAGACATCTTGGGGAGGTGGGGAGGGGGCAGTGAGCAGGAGAGTGGAGTCTGCCACTTTAGACGCCTCTCCAGACACTCACACACAGCGCAGCAGCACTGATGTCAGCCAGCCAGGACCCCGCTGCCTAATTGCTTGATTTCATGGATGGTGCTAAGTCCCCACTGGCTTAAGCTAATGGTGCAAAATGAAAACCCCACTTTGACAGCAAAGAGCTGCCTGGTGTGGTTTTATTTGGGAAGACGGGTGCATTGACAGCCCAGGCAGCAGAGGAATGGCCTCAGAGGGGACAAAGAAGAGTTTTGGCCCCTCCTCCCCAGTAAGCATTGTATCCCTCCTCCCCATCTCCCCAAGCAGGAGGCAGAGGAGAATAGGAGACTCACTTAAATAAAGTCAATCATTAGGATTGACTGAATCTTGGCTCCTAGTCCAGGCAAACCTGCCAAGGCAAACAGTTTTTCCAGCCATGGGGTCACTGGTTTTCCATTCCTCTCCATTCCACCCCTCAATGTTCCCCCAAATGGCAATTTGGACAGTAGAATCGTCTCTTGGAAAAAGACAGGGAGTGGGTTTCACAACCAATGAATTGAAAAAGCTATGAGCTATCCCTGGCTCTGAGAGGGGACCTCAAACTTTAGTGTCATCAGAATCACCTGGAGGACTTGTTAAAAATTCAGAATGCTGAGCCACCCCCAAAGTTTCTGATTCAGTAGCAATGGGATAGGACCCAAGAATTTGCATTTCTAACAAGTTCTCAAGTGATATTGCTGCTGCTGGTCTGAGGACCACACTTGAAAACCACTGGTTCAAAGAGTTTGAGGGTGGGGACCACGTGGGCTTTTTGATTTTTCATATTGCTTATTCACAGCAGTATATTCTGAGGACTCTTGGTTGGATGGTGTTTGAATATCCTGGAGGCCCAAGATAGCCCTCCAGCCTCACTGAGATCAGCAAGAACAACTTGGGCACATCTAAGGCCCAGCTGACTTGGGCAGGGGAGCTGGTCCAGTGCTGTTTCCAGCATTGCTGAGGTCTATGGGCCCCTATCCCTCAGCAGTGGATTTTCAGAAAGACGGGAAAACAAAGGCTTTGATAGCAAGAAGCACACATTTCAGAGGAAAGGACTCTAAGTCCAGAGTGAGCAGACTCCAGCTTCTGGTTCAGACGCCATCACTAACTTAGTGCAAACTTGGGCAAATCACTTTACTTCTCTGTATAGCCATTTAATCTCGGTATTTATTTCAGCACTGACAATCTTTCTAAGTCTTCATATTCCCTTTCCATGTCTTGAAATCCAATATTGGAACCCTAATCACACAGGAAAAGTATCTCCCATCACAGGGGAGATACTGCTGCCCTGACCTGCTCCCATCAATGGGGACCTCACTTACAGTGACCATAGCCTAAGCTTAGAATAAAAACACAATGGCACAAGAGTCTGGTCCTGGCCAGGAAGCTGTCTAAACTCAAAGACAGACCCAGAGAAGAATCCAATACACTCCAAGCATAGTGGAGAATGCCGGATGCTATCCCATTGGACAGATGGGAGAAGAGGCCTAGGGTGTGTCCTGACCCCTGAGCTAGTCCTGGACCACTGGCTGGATATCACTGAAGAAGCTATGAATCCAGTGACCCTGAGAACTGGCAGCAGGCACATCTCTGCTCTTACCCCTTTTTTGTTTCTTTAGTTGATCCCTCTGAAGGCAGAGGGTACCCTCCAGACAAAATTTGTTTTTCCTACCCGCCCTTCTGGCCACACTACAGACTATCTTCTCCCTGGAGCCTCCCCAGCCCAGTCCAGCCATGCCCAAGGAAAAGAGCATTCTAGGTATAAAAGGGTTCGGAGGGGGATGTATCTCTCTCTGTGTCATTATGGCTTCTCTAAAGTACTAAGCTAAGAAAGTGTGAAAAAGAAACCCATGTCCCAAATCCTTCATTCTAACATCATAGGATTCCCTCTGAAGCAGAAACAGAGTCTTATCTCTATACCTGAGCCCATGCCACCACTGTCAGTAAGGTTCTTCTTGGTTGTTCATATTTGTTCATCCACCAGACTTGGTGTGGATCTCCTCTGGGTCTGGGGCTATTCACATATCTGACCCTGTATCTCTATCCAAGTTCCTGGACTTAAATTTTCTGTTGCTTCCCCCTACCCTAACCCCAGACTTTGGAGGCTTTGTGTATACAGCCGGGAGACTCAGAAGGCCCCGTCACCTGGCAGCCTGCCTGACTCTGGCCCTTGGCAGGCACCATGGTCCAACACGAGTCTGGGGCCACAATGCATACCTTCCCTGTCTGGGAGATGGGGCAGTGCCCTGGCTTCACTACCATGGCCTGGGAAGGGACAACAGTGCACATAGGGTTCTCCTATCTCCCGTCAGGTCAACCCCACTGGAAACAGACTTGCATCTGGCTGGATTACAATGTACACCAAATAGGACGGAGAGGAATGCTGGTCTCCTGAAGGTGACATTTGTCTTGGCCTGAGGCAGTTTGATTGAAGACAAAAATCTAAAAGTGAAAGCGAGTCAGCACCCAGTCCCAGCTCAAAGCCGAGCTCTTCTCCGTTTCCCAAGGTTTGCAGTCTCTGCTAAGCTCAGCTGGCAGCCACTTGGGGCAGCCGGCTGGTATCGGCCTCCAGCTGGATGTCCCAACTCCTGCTCCTACGTCCTGTGACCTTCACTTTCTCCTCGCTGCCCATTTGGGGTCTCACACACAAGTACGGGGCAGAGGTTCTCAGAGCCTAAAAGGGGAGGTGGCACAAAGGAAATAAAGGCAGTGGGAATGCATACACCCCCAACTCTGTGGTCCTTCTGCTTTTTCAGGAGAGCCACTTATTAAAAAGAGAAAAGAAACAAAAATCAATGAACAAAGAAACTATCCATGGTCGTGGAGGCCCAGAGGAGATCCACGTCAATTCTGACGGATGACCAAAGACTTGGGGTAACACAGAGACAGAGTTCAGCAGGAAACAAGTGTCTACACCACATTCTAAGGTGTGTCCCTAAATACCCAAAGGCACTCCTACCACTCAGGTGGCAAATGCTTTTTGGGTTTTTACCAAGTTCCTGACTCCGGAACGGCAGGTTTTCTTTGAATGCCCCAGTATTCTCCATGTACAGTGGAAAAGAGTCACAACCACAGGGGCTAGGGCAATGGCTCTGGCTTGGAGCCCTGTGGGACAGTCCTGTAAGTGTCCAGCTACCCCAGCAGGTGTGCCCATTTACTGATGAGGATCAGTGGAGCTGACCTCAGAACTGACACACTCATGTTCCCCTAGTTCAGTGGTTCTCAACCTGTGGGTCACGACCCCTTTGGGGGTCAAACAACCCTTTCACAGAGGTCACCTAAGACCATCGGAAAACACATAATGTACTTATGCGGAGCAGTCACACGTGTGTAGAGAGCAGCTACCAATAATTTTATAGTTGGGGGTCACCACAACACGAGGAACTGTATTCAAGGGTCGGGGCATTAGGAAGGTTAAGAATCACTGCACTAGTTCCTTTCCCCAGTTCTCATGTCACCTGCCAGGTGCTCCTACATCTTGTTACTGGGCTTCTGCCCTACTCAAGGAGTGAGGGAATGTCTTTTCTCCTGCAGCTCCTCTCCAAGGCTTCAGGTATTATGCCAGAGGGCCCCCAACACACCCTACCACACAGGCCTGCCCAGCAAACTTTGCTCAGATACAAACCTGGAGAAGTCCTTTCTGGATTTGCTGATGGGGTCACAGCATCCCTCTCTGTCTCAGCCTAGGAGGACTGATGACAGCCACAGACAGGGGAAGATGGAAGACAAATGTCACCTTGCATATGACCATAGCTAGAGAAGCAGCACAGTCACTTCAGGACATAAAATATTTGAGCTCATGGCCACCATTCAAAGATTTCAGAAAAGCTGTTAAGATAGCTTGTCAACTATCAGGTGCTATACAAACACCAGCACCAGTTTAGGTCTTCCATGAACAGATGTGTATGGAGAGATACCATATAAGTAATAGCCACTGTGCCAATTTGTCATAAATTGAGGGTTTGAAACCACCCTTAATACAGCATGCACGCCATTGCTAATAATGATCAGTAGCCTGAAGAGCTGTGTACAGTGTTCAGAGGGAACTGACACCTGCCCTGGTATAAAGAATTTCATGTACCTGTCCAATCAGGAAAGATGCAGTCTCAAGATTTAGGACCGCTGTGCAAAGCTGACTCTTTTCTGGAGAAAGACATGGAAGAGATTCTCCTTCACAGTCTCCAGAAGGAATGAAGATTTTGCCCTTCTGGTTTTTTTGAACTGTGAGAGAATAAATTTCTGTTGTTTAAGTCATCCAGTGTGTGGTCATTTGTTACGGCAGCCCTAGGAAACTAATACAAGCCAAACTCAACCGCACCACTTTACTGCCTCTCAACAGACGCAGCCAACTGTCTATGAGAAACATGAAGGGTTTGCTGGGGTGTCTGATGCTAAGGCCTGCCCAGGCTGCCCTGTGTTTGACTCTCAACTCTGCTATGTGACCTTGAATAAGTCACTTCACCTCTCTGAGCTTTTCCTAAATCTAAAAAGGGGGATAATAATACTTCCCACACCTCACAGGGTCTTTGGTAGGCTTGATTTAGAAATAAGCTGAGGCATGGAAAAGTGTTTTGAAAATGGCAAACTTCCCCTTACTTTTAAATCTCTACTTTTTTTATTTTATACCATAAGAATATATTGCCTTTTCAAAACTCAAGTACATATTCAAAGATAAATTACATATATTAAGTGCATATGTAGATTTACGTTATTTATACTGTATTCTTTCTTTCTTTATTTTATTCACCTAAACTCCTGCCAAATTTTAAATACCCCTCTGCCCTCAGGAGAAGTAGAAAAGTACAAATAAAGTTTTCTATTATGTTTAGGACAAAATAACTCTAGCTTTAGAATTTTGGTTCGTGTCCTTATGGTCTTCCCAGAAGTTCTTTGTGACTACCTATGATCCCATTCTTCATCCTGCCCCCAAAGAGCGAGGACTCCAACTGTTTCACAGATAAGAGCACTGCTGAATTTCAATCCTTGCTTTTTATATGTAACCTGCAATGACATGTATCCCCTGCCCTATTTCTCCCTCTCTTTCTGTCACTCAGACTTCAATGTCTTTATTTCTTGAGCTCCAGGACACAGCCACATAATTGCTCCTTCATCCCTTTGCTATAACAAGCAAAGATGTAGATTTCTCTGACATGTGTTAAAATCAGAGACTACTGGGTGGCAGTCACATGTAACTCATCATGTCCCTCTCCAAAGTTTGTGGATTCTCCCTTTGAAATGAAAATGGGATGATCTTTAGGCCTTTTCCTGGGAATATATCAAGTCGTCCATATCAGGCAGACCTGGTGCTGTACAGGAAACCCAGTGAACCGTCCTTAGAAAGCACACAGGCATCAGGTTGCTTTTTTGGCCGTTCTCAAGATTTATTTAAAGACCATCCAATGGGGAGATCAGACCAAAATTAGCAGCTGAGCTTGTAAAAATCTCCCAGATCAACACTATTCCTCCTCCAATTTCCTCATATCTACCGATTAGTTCAAATAATAGCTAGGTTCATTAGTGCTTTTCCTTTGCTCAGACTGACTGCTCTATCCAGCCTATCACTGGACACAGGTGTCCTGGTGGGGCCACAGCACAACTGGAAGTGGTGTCCACCCTGCCTCCAACCCTATCATTATTATGTATTTGAGCACAGAGGAACTTTCTGGAAAAAATAGAATCCTAAGTTTCTCAGTGAGTGGGACCCACACATATGCAGAAGCATCTAGAAGAACTGCTGAGAGCACATCACTGACAGGGTATGAATCCATGGAGACATCCAGAGGAATAAAAGTCTGGCTCTTTAGCCCAAATGCAGAAGCAGGACCTGAGGGAAGGAGGGAATCGTGGCTCCAGGTGCAGTCTAGTGGCTATTTGGGATCAGTCACACTGCGGGGAGAATGTGTGCTATGGAAAGACATTAAGGAGCTGTTTCACTTGAGACTGTAACACAGAGGTCTCCAACTCTCAGGCCATGGACCGGTACTGGTCTGTGGCCTGTCTGGAACCAGGCCACACAGCAGGTAAGAGGCAGGTGAGCAACCGAAGCTTCATCTGTATTTAAAGCCACACCCCATCTCTCACATTACAGACTGAGCTCCACCCCCTGTCAGATCACACAGTGTAATAAAAATAGAAATAAAGTACACAATAAAGGTAATGTGCTTGAATAATCGTGAAACCATCCCTTCCCCATTCTCCACCCTGGTCCATAGAAAAACTGTCTTAAACAAAACCAGTCCCTGGTGCCAAAAAGCTTGGGGACCACTGCTGTGACACACTGGGACCCAGGTACTCTTGTGTCAGGCCCCTCCCCAAGAGAACCCTGTCAGAGCTGAGCAGAGCACTCCAGTGGCAACCAGCTGAGCACTGACGGCCCCAGCTCAAGCTCAAGCACACACTCCCACAAAGACTGCCACCAACCCTCAGATAGACAGGCGAAGACCAGTGAGGGCAGGCTAGCTGCCTAGCACAGTTTGGATGGGTATCACTTGTATCCACAGGCTGCCAGATCAGGGGCCATTTGGGAAAGGGCCTGATGTCCCAGGGAGAAAGTAAAGGGTGAATGTCTCATTGGACAACCCAACCCTTCTTTCCTGAGGTCACACATCCTTACACATGCCCCAGTAACTTAAAAGAGACAGTATCAGATGTGCCCTAGGAGGAAGAAGTAGCCAACCCAGCTCCAGGTCTCCTCCTCTTCCAATTCAGCAGCCCGTGTTGATCAGTTTTCTACAATGGAGTTCAGAGTAAGATTTCCTTTGAAGAAAGGTTATGCTTCACGGCATGTGTGTGTTTAAAGAACAATTAAGTTAGGACACAGAGCACAGTTTCCTACAATGGAATGGGGTTTTAAAAGCCTTCTAGCAGAGGCTGGGAGAAAATGAGGACCACAGTCTCAGCTGCCAGCAGCTGATCAGGAGCTAGAGCCAGTACCTCGATTCCCATGGCCACCACGTGCCCCCTCATTCCCTAAGCACTTGTCCCTCATTTCTTGTCCTTCACACACGCTGTCTGTCTCAGAAGGGCAATCCTCCCAGCCCTTCAGGCTCCAGCCCCATGTGATCACACAGACTCCCTTCTTCCTTCTCCAAATGCAAGCAACCCTCTCCCTATTTCAACACCAGAACAAAATGCCAAAAACTGGAAAACTGAGCTGCATCCAGGCTCAAGAAGTACAACCTCAGCTCACAATCAGATAAGTCTCTTCTGTAAGAAATGTGGCTGCATTGAAGGAGGAAAGCAGGAACAGTGCTCCCTCTGCCAGCAAGCACCTTCGGGGACAACCTGGGAAGGGCTGCCCGACCCCTGGCCATTCGTCCTGGCCCAGGACGGATCAGATAAAACAGCAGGCTGCAGCCCCACATGCAATCCCCTCCAGTTCAGGAAACTTACTAAGCAATCCTGGGGCCTGTCTAGGTGATTCCTCAACTGGTCTTCTTCTGAGAAACATTTTGGAGTGAGGCAGGGACTAGGACAGAAGTCCCTGGGAGCTCACTCGTTGGAGAGCAACACTGGAGGTCCTGGATCTCACACCACCAGACATTCTGACCTGGGAGATGCCACTTCAGAAGGAGCTCTATCAGTGTCCCATGCCAAAGTTTCTTGGGGTGTGCCACCAGGAACTTCCATGTTAAGGGCTCCATGAGAGGAACAGACAGCTTCTCAACTACAACCTGAGTTTCTCATTCTCAGGAACACGGAGGGCAAGGCGAGAGCACATAGTTTTCTGCTGGCTTAGAGCAGATTCAGCTCACGAACAGACCCGAAGAGTATCAGGATAGGGGGCCCAGGATGGAACAATGAGCAAAAGAAAGGCAAAGCACCGAGATCTTAGCTAGGCTTGTCTGTTCTCCACTTTGAATCATCATTAAAAACAAGGAAATCTGCCAGAAGACACATTAAGTCTGTAAGAAAAGAAGGCTGCAGGTGAAGAACTGTCAGTCATGCAGAAAAAATCAACACAATCTATTATTGATTCTTCTCCTTTTCCATCTTCTCCATCTTCTCACCACCCTCCTCCATCACACACACAGTTATATAACTGTGAAGGCAAAAAGGGTTGTTTTCTTTTTTAAGTCACCAAGAAAACTGACATCAGGGAGTTGGGGGTAGACCAGATGGTTCTGCTTGTATGAAGGAAAGGGCAGGAGAAGGGGACAGGAGAAGAGGAAGCCCCAACCCAGGGGCTGCACTTCATTCCAGGTCTATGGGCCCTCCCTTTTAACTGGAAGACCATTCCCCAAGAGTCATGACCAACAGAATGCTCCAAGCCATCTGGTCTTCATTGCGAAGACATACAACTAGGAATGAATTCAAGGTTCTGTTTTTGCACACCCAGAAGCCTTGCTGACGAATGGATCTACGTATGAGGTTGGAACTGAATAGAAACACATTTCAGGGGAGGCATTTCATGTTGCTGGGTGATCTAGTGAGTTAGGGGCCTGTCAACCAATGCTCATTGGTGCCAATTCAATGCCAACAGGAATCCCCAATTTGGGATGCAGTGAGAAAGGAAATTTTCAGTGCAAACAGCTTATTGTGATACAGCACAGTTGTGAGAATGGCATGACTGTGGGACAGCTCAATAGTGTTACAGCTTAATTATGAAGCAGCCTGCTGTGAGGTGGTCCCAGGGTGTGGTGGCCCGAGGGCCAGTCCTCTCTCTGGCTAGACAACTCTGTTCTGCTCTGGTCTGTTCCAACTGTTCCATTCTGGCCTGTTCCACTCTGCCTTGTGCTGGACAGCTCTGCTCTGCTCTGGTGAGACATCTTCCATGTTTCATCTTCAGTATTTCAGTTCCAGTCAGGCAAATGTGGTCTTTATAGTGTTTGGTGGAAAGAGAAAGTACACTCTGTGACCCAGGGGGGAGATGACATATATACACAGAAGTCCCGTCCTTGGTCCCTGATTGGTCGTGTCCTCATGCAAATGAGGACTTCAAATCCTCACAGTTTGATTGGTCCAAAAGGCATTCTCCTGATTGGAGTCACTCTGGTTGGTTGGTAAAGATGCCGATGGGGATAAAGCTGTGCAGCTCCAATGAGATAGGGAAACTTTCAATCCTATTGGTTGGAATAGGATTCCAGGAATTCCTTTATAAGGGCTGACTCAGATGGCAGAAACACAGTGCCAGAAGGTAGTTTAGTGCAGGAGGCAGGCAGCTTAGTGCAGGCTTTTCCCTAAACTGTGGTTTGCATGAGAAGCCCCTATGTAGAAATGGCTGCTAGGCTCTGGTTTTGTTTTTTTGGTTTGTTGGTTTTAGTTTGTTTGTTTGTTTGTTTACTTTGAGCCCAGGTAGATACCAGGAGACCTTCTTAGTAGGTATCTTCTTTCTCAGGGTCCACGGGCCCCATTTATCCCTCTACCTTCCTCAGGAAAAGGAAGATTCATGAGAAGGAAGGTTCACCCACCAACACAGCTACCTTTCAGGTGGAAGTCATCAGCAGGAAAGCAGACAGCAGATGCTCCATAAGTAGGCTGACCAGACGTGCCATTTGAAATGGGACAGGTAACACTGGTACTGTCCCGTTTCAAATGGTACGTCTGGTCAGCCTACTGACGCCTTCAATTTAGTGCAGTGAGACGAGGCTGACCACATATACCATTTGAAATGGGACAGTACCATTGTTCTGTTTAAAAGAGTAAATCTGGTCAGCCTAGCCATAAATAACTGAATCAGGAAACTGCAGGGTTGAAAAGGACTACAGGGTCATTCCTTCTGGATTCCTGCCAAACATAGGCCTTTCAGGTATCACAAGCAAGAGGCCATCTAGCCAGCTCCCGTGGTGGGGATCCCACCACCTTCTTGATCAAGGTTTTATTTCCAAGGTAGGTACTATACCTTGCCAAGTACCACCTAAGCCATGCAGAACACACCTTTCCTTTGCTGGACTAAAGTCTCAGCTCTCTCAACTACTGTCCTCCTGATACCTATAGTCCTGAGAGGCAGACATCTTCAAACACACAGCCCTGTCCATTTGAGGTAAGATATGGGAGGAGAAATGCCAGGCCACTTAGAAAGTGGGAAACATCCCTGACTCTGCAATATCTAGGTCTGGAAACAATGGCTGGGCAGCTCAGTTTCGGACACTTCACAGCTCCTTTACACAAAATGTCTGCGATCAGCACCACAGGCCAACGGAATGCTGAATACTTATTCTACACACTGGTATCAATGCAGGGGAACGTACACAATATCAGTGAAAGCACCAGGCCACTCCCAGATGTGACACTTCTGCGCCAGGGCCTGCCGTGGCCACTGTCCCCTCTTTGAGGGCCAGGTTGGCACAAAGACTCAGGTCTTGATATTTCAAGGTTCCTCTCCTAACCCATGCTTTGAACCTCAGGATCCATGTAATATGTGCTCCCCTGTGAGCCCAAAGATGCTTAGGAGTTTGATCAACCTGTATTTTAATAACTTTTAAAACTCTTTTTACATTCCTCTAAGAGAACATCACTATTACTATTCTGCTTCAGATTTGGTATATCTGTAAAATACATTTACCTTTTGTTTTTCCTTTTTTAAGGAAAGCCAAATGTATAGCTTATATTATAAATGCTTTTAGGGAAAGACAGCCCCTGCTTGAGCAGAAATCCTTTCCTGAGAATGCCAAACAGAGCTGGAAGATGGCACCTGTGACCAGCTGCTGCAGGTCATTTCCAGGACACTTCAATACAATTTCATAGGGTCTATAGAACAGTTCTGAGAGGTATGCACAATTATCCCTATTTGGAAGATGAGAAAACTAAAACTGGGCAAAGACTCATGGCTGGTAAATTGTGGAGCTAGAATTAAAACTCAATTCCAAGGTTTAGACAGTGCTTCTTCAATCACTTGCTCCATACTTCCAAACTGCCTTCCCATCAAGCTGTGTCTTCCCCATGGAGTTGATAGGGCCCTATGCACTCCATCTCTGGTTTCTAAGTAAGCACAGGGAATAGCAAGAACCTCAGGGACATGGTCAGAAGAGGGATCCTAAATATGGGACCAGTCCAAGGAGAGAGGCTGAAGTCAGGGTACCCAGCAGCCCCCCACGCCCTGTTAGGGAATGCTGATCTACAATGTAACAATGCATGTGCCCTTTGTGGTGGTCCTAATTCAACTCAGTGAGCACATCCAACTCATTTCTCATTTGTGGCACACTCTTGGACACTGGCTTCCCTTTCACAGGTGACTACAATGAAGGCCAAGTGCTCTCAGTAAACATGCATTGGGAGTAGGCAGGTGCAAACAAAAATATCCTATCGAGAAACCAGGTCACAGAATGTTTGCAGAACAGAACCATACACATTCGGAGCTGGAAGGAGGCTTAGAGATCAACATGAGCCCTTCAATTACTTAAGGAAACAGGCTCAGAGACTTTAACTGACTGGCTCAGTCACAAAGCTATTTACTGGCAGTACTGAAATCAGATCCCCAGACTCCAAAACTTATGTCATTGTCTATCATATCACATATTATCTCCTTGGACAGATTTTGTTTTGTGACAGGTGGGTAAACTGAATCATAGAGCAGTTAAGTGGCTTGCCTGAGCTAACACAGGCCTTGACCTCAGGTCCATATGACTCCTAAGGCTATATGTGTTCTTCCCAATCCACTTTTAAATCCTTGGAATTGCAGCACGCCCTTTATGACAATCCTTGCTAGCCACTGAAATCTGCTAAGGAAGTAACTCCTGCCCAGACAAAAAGCAATTCTAAATGGACTTGCTACAAACACTAAAACTGCAACAAGATAGGCCAAGGTGGCATTTGAAGTAATAAACAAAACATCAACACTGTAGAAGTATTCCCCAAACTTACAAAGATGGCCCGGGTTTGCATAAAGGCATGCTGCAGGGAAATCCTTATGGGCTTCTCTGAAGCCTTCCTAAGCCAGGGGAAATCAGTGGCATGGATGGCCTCTCTCTTCAGAGAAAGAGATGGGGGAAAGAGTAAGCCTCTGACCTCACCATTGGAGACTAAGCACCTGGAGAGGCAGAGCAGCAGCTATAAGGGGCAGGCTGCCATTAGCTATACAAGAAGCTGACTGCCATGGTCAAGCTCACCAGACAGATATGCTGTGCACACACAGACAAGCACATGTATGTACACATGCACATGGCCTACTGTACCATACACCTACACACATGCATCTACACCAATACCTCAGACCCACTCATACATGCACAGACATAAACACACATACAAACCACACATACACCCCCATCTGACCTCTCCCCTTGTCCCTTACTATAACAAAACCTCTCTTGCCTCCCTCCTCCAGAAAGCCCCAGACGTCTGAGCTGACCCAGCCCCTCGGGTCCTGACTAATGCTGTTACCAATCTAACGATTATGGGGCTGGCACCAGGACCACTGCATTTGTTGCCTGCCTGGGCTACTAACAAGGTCTGGAGAGAAAAGTTAGGGCAGTTTATGACAGCTCCTAATGATGACTACCCTTTGTAATGACCAGCTCTGCGGTGACCCAAGAATGAGTTGATTACAAGCTCTGGCTCCTGCTCCACACATCCAGAACAAAGGTTTCTCAGGAGCCTGGACCGCAGCAGAGGGCCCCTTCCCTGGCTGCTTGGGCCACCTGCTGACTTCCTCAGGCCAGCCTTCAGGAGCTCCTTCAAGTGGGTAGCCCAGAGCTTGCCCAGGCCCGGCCAACAATGCCCTGGGCCATCTTTTAAAGGATGTGACTCAAGTGTCTCCTCTCTATCCCCTCCTCAGCCTCCCCCACAGGTTCTCCTATCCTAAACATCTCAGCCCCTGATGCCTGAAGTGCTGCTGCTCGTACTTCATTGCGCGGATTCATGAGCACCTGCTCTTTCAGGTCTCCTCCTCACCCGTTCCCCACCCAAGGGCTTCTTTTAAGATGTGAGTGACAGGAACATTTTTAAATGGGCCCCTGATTCCTCTCCACTGCCAATAAGACAAATGCTCCATTCCCTAACATGGCTTTCGAGGCCCTCCAGGAGCTGACTTTTGCCAACTTTGTCAATCTCATTTCTAGATCCTCACCATACACCTTATAGGCTGACCACAGAAAGAGTCACCATACCCCAATATACAGATGATGTCATGCCTCTGTGTCTTGATCTCTCCTGGGCCCTCAACCTAGGATACTCTTTCTATGCCCATCTTTTTTGGCCTGGAAAACTCCTACCAATTCCTTGGGGGACAGCACAGGTATCTCCTCTCTAGAGGTTTCCCTGACCCCACCCCCAGGGAAAACTGTTCCCTCCCTCTGTGCTCTCAATAATTCAGCAGGAATTTCAGCATCTGATGACTCAGTATCATACTTATCTGTTTGCTCCTCCATAGCCCCTCTACATGCCTGTCCTCTGAGGGCAGGCATCACATCCCAGTCACCTCACACAACCATTCTCATGTGCACTTACCAGTACTGAGCCCGACACGCAGTACAGCCTCAATCCAATTCCACTGGCATTTAAGCAGTTTCCAACACCAACATGCAGTCAGTTCAAGGCACTTCCCCCTCAAGGACAGGAAACACAATACTGAGGAGCACAGAAGTGCTGGGGCCAGGGACTGTGAGGTGGAAGAGAAGCACCTGGGGGGAGCCTATGACAAACTTGAAGCTTTGGCCTCAAGCTGGCCCCAGCAATGGGAAGAGGATGGTGCCTCATCCTGCCATGAGCTCACCCACAGATACACCCTCAGCGCCATTGCCAAAGCACCAGCTTCTGTTCAGTCAGCTGGAGGCATGATAAAGTGGGGTGCTCTCTCCTCATCAAGGTGGCTCTGTGCAGGGCTCTCACTCAGAATCCAATTTAAAAGGCATCATGCAACAGAATAGAATTGGACCTACTAAAAATCTCCCCTGCCTTTACTTATGTGCATAACTAATCTCCTGGCCAACTAAGATTTTACTTTCAGAGCACCTGATTGCTCTCTTTGGCATTGACTATGGGACCACCCTCTTCCCAGGTTCTGGGAAGAAATGATACAGATACTCATGTATGCACAACTGAAATCTCTTTGGGTGTTGATCCCAAAATCCACATATGCAGTATCAAGTATAAGCAAGGCCATGTACGCAGTAGAAATCCAACAATCATCTTTGAATTTATTCTGTGCAAGAGTGCACACTTTCTGTAGATAGTTTTATTTTCAAAATAAATGTGTGCATATGCACACACACACAGTACACCTGTTTTTAAATGAATACGTGTTTAGAGTAAAGAAGCTGTAACCCGAGATGCTGGGTGCTGGCCAGCATTAGGCACCTGGTGAGCATCTGAGGTCCTTTGCACCTCTGCATCTCAGAACAAAAGCTGTGACTCTTTCTAGTTAGCCCCACTCCATTAGGATGGAAGTGGCTACAAGTTATGTGGAGGTTAGAGGCTGCCCTCATCAGCTCAATCTCACCCTTCTACTTCTTAGCACCTTGCTCAGAGCAGACAGCCATACTTATTGACTGACCTCCTCCCCTCCTGCAGCCATGCCCCATTGGGGCATGTCTCTGACTCATGCCCATGGCCACCCTGAATGGGTAAGCACTGTAACATACCTGTTCATTCTAACTGCTGCTCCACACAGAGTAGGCCCGGTGCCACTGGGGCCCCACCACCCTCCCAGCAGGCTACACAGACAGTGATGAATCAGAAGGACCAACTCTTCCTCACACCTCAGTTCAGCCTTTGGGACTCCATGTTTTTGACAGGAGCTAGTAGCCCTTACACAGACTGCTGAGTTAGTTGCTAGAAAAGACAAATGAAATTCTTCACCTGAATTTATTTACCTGAATTAGGACTTGTCACTTTAAGAAGTAACTATTTGTTTTGAGTCTTCACTCCTTCCCAGCCCTCAGCTCCTAATATTAGGAATGCCTGTCTTTACTTTCTCTATTAATCTTAAGCCTGAAGTTAGAATACTCCTCTCCTCTAGGAAACTTTCCTCAATTTCTCCAGCCCCCTAAATGCCTCCCACCTTCATGCCTGAGAGATGGAACTATGCACTAAAGCATCTGAAATTGCCAGGAAACAGAGACAAGCAAGCATGGCCAAGCCCTGCCTCATCCAATTGCTTCTTAAATTTTTTGAGGGCAGGGTCTTCGGCATAGAGCTAAGACCACAGGAAGCCTGGAAGGAGCAAGCCCATCTCTGCCACAGGCACAAGTACCTGCATCCAAGTGCTGTGCCTGGCAGGCTGGCGCCACTGCCGTCATGGAGGCCTGCATGAGGGCACTCGTTCAGGTGCCAGCTCGTTATGAGGGTTTAAAGTGCTTATCCCAGCCCCCTGTGTCTAACTCTGCTGCCAGACACAGCGGTAGGAATTTCCTTCAGCCATAAAGCCATTTCTAGAACCTGAATGGAAAATTAGTTCACGGGTGTGAACTAATTTTCAGAGTTCTCACAAAGAGAAGAGAATATAACTGAGGTACTCCCAGGAGGAAATATCCTGGGGAAAATGCTGATGGAAGATCTAGAGAAAACAAAAGAAGGAAAATCCCACTAATAATCCCACCTGAAGGAGTGAGATCATTTAGGAAAGCTGGTTTCTAATTTCTTCCCACTGTCAAAGTACCATTTTGGCATGTCTTTACAACTCACAGATATCCTTTCAGAATTTGTAAATAATTTCCCTTAATTCCTGCCCAAAAGAAAATAGTCTTTTACTCCCCTAAATATCTGTAAGCCAATACCTCAGTCCCTAACAGTGATCAGAACAACCTGGCCTCACACACCCACAGCCTCTCCAGTCTGGAAAAACCAAAATCATTTATTCTCAAGGCTCAGATGTGAACATGGATGCTCTGTCCAACCCCCAAAGCCCTCATCAAGCAGACATAAATGTTGCTTCTTCTCTGGGGTCCTTGCTTCCCCCTCTCTGACTCACCAAGGAAGTCAGAATGAGAGGGACCCAGCATAGGGCCTAAGTTATGCATGGTACCCACAAACACCCTTACACTCACTCTTGCATTAAGGACCCCAACAGAGACCAGGATTATCCAGAAGTTCCAGCTTCTGGGACTGGGACTATCTGAGAATAAGCAGTTTATAATTCAGCAATTTCTCCCTGAAAGCCACTATGAACAATGACCACAATATCTTTCTTTCAAAGACAGAGAAGACTTTCTTCCCTCTCTTGTCCATCATCACTTCTCATTTATTCATTCACTCATCGCTCACACCCATCAT
The DNA here is from genome assembly GCA_004026885.1 of Lyroderma lyra. Taxonomy (NCBI): domain Eukaryota; kingdom Metazoa; phylum Chordata; class Mammalia; order Chiroptera; family Megadermatidae; genus Lyroderma; species Lyroderma lyra. The sequence continues at coordinate 67,605 of PVJL010002550.1, read as the reverse complement.
CTACACTTACTGCAGCACTCACAGAGCTGGATCTGCCCCCTTTGTTCCCAAATGGTTCTCTCACAGCTACCAATAAGCCAAGCCAGAGATCCCAGAGAAGCATCCAAGCACTTTGTGCCACTGCAATTCCAGCTCAGAAGAACTCACAAGGTGATTTCACCCACCTTCCACCACGCTCTGGCCCCCGCTACCAAATCATTCAACATGCCCCAGCCCCCTGCCAATTTGGTTCGACAAGTGTCTATTTTCAAAGAAACCTAATCTGGCTGCTTCGGGTTCATTTCCCTCATAACTCATCACGAGCTGTTTGTATGGGGCCAAGGGAAGCCGTCCTGAGGCTTGTGCCTCTGAACCAGCCAGTCGCCAGAGCCAGCACTAAGTGGCAGTCAAGCCCAGGGAGGCCTACACAGCAGGGGCAGCTCCTGCACACATGGGCCCTGCCAGTCCTTGCTACTGGTTGCCCAGCCGGCCAGTTACAGCGCCAGATCCTTCTGGGCACAGTGAGAGTGACAGTGCTAGTGACAGGCTGGGCCTCTTATCCGGCAAAGCTGTAGCTCAAATATTTATTGTATGTGTCTGGCTTTCACGCGGAATTTGCAACCTGCCAGTTACCAGTGTTTACCTTGGTAAAAATTCACGGGAAATCTTAGCCTGAACAGGCCCAGAGTTTATTTTACTGCCAAATAAACAACTTTCGTTGATAAATCATCCATGTGACAGTGCTCCTGAAAGACTAAACAAAGATTTCAAGTGCAATCTATAGGCCTTTGAGAAGCCGTCCAAAGCCAATGCATGTTTAATTGGCTGCTCTAAGCAAACTGAAGTAGAGCAAGGGCCTGACATTTCTTTGGCCATTTGTTCTCCTTAAATAAATAAATAAAATAAAATAAAATAAAAAAACACAGATTGGAACTTCTAGCTCATTTCTGCAAAACTGGACAAAATTTACCAATATTTAAATGTTCGGTTGCTTCTGAACATAGCCTGTTTTCTGGTTGAAAGGAATACATGTCACAAAAATCACAAGGCAGCTCTTGGAAAAGAAATTAGAAGCTGCGCTGGAGATACTGCTCAAAAAAAGGGGGAGAGCAGAGGTAAGTACAACTCACAAGATCAAAAATCTCTTTTAAACAGACCCCAATAAATTATGAGTTAAAAAACTCATATTAGGAATAAGATTTCTAAAAACACACAAAACCCAAAAGAAAGGTTTGAATCGACATGTCCTGGACTTGGTCTATACTCAGCGCAAGCTTCAGGTGAACTGTCTGACGACGTCCAGTTCTACAGTGACTTAGGTGTCTAGCTAAAGCTGCTATTAGTAGTATGTAAGGTTGCTTTCGGTTTGCTTTGGTTAGCTTTGGGTCTTGGTTTGGTTCGGCGTTTTAACTATAGCACCATGAAGCTGCACAAAGCTTTGAAAGTTTTTCCAAATGGGTTTTTAAAAAGACTACTTCCGTTTACTTTTCTATTAGCCAGAGAATTAACCAGGACATTCCATTCTGTTTCCTAAATCTTTTTGCCATACAAGCTGGTTTCATTAGTGGTATTCTTCTTCCTACCTCAGCTAATTCCCATCCTGAAACAACTCTTTCAAATAAAGAGAGATAATTATTATGGACTGAGCAGTTACCATATTCCAGGAACTATACACACTTAATTAATTCAGTTCTTCCCACAGTAACACAGGAAGCACCATCCACATTGCATAAATGAGGAGATAAGCTCAGGTTGGTTAACAGACTTCCTCAGGGTTGCTCAGCTTATCGGGTTGGGATTTACTACAAACCTGTCTGAACTAAAGCCTATGTTCTTTCTACTCAAATGCACTGCCTGCCTCTCTCCACAAAGAAAGAAAATGATTGCTGAGCTCTTTCTATATATTAGGCACAGACATCAGTCTATGCAGTTTTTGCAAACTCTGAAAATAGTGAAGGAGCACCCTATGCCCACTTCCCAGGGAGCCTCCTCTACCACTCCTGGCAGGATGGAAATGTGATGGGCATGAAAGAACATGAAAGAGGAAGGTCATGAAATCTGGACTGGCTACCTAGGTAAGTGCTGATGAAAATGAAAACTGTAAGGAATGCCAGGCAGAACGGCCTTGGGCACTACTCCCCTATCTGAGTCTTATTTTCCTCACTCTGTGAAATGAAAGCCCTGGACTGGCTGATCTCTAAGGTCCCACCAAGCTCAGAATATCTTTAGAATGACAAAGGCACTAAGATGAGCAAGACCATACCCAAAGAAGTGTGCCACTTGTGTAGGCTGTGAGTAGCCCCTTCTCCCATCTCATTCCTTACACCTTCCGTCTCCAACCACTCTCAGAAAGCTTCAGAGTATGGGGTACCCTTGAGGGCAAACACTTCTTGGCCCCCCTTCTCCATGATAGTTCATATATATATCAAATGATAAGAAGGACATTTTGTCATGTGAAATAAGCCAGACAAAAAAAGGACAAATATTGCAGGATTTCACTTATATGCAGTACCTAATTCATAGAAACAGAAAGCAGAATGGTGGTTTCTGGGTGTGGGGAGTGAGTGACTGGTTATAGAATTTCAGTTTGGAATAACGAAAAATGTTCAAAAATGGATGGTTCAAGTTGACAATGCACTGTAGAATTGTATGCCTGAAACCTATGTAATCCTTGCTAACAGATGTCACCCCAATAAAAAAAATATGTAAACACACACACACAAAAATGGATGGTGGTGATGGCTGCACAAGAATGTGAATGTACTTGATACCACTGACTGTATACTTTAAAAATGGTTAAAATTATCAATTTTCTATAACCACAATAAATTTTTTTTTAAATGATAAGGAGGGCTAGGCACTGGGGTGGGGCCACTCACAACCAGAGAATTACAGAATTGCAGGTTGGAGAATAACTCAAAGAACCCCAAACCACGTTTGGCAAGTGACATCCCAAAGAATAACCTAGTCAGAACTGGACTTAACCACAAAAAAGGGGAACTCATGTGTTCACCAATCCTGAACCAATTGTGCTCACACTTAACACCAGTCTTAGGACAAAGAAAAGCAATCATTTCAGAGTGATACCAGGAGGGGAGAGGGCTGAAAACAGGATTTGATTCAGGAAAGATTTCAATAAATACACTGAGAGCAGAGTACAGAGAGCTTCTGAGATGCCCTTCTCACTGGTAAACAGAGGCCTGTCTGCCCAGGACAGGTGCTGGGCTATTGCCATCCTCTAAGGAGCACCTGTGGCTGTTTTAGTGAGTCCAGCCTACACGCCAGCCCACTAGGTGCCTTACACACTATTGCAGCTACATCTCACCAAAACCTTCATCTGACTATCAGTTGCAATTTCACAGAGAAAAACTAAAGCCTGGAGAGGTTAAGAGATTTGCCCAATGTTGCAGGGCATACATGTACTCGTAGTCGCACAAGAAGATAAAACTCAGTTCCAGAGAATGTCATGCTCCATCCATGGACCCTGGGTTTCTGTGTCCTTTCTCATAATTCAACAGACTTTCACAGGTTCAAAGATGCTAAAGAGAAATGCTTCTCACTGAACTGTATTTCAGGTCAGTATCTCCCTGCAACAGGTATAGCCAAGAAAGAATTAGAGATGGAGACAGAATGTGCCATGATCTCCAAAGGAGAAAACCTGGCCCTTTGCACAGCTTCTCCACAGTTCCTTGACATGGCTTCAGAGTACGAAGTGCTCCTCAAGGCCTGATTTCTCTGGCCAGGACGCCAGGTTTGGGGCCTGCTCAGAAACTCTCCTATCTGAGATGGTGGGTGAGCAGGGAACTGCCATCACGTCTCACTGGGCCAACTCGCAGGCTTTGAAGGCTCCCAGTTCAGCTATGGCCTCTGCACTGTCCAACCGAGCCCCACACATGGGAAAACTACTTACACTGGTACTCAGACCAGGAGCTGCAAGTGACACTTCCAGTGCATCTAAAGTGCCCAACCCCAAGCTGTCTTGCACATGAGATGCCACAACTCCTTCCAAGTATTTACAGATCTGTGAATGGAATATGTATTTTAGAGATCATCAGTGACAATAAAAACAAGTTGTTCTGAGTATGCCAACTCTCCTAGCCTGGGCTAACAATTCCTTCTCCCATATCTATTTAATTTTATGTTGACTAAACTAAATTTCTGAATGTTAGGGATTTTTTTTTCCTTTTACATCTATACTCATTCACCTAAAACAGGGCACATGATTTTCCTTGAACTTAATAAACAAGTGGCACATATTAACTTGGACAGGAGCTTTCTCCTTTTATAAAAAAGGAAGTCTAATTTCCAAATCCCTGCCATCCCATCGTTCATATCCTCCTCTGACAAACTTTTATTTTATGCCTCCATGTCTAAGACAGTGTGCCAGAGACTATTTAAGTACAAACAGGCCTTGTTTTGTTCATTCTAAGACACATACCGTTACACTTGAACATGAAGTATGTTTTCTTTGTCAGTGGGACAAAACAAATACCACGTCTCACAACTAATGGGCATCTTACACTAGGTAAAATATGGTACAGGATGCAGACCTGCTCTCAAGCAGCTTACAGATATTGGGATTACTGTGCAGGCAGCCAGTTTTCCTCCTCTGTGGGCAGAAACCCACAGTTTAGTTTGGAAAGGCTGAACCCCTTTTTTGCAAGAGCTCAAACTGCCTTTCAGAGTAAAACACTGTGCTTCCACACAGCAGCACAGCCAAGACAACTTGAAAAAAAAGTGAGAACAAATTAGTGAAGGTGCAGGAGCCTTTAAAAATATTTCTTTGAGAAAATACTCCCAAACACTACCTGTGAGTGCTGATTTTTCCTTTCTATTTGACTCATTTTAGCATTGCAAAGTATGGTTTTACTCTTTATGAGGAAATATATAATGGGGGAAAATCCAGGAGGCAAGGAAAATTTCTGGGGGCAAATAAATGTTTTTCCACAGTGAGGAAATACTGGGCTAAAAAAAATAATGCCACCTGAACTCTCAAGCTCAAAGAACTGGAGAAGTCAGTGCAAGAGAAAGCTCTGATCTAGCTTACCTGAAGTATATTGTCATACACGTTTCTACCAGAAAAGCTTAAGGGTATTTGCAGATACTAGAGAAGAAGCTAGAGAGAGGGGCCAGAGGAGGGGTCCTAACCTCACAGCAATTATAAATCAGATCCTCACATCCCTGGAAAAAGCTAACCTGAAAGAAAGGCAGCTATGGGCACACAGTTGGTAACAGTAGGATCGTTAATGTGGAGGCTTGCAAATACTGTATTGGCCTGTTGAAAAAAATGAGAGTAGCACCCTGTTGTCTTACAGCAGGAAATGCAGAGAGAGAACAAAAAGCACATCAGTATGACCTAAGGTAAGCACAGCAGGCGGGCTGGCCACCATGTTGAATTCAGAGACTTTACACCATCTAACTTTCGGGTTTTCCCACATCTGGTGCTTGATCCAGGCTGATCCAGCTGCATTCCTGAGCATCACCACACAGGTGTTTCTACTGATGCTTTTCCCTGTTGGGAGGAAAAATGTGCTCTGAACTGAGGGGGTACAGGGCAGGGGTGGAGAGACTAGTGGCCCAGCAGATCATCCAGAGAGTTAAAAATGCACTGCCTGAGGAGGAGGTAATAGGTTGGGCATGCAGGATGCATTTTTGGATGCATTTTTTGGGGGGGTGGGGGGGGTGAGTGTGCATGCTGACCCGGAAAGAATGTACTTCTTATTTCTGGAGTTCACAGAGAGACTTCCAACAACCTGATAGCTTCCCACTAGGGATGTCAGGGCCACTTAATGCAAAGTGTGATCCCTGGAGTAGGGAGTAAAACATTCTTTTTCTTTCCTGTAGTGTGTGAGCTTGCATTGCTGAATTTCCTTGTTTCCAAACTGAATCCCATCAATGTGCCTGACTGCCTCAGTTACTTGAAATGAACCAAGCTAGGAAACAAGTTTCTCAACAAGGCTGCATTCCCTAAGGTGCCGAGAAAGGCAGAGTTAAGCTCAACCCTTGAAGAGAGAAAAGAAAAAAAATCCTATCTATTGTCTTACAAAAACATTACAAACAAAAAGCCAAAAAGTCTCTCCTGCATCCATATCCAAAAAGCCTGGCCTACAACCATACCTATGCTGAGGAGATAAATGCCTCTAGACCAAAGTCCAGTGGCTGTTCATCTTTTCTGTCATAAGTGACAGAGGGAGCATGACAGAGTACATGTTCATGAACCCAAGAAGAAAATAATCTCAGGGTTAAAAGAATTCAGTCCCAAACAGCTAATCACTCAGGTTCACCAAGACCTGATTGGTTATTAAAATAAGATATGCCCTTCCTTCCTATAAGCAGTGAGCAAGGACTTGGCCAATTTAGCAGGTACCTACTGCAGTGGGAAAAGGATCTCCATTTCCAGGTGAGTTATCCGAGCACCCTAGACACTTGCCCTACACCGTATGTCAACCTTCCACATTCAAATTCTTTTCCAAGGTTTGCCTCTTTAGCTCATGTCTAGGGGATGTCTCTAGTTTAACTAATTGCCACAAAGACCCCAGCTACCAGAATTTTGGTGGGCAACTGGGGGAGGAGGGAGGAGACCTGATAACAAGTTCAGGTTGGTAAATTCCTAACAAAAATCTGAGCTTAAGCATGGATTCTTTTCTCACAGCTCCTTAGCATTAACTTAGGTCTTGAGTTTCCACAGCCCCCTCTTCAGCTAGTGAGTTAAAAAATGACTCCAAGATTCTCTAGAAAATCAATGATTAGTGTTAGGTCAAAAATTTTTTAAATCTTTTAATTAAATTTTAATTTATTCTAAATATTTTGGGATACAGCATTTAGCACAGTGCTTTACACTCAAGAAATGGGTGAACAGATAAACAATGAATGATGAGATGCACTGAATTTGAGTTTCCTAACCAGAAGACATCACCTGCCAGTCACATTCACACACTCAGTTCCAGGGTTTTCCATCACTGTTACCTCAGGAGCTGAGCTTGATAAAAGTCATATGAGCAAATACATTGTTAATATATTATCTTTCAGACTTTAATATGATTCCCTGGATTTGATGAAATGCCAAGGGGCCAATTTCTGAAAGTGAGTGTGATGATTTACAATATCCGGAGCTCAATGAAATCTCCAAGAGCGGCCCCTTAGTTATCCCCTGCAAGGATGCCTCGGGTGCACAGCTTTCCCTGAGCAGATGCCTCCTGCCCCAGCCATGCAACAAAAGTCTTCTTGTCAAGATTTCTGAGACTTCATTTACGCCCTTTTTCTCTACATCCCAGTACATCTTTGGGAAGGAATCTCAACCCCAGTTGTGGAAGAGAATCTTGTTGCTAAGGCAGTGTGGAGGTGCTTTATGGCAGGAGGTCCTCCAGGCTCGGCCGGGGTTCAGCTCCGCCCCCCCCCCAACAAAACAAACGTGTGACCATTGAGAAGCAAACGTCACTACAGTCAGATAGAAGGGTAATCAGAGCCTCCTACAATTTTATTTGAGGTTATTTAAAATGACAACAGGAGGGAGTTCCCTGGTGGCTTAAGGCTTCGGCGCTGGCACTGTCAGCACTGCGGCCTGGGTTCGATTCCCGGTCAGGGAACTACCCACATACCAAAACAAATAAAAAAAATACATAAAATGACAACAAGAAAAAGGGTGTGACAAATGCAGAGTAACCAAGTGCAGAGGAGCCTGAACCTTCCCAGAGGTCCTGCTGTCCTCCACCAAGAATGAAGAAAGCAGACAGGGGTCCCCAGTGCAGAAACAAAGCACACAAAACACATCTGTCCATCCGCTCTCTGCCTGAGTTCTCCGGTTCTGTCCTCGGTCACAATGCCAAGTTCTCTGAGAATGGTGGCATGTCTGTCATACATACACTCTCCTTTAGTTCACACGTGCACTCACATGCGTGTGCACTCGTCCCAACATGGTACTCTGCCAGTACAAGGCGCCTACCATGCCTGGTTAATGACAGAGTAGGTAGCTCTCAGTGGACATAAGACTCACGTTACCTACCATTCTGCTTTCCTTGGTAAGCGTCCTGTATGAAATCCAGTCTCAGGAACACACTGCAGGCACCATGAGAAATGCATTGTCCAGCATCAGGCTGAACCTGTCCTTCAGCAAAACAGGCCTGGCCCAAGCCACTTCCAGCATCCATATAAAATAGAGGCAGGTGCAAGGGAGTCAGCCCTTCAAATGCACGCGTTTAAGTTTACTTTTCCCAGGGGAGAAACTCCCTCGGTGTCTGGAACATGGGTCTCCTGCAGGACAGACTACAAGAAACCGTCCCTAATAGGCCACCTGAGATCTGCTCCCCAGGCCACATCCTTCTCCTGGGGCTGGCTATAAGTGCTGCTTCAAAATCCCCTTTCAACCTGGAGTGATTTGGAGAAAAGAGAGAGAAATCCTGCTCCTGTAGGGATGTCCATTTTCTTTGCCTGGAAGGACCTAACAGGGGCTCCTCTTCTGAATGCCCTAACGTAGGATTCTCCCTGCCTGGAAAAGCACCCCATCTTCAGCCTTTCAGGTCCTGGGTAGAGTGGTGCTGACACCTAGGGGTGGATGGAGAAGAGCTAGCATGGAGAGAAGGCCAGCTCAAGCTGCCCACTGTACCTCCTGGGAGTGTCCAAGGACCAGTGTATTCCCCTAGCTCCTATCCACTTGTCCCTGAGTCTACCTCCCTCCACTCCTAGAGACAGTTCCTAAAAACTTGTCCAGTGCTCTCCCACACAGAAAGACAAAAGCCAAGTTTGACTTTAATAAAAACTGGCCAGTTCCCCACCCTATCTAGTCTTCTATCTACCTGAGAAAAGCAGCCATTGGGGAGGCCAGAGGTAGAAAATATAAAGCTCCAAAAAGATGCACCAACAGGCTCTGTTCAGCAGGGACATGGGCCAGGAGGAACCAGGGAATGTCAAACCTCCCTGAGGAGGCCAGGGATGCTCGCTTTCTTACCAAACTCACTCGCACAGAGATGTTCAATTATGGCTTCAGATTTCAACTCGTTGTCACATGGAGGACACACAGTTGTGCCTAGGAAGGGAAAGAGGGAGAAACAGTAGCTGTGAGTTATGCGGGTATGGGATACAGGCCAGAACTGCCCCTAGGAAAGAGATCATTCCATGACCAGGATGAAAGTAGTTAAAAATCTTATGGAATTCCTAAAGGGCAACCTGAGAATTGAAAAGAAGAGTCCTGGGGCCCAGGACCTGAAGCTATAAGCAGACATACGGTTTCCTAAAAACTGGGGGGCTAAGGCTACTGAATATGGCACTATTTACACCAACATTATCTGTGGCTGGATGAGACAGGTCTTAGAAATTGTGTCTTGATGGGGTATGATGGGTTCCTGTGAAAAGTTGACTTTTCACATACATTCCAACTGTTTGTTTCCTGTTGTTTTCTTCCCTCTCCTTTAAATATTCCCCTCTAATTCCTGCCCCCTTCCTATTCTCAAACTCCCAAAAAGACAACAGGTCAATCTGACCAGCTCTCTAGGAGTCAAGAAAACAACTCAGCCAGACTCACAAACTCTAATCCCAGACCCTGAACACCTCTCTCCAAAAGGACTATTGCAGTATGAGGTCCTCACCAGAGGGGCCAAATGGGAGGACAGAGTTGGATGGGAGAGACTCTCCGGAGGCGTTTTCACAGCATGGTGAAGTACTTTGAAGAAGAGGTGTGTGTGTGTGGCCAGCTTGAGGGCCACTGAGAGGTGGCTAAGCCCCAGGAGAGTAGGCATCTGAAGCCAGGACTAGAGGCCTCCTCCATACTAAAATGCTACTGATCCTGGAGGGATCCCTGAGAGGTAAAGGCCTCCATGGAAGGAAAGGGAGAAAGTGGTACAGTGGGATCCCCACAAGGGTGAGGTAGCTTATTATTACCACCACCAGCACCATCATCACCACCATCATCATCATCCCACCTCCACCATCACCATCACATTATCATGATCACCACCACCACCACCACCATCATCACCACCACCATCACCATCATCATTATCACCACCACCACGATCACCACCACCATCACCATCATCATTATCACCACCACCACCATCATCACCACCACCACCACCATCATCACCACCGTCATCATCATCCCACCACCACCACCACCATCAGCAGCACCATCATCACCATCATCATCACCATCACCACCACCACCATCATTACTACCATCACCATCACCACCACCATCATCACCATCATCATCATCATCATCCCAACACCACCATCACCATCTTTCAAACAACTTAGAATTTTGTCCACTATCTAGGGAAGCATTAGCATGTTCTAAGGGCACTCCATCCCTGGCACAGCACTAGAGGCCAAGCCAGGCTAGAGCACAGGAAAGTCACCACAAGGACGGATGGTGTGCTGAGTGACCTCCAGTTGAACATAAGGTTCCTCGTCCCTTCCTTTCCTTCCCTCTCCATTGCTTCTGGACAGTATCTCTTCCTCAGTGAGCTTCCCTGTGGCTCAATGAGATGGGTGAAGCCTCCAAAGATAGATGACAAGGAAGGAGCTGCACAGCCTCTCCAGCCAATACTGCTCCCAGTGGTTTTCAACCTTCCTAATGCCACGACCCTTCAATACAGTTCCTCATGTTGTGGTGACCCCCATAAAATTATTTTTGTTGCTACTTTATAACTGTAATTTTGCTACTGTTATGAATCGTAATGTAAATATCTGATAGGTGCTTTCCGATGGTCTTAGGCGACCCCTGTGAAAGGGTCGTGCGACCCCTGTGAAAGGGTCGTTCAACCCCCAAAGGGGTCGCAACCCACAGGTTGAGAACTGCTGTCCTAGACACAGCTGGTCCAGAGCTGGCCACCCACCCCCACTTCCAAGCAAGATCTCTTGCTTTTACTCTACACTCAAAGCCAAACACCATCCAGATTCTCAGTTCAGCAAGAACCACAGCCACACTCCCAGCAGAAAACTGTGTGACTATCTTTTGGCCCAGATGTTGGAAATGTGCTCTTCATCTATGACTTGAGACTGGTAGTGTTTCTAACAAAGAAAATCCCTTACCCAGAATTTTGCATATCGTTCTCATTTCCATGGGGAGAAAATAGGGAAAGGAAGTCCCACAACATTGAAAGACCATGTTACTTATACCAGGAGAGACAACTGGGCTTTGGGGTTTTCTTTGTTTAGGTTTTATTTAAAGTGGAAGTTACCACATTACAGTCCCACAAGTATAATTTTGACCAAACACGTAGCAGAGCCAAGGCTATCAGAATATAAATGCCAGGTTGCCATTCACTCCACACACTCACATTATCTTGTCTAGACACTCTGAGTTCCCTGATCTTACTGGCAGCTGAGGGCTCTGGACCCCACAGGGGCATTTTCCTCAGCCCCATCAGTTACATTTGGACTTCCAGGCCTCCCAGGATGGTAGGAGCTCATGGAGGTGGGCTCTGTGTGTTCTCAGTATGGCTTTCCCTCATTTTGCTTTCCTTAGAGCTAGCTGACTCTGAGCAGCTCAGCCCAGAGAAGAGAGGAATGTGTAATGCAATATTAATCTATGCACCCTCTGATTGTCCTTGGGGCCCTGCAGGCTGCCTCAGCAGGAAAAAGCCATCCAGTCATCCATCTGAGAGGTAGAACTAAACGTTGTTTTACTGCATATTTAAATAATGTTTAAAGCAAAGAAACCAAAAACCAAAATGTTTTGTGTTCTATTAATATTTAAGGGGGAGCAAAGGACAACACTGGAATCAGGATTAAGTACATTTTTAAAAATCAATGCACACACACGCACACAGCACATTCTCCCCTCCCCTTCTCTCTCACGCACACAAGCACAACCTCTCTGTCTCTCTGTCTCTGTCTCTGTCTCTCTCTCTCTCTGTCTCTCTCTCTGTCTCTCTCTCTCTCTGTCTCTCTCTCTCTCTCTCACACACACACACACACACACACACACACACCAGCTCCTGCATACACAGAGAAGGGACCCTATGGAAGGCTCTTGGACATAATGAAGATCTATGGCCTCTGCAATCTGTGACTAAAACAGCCAGGCTGATTTAATGCACAACATGCCCAAAATCAACAAAACTACACTAAAGGGATGTGCTTGTTCATACAACTTCAATCAGTAAAACCTGGCAGGGAGGGGAAACAACAATATATCAGCCTGGGCGTATACAAGCTTAACATAAGTGTGAGATTTAGAAATAACTTCCCTGGAAAAAGAACAATTGCCTCTCCTATAAGAGATGCTTCATGCAACTTGGGCAATAGCCTTTTGGGGGGAAAAGTGTTTTTTGACTCGTTTCTCATTATCAAGTTTATCTTTAATAACAAAGGGCTGCTCAATACCCCAAAACCGTACATGCCCAAGTATGTGAACAGAAACCAGTCAAATCATGCAGAAATATGGTGCTGCTTTGAAAATTCAGTTTTAATTTTAAAGGATAAAAATAGTGCACGTGCACTTATTGTCATCCAAAAGTAGCAGTTCTTATTCTGGAGCCACCAGCCTTAGTGTAATGAGAACCAGTAGTGCGGTGTTTCTCAACCTGCCCCTACACACATGCACAAGCACACACACACTCAGCCCTCCCACCTCCACTCTCAGCTGACAGGCAGTGGCCATTCAGCCTCAGAGGAAGTCACGTGGGGAGGCAGTCCTAGGAAGGATGGAATGCCCTCTCAGGAAAGATCTTGTCACCAGAAATGCTGAGGGGAGAGCCAGTTCCCAAGTCCCGCATCTGAATTGGCCCTCTCACAGCTTCCTGTCTGTTCAGCTGCTGGTCTTGGGAGGGTGACTACTTGGGCACCCCTGGGATGGAGGGAAGGAGAGGGGAGGATGGTACGAAGGTCCAGACTGAGGAAGCAGCAGACAAGTAGACAGCAGCCAAGGACTAAAAGGCTTCAAGAAGATGGCAATTATTTAGTTTTCTGCTACTTCACCTCAACTTTTTGGAGGGTTCTGGGAGAATTCTTTCCTCTTCATAGACACCCAGCTTAACCCCCCATCTTTTCCTCAGAAGGTGTTCACTGAAAGGTCTCTATTTCATGTCTACAGACTGTTCCCAAAATAGGCAACTGGGTGGACTCAGCCCAAGCAGCACCAACTACAGCTTCTTGGGGCAGGGTTAGGCCAATCCCCCAGTGGGGGGCAGAGGAAGAAAGTAGGAAAATCCTGTGGCTGCAGGGGATGGCTCCACACCAGCAGAGCGCTAAGTGCTTTGTTTGCTCTAGGTAATTGCTCAGCTCTCCATCTCAAAGGGCTGCACTTCCCCAAGGTTAACCCTGTGCAGACACCCAGGAAGCAAAGCGCAGAGATGCTCACACCTCACCACTGCAGGCCTTTCCCACCCAGCCCAGACCTATGCCACCCAATGTTGGTTACATTGGACTGATCTTCTCCCTCCCTAGAATAAGTAAGAGCATTCAAAATTCAGGGTACCTCTTTCACCATACCTACCCCCACCCTCACTCTGGGGGAGCACACTCTTCAGGGGATATCTTTTAGGCATCCCTTCAAGATGAGCTAAGTCAGCAAGCAGTCCTGCCCCCCACCCTAATCCCCTCTCCTCTAAAAGCCCTTGGGATTCAGGCCCCTGCGCTAAGAGCACCTGGCTATATATTTCCCCATCTCAGACTCTCTACATCCTTGAGTCTCAACTTAGCTTCTGAAGAATTAAGGGTTGAATTCACTCCTATAAAAGTTAGGCCACCATACTGGGTTGTTGGTTTGGTTTTATTTGTTATGTTGCCTCTCCAGGATTTTTTTCCCTCCCACTCAAGAATTCCCCTTTAAGTGGGAAGGCGTTCTAAGAGAAACCTCAGGCTCTCCCAGTGGCTGTTAGGAAAATCTCCAATTTGCAGAGACTCACTCCCCAAGAGAGATGAACAATGAACTAATTACACTTTTATCTTTGCAATTACCTGAGGATTTGTGTAAATGAGAGAAGCTGGGAGTATGCAAGAATGAGATGAGACTTTCCATCCCCAACCTCCCCCAAGCTGTTACCTGAAAGAGGTGGAGAAACAAAAATCCCCAGTTTCTAAACTTTTTTCTCAGCCAGTTCTGCAGCAGTCCTGGGCTATTTGGCTGAATGACTAGTTAAGGAAAGAGTTTTTCTTTTCTTTTCTTTTCTTTTTTAATCCTCATGGAACCTATGAAAATAAACAAAGCTGCGCCTTAGCACGTTCTCGGCCTTTCTGAGCTTTCTACACTTCGGGTTTTAGTTTTGTTTTGTTTTTTTCCTGTTGGCACATCCCGTCTGGGATGTTCAACTCTTCCATGGGGACTCGGTTTGCTCCCAGAGGAGAAAAGAGCTCTCCTTTTATCTGGAGCATAAGACTTTGTTTCTGATGTGGAAAAACGAGACTGAAGCCCAGGAAGACCCGCTCCAGGGGCCGGGCCGAGTTTGTCTGGAGCTGAGGGGCGGCCGCCGCTGCCAGGGAAGCTCCGCCATCCGTGCACCTGGGTCGGGAGACGCGCTAAGCAACACCTTAGACGGCCTAGAAACTTTTAAATATCATCTGCACAGCTTGAGAGCCATGTCTAGGGAGCACGTCCGAACTCCGGAGAGGAGTGGCGGCCGTGGTTCGGGGTGGCACGGGCTTTCCTGCAGCCCCCCACTGCAGCTCAGCCCGTCCTGGGGTCCCCGGCCTCCTCGGGCGTCCGAGGGGCGGCCTTACCTTGGGGCTTGGAAGCTTCGGTGGCATTGGGCGGGGTCATGGCGATGCAGACGTCCCCCTCGGGGAACTTGTCACATTTGAGCATCTCGGGCCAGTAGAAGCCGAAGAACTGCATGACTGGCTCGCACGAGTCGCGCACGGCCTCGCAGAGCCAGCGGCACGGGTAGATGGGCCGGTCCAAGCAGACCGGCGCGAAGAGCGAGCAGAGGAAGACCTGGGTGCCGATGTGGCAGTTCTTGTTGAGCAGGGGCACCCAGCTGCTGGCTTGCTGCTTCACCTCGGCCATGGTCTCATGCTCCAGCAGGTTGGGCAGCACCATCTTCTTGTAGCCCACGTTGTGGCACAGCCGCAGGTCCGCCGGGATGTCCACGCACTGCGGCGGCTTGGTGTAGAAGCGTCCACTCTGGTACGAGCCGATGTCCGACTGGAAGCTCACGTAGTCGTACTCGCTGGCCGAACCCGCGGCCAGCAGCCCGGCGGCCAGCGCCAGCAGCACGCCCCCGGCGGCCCCGCGCCGGCCCCCAGCGCCGCGCCCGCTGCCCATGCTGGCTCGGCGCACTCGCTCCCGCGACGTCGGGGCTGCCTCGGCCGCCTCCTCGCGCGCGTCCCGCCACAAAGTTGCAAGAATCTCCAGGGACAAAGCGGGTCGTACCCACCCCGGCCTGGATCTGTGGCCGAGCGCTCCTGCCCAGTGCTCTGCGGGTGCCGACCCTCGGCCTGCCGCGGGGAGGGGAGCGCGCGCGGCCTGAATGCTGCCTGGGCTCCCGGGCGCGCGGCACCTACTGCCGAGGCTGCAGGATTCGAGTGCCCGGTGCTCCTGTTGCAAAGCCTTCGGAGTCTCCCGGTGCAGCCAATCAGCTCCGGGCTGCGGCGAGCTGCACTCATTTAGCACGTCAGTCACCCGCGCAATTAGCCAATCGCTTCACTTGCTGGAGAGTTCGGTTTATTACAACTAAACATAGGTCAACACCCCTAAAAAAAATTTTTTTTAATAAATAAATAAAAGAAGGAAAATAATGAGAGAAAAATAGGAAAAGGAAAGAAAGAGGAAATAGAAGTATGGGGTGGGTAATGAGACTGTTTAACGATGCAATTAACTTACATGAGATCGCAGAGAAGCAAGGAATTTAACAGTATTTGCATATCCGTGAGATAATGAAGACTCTTTTTTACACTCCTCCATTTCTTCCTAATTTCAAGCAGCAACCCTCCAGACAAGCAGCCCACCTACTCGGTTTTGTTCTCTGTAGTTGCAGTACAAAGACAGGCGATTTTCCGAAAAACCTGGGCTCGGAAAGGCAGAAGCGACAGAGGTCTGCTTTTTCATCTCCACCGGGCCAGGTTCGGCTCCTGCAAAGACAAGAGGAAGGTGTAGTTGGAGCAGTTTGCTAAGTTAAAAACGCAGCACCTTTGCAGGTGGGACAACCGGATAGTAGCCCTCTGACAACACCAGAGGTACTAGGTAAGTGTGGCTCAGGGTGGCGGGAATTACTGCTGCAAAGGTATTAGCTTTGGGAGGACAGTTTAAGAAAGTAAAAGAAACAAACAAAAAAGCCCTACTCGAGTCTCAGCCCGACAGCATGTCTGTGTGTGCACGCATATCCACATTGACATGTTTGTGGTGTAGAAAGCCAAAACATTAAAAACACATGTGCCCTTATCAGCCTGGTGTGTGTAAATATCAAATCCATCACTCAGGCACACATGCTACAGTCAGAGCTGGCCCAGGAGCCTCAAGTCAAAACCAAGGGTTCCCATTAAGACAGAAGGCAAGAGGAGAGTATTAGCAAAAACACAGCCTGGCCTTCTCATTTAGCCCCAAGAAAAGAAGTCTCCCGGCCACCCTCCACGTCAGAGTTCCTGGGAATTCTTTGTGTGTTTCAAACATTCCCCTGAGAGGGAGAGTCAAGCTCCAGAAAGGTGGGAGTGTGACGGTGACTGACCAAAGGGACAGGAGGCAACAGCAAGCACTTCATGAAGTTCACTGGGTCTCCACACTGTGTTTGTTGTGTCCTGATGTATGAGTGCAGAGAGGAGAAGGATGCTAAAAAACAAACAAACAGCAACAACAGCAACAACAACAACAACAAAACCACATCTGAACAGCGTTGTACTGCCCCATATGGCAAATGGGCCACAGTTCTTAGAGCTGAAGGTAGACGCTGTAGGAGGCGCTGCCTTGCCGGACCAGTTTGTTTGTAAGGCTGGGGCGGGGGAGCTGGCTTTAGACTCTATAGACCAAAGCTCTTGATGGACGAATTCCAAGTAAAACTACTTAAGTTTGTGAAGAAGGGAAGCTATTTTCTTAAAACACTCAAGCCCATACAGAGATTGTGATTCTAATGTGCACACAAAAAGCATCTACAGTGGGTCAACCTCTCTGTCGTTTCTAGGCTAATGAAAGGTGCACCAAAGCCGAGGGGGCAGAAGGGAAAGAAAGAGATCCGAGAAAGATAAAGCAAGTCTTCGCGTGGCAAAGGGTTAATCCCTAAACAATGGTAATGCTCAGCCAGAGAAACTGGGGAAGACATTCCTCATAGAGAATAGACTGCAGGAGACCAGGCAACTGTGTCTCAATTCAAAGGGCATTTAGAGAAAAATGTTTGGGAAGGGATCCATTTCTCTCTTCCAGCCAGGCCCTCAGGCCCAACCCAAACATGTCTCAGAAAAACTTGTGTTAGTAGGTAATATCCTCTTACCTCTGAATCCAAGCTTGGCTGATTTCTCACCCATGTTTGCACAGTTTACCCTAACAGTGAGAGGACGTGGGCCTGCCCAGCATTACAATTCTGGAAATTTGTCCAGGTGACCGCACCTCTACCAGTCCTGGGTCTCAAGTCAGAAGTAAATGTCACAAATGCATTCATGGGAAGACCTAGCCTATGCCTGGCAGCTCCCCATTGGCGTTGATGACCCCCTATCTCCAACTCTCACCACATCCCCAGCTGGTCTAATTGCTTTAGAGAGAGGCCTTTTAGGCTATGCCAAGGTCACAATTGTCTCAAGAACAGGAGTGTGCATGTAAATAAGACCCGAATCCTAAACCCAATACATTTCTAGCTCCTTCCAAGGCCCAGTTGGAAAGGAAGGATTTTAGCTCTCAGCCCCACTGACAGGATTTGGAAAGATGCTATAAGTCAGCTCACATACTATGTAATGGCACCAGGCAGAAAAGTCTGAAGCCTTCATATTTTAGTGCTATGCAGTTTTTGTCCTTTTTCAAGCTGTCAGAACTCTGAACTTCAAACCCACTCTCCCTTTTCCCAATGGCAAGAATGTATGTGTGTAGAGGAGAAAGTTCTAGAACAAAGGTCCTTTATGCATGCTATTGACATGACAGGGCTCCCAGAAACCAGGGTTCTTGAAGGTGCAAACAAGGGCAAAATGCAACTTTAAATTTGTGTTTTTCATTTCAAAGAAGTCTTGATTTGCCCATACTGCCAGATGCCCATACATGAAAATTGGAAGTGGGTTCCCTGTTGCTTCATAACACCAGCTCAAGGAGGCATTCTTCAGTCTCCTCATTGCCCAAAGCTGTTTGCTGGGCCAAGCAGGGTCACCAAAGGGCCTCCCAGGTACCTCTGCCCACACACAGAGCTCCTTCCTGCCCTCTCCTAGAAAAACTGGGGGTGGAAGGATGGGGTAGGAGCCTTTCCAGCCTGTTCCTCCTACTCCGTTCAGTTATCATATCACCGATGATTTTTATGATGCTCTCCAAAGATACACTCAGAATCCTCTCCATCAGCCAGAGGTAGAAGAACAAGGCTGGAGGGTCTCCTGCCTGTGGCTGTGAGGTGGTGACTTTGGTGCAATGCAGAGAAAAGCATTCTGGCCCAGTCAGGAAATACAGAGAATGGCCTCGGCTCTGCTTCTTATAGGCTGGGTGGCTCCCACTTTAACCCACTGGCCTTGGAGTTCTCATCTGTAAATCAGAGCTATAAATAATGCCTGTCCCACTACCTCACGAAATAAAATATGTGTTTTCTCAAAAGCTAGTGTTAGACACACAGTTAGGGTTTCAGTAGTCTGAAGTGTTTAAAGTGGTATTCCATCATGAAGCACAGTAATGTTCTTATTTGAACAAGCTTCTTTTCTGTTCTGCCTCTGTGATGGTGCAAATATCATGCCCACCTTACTGATCTCAAGCCCCTCTGACTCAGGCACTGGCCTGACCTGTGATCTAGGGTTTGGGAATTTCTAGGAAGACTCATAAAAATGCAGAGTTGAAGGCAACTCCACTCCCAGGCAGATTAGCCCGTCTTCAACCTGCACCCACAGCCCTGGGTACACTTCATTACAACACTCACATTGACATTTTATAACTGCTTGCTTTGGAGTATTTACTGCATGACTGTGAGCTCTTGGACACCCAGTATCCTGTCTTATTTTGTCTCACTGATCCCTGCATCCTGGTATCTAGCATGGCACTAGGCATACCGTGAGTGCTCAGTAAGGCTCTCCACCCCAACAAATGCATAAGCTTGTAGCAAAGAGGAGATTCGTGAAATACCCAGGCTGACAGAAGTACTACATTTGGGAATTGGTTTTTGCACTTCATTCCCTGAGAACCAAGGCAATAAGTAAGTATGAATCATTCACAGTTCTCTTTGTCTGCAGAGAAGGAAAATCTTCCCTAGACCTGAATCCTAAGGGAACTGATCATCAGGGCCTCATACAAAGACTGTAACAGAATGTGGCACTTTTGTAATGGCTCTCCTCCTGTCCCACAGCTGACCTGTGGGCAGATGTTACATCTGACTCACCTACTCCTCAGAGCCTGCACCCAGCAAACTCCTCAATAGAGGATGGGCAGTAGGTGATTTGGTGAATGTACTGGCCAATTCCAGGAGGAGAACAGAATTTGCTATAAATCCTGCATGAACACTGACCCTCAGACCCCAGTGCAATCCTGTGTAAAAACTGAGGCTGGTGCCTAGAAGGCTGGGGTTTCTGGGAGCCTCTGACAGCACCTGGGCAGTGGGCAAGAAAAGCTGGAGGAATGTTCCACCTGTAACACTTGGTGCCAGGTCCTAGCTCCAGAGCTCAGGGCTCCACAGAGCAGACGCCACAGGGCTGAGAAATCGGCCTTTAGAAACACTCTCCCCTCTGGTGATCCCTGGAATGAAAGTGAAGTGGCACATGCTCCGGTGACAGGAGCCCCATAAATCTACTGAGGTTGTTGCAGGGAAGGCAGGTCCTAGCAGTGGACACATTCCCTTAGGAGCCATGTGCTTATTTACCTAACCCTTCGTAGCAGGCGTTCCAGACAGCCCCCTTGCCTTTCTCAAGGGTTAGAGCTGAGAACGACTTGGAAATAAATGAGGTGCTGGGAAGAGGAGTGGGAGAGAACCCATCATCACACTCCTTTTCCCTTCAGGGGAGCCTTTCCTTCCCCTCCGGGTCTGGTGACCTCACCCTCAGCCGTGAAAGCGCTTGCCTCCAGGTCTCCATCTGGGCCCCTGGGAGGTCTCTCCTCTGGGGGCCCACCACCTGAATAGTGCAACCGCTCTGCAAGAGGCACCGCTCGGCTGGGCTAGGGCACAGTGCCCCTTCAAGGAGTAAGCTGCTTCCTGTAGTCTTCCCCACTTTGCACTCTGCCTGTATTATCGCATGGGGCCCCATAACGGGCCTCTGAGCTGACAGAGAAGATGTTATGCCCACTTCACAGAAGAAGACACAGAGGTCCAGAGTGTGGAGCTTTGTATGTCCAGTACTTAGCCCAGCAGTCCAGGTACCACAGCACTCTGGTGCCCGAACAACTGGGTCAGGAGCACCGATCTTTGCATTCTAATTCTGTGGACTCTGCACTAGACCTAATGCCCTTGGTTAAGTACCAGTCTCTGGGCAGAAAATCCCAAAGAGCCTTTGGCTGTCATTAACTCTTATCATTATTGCATTTATCTGACTTTCTCAAGAGGCCAGCAGAAAGGAAAAGATGGTTCTGAAGGAGGATGAGGGTACAGAGGTGGATCCGAAGCTCTAGGCAAGTGCTTGAAGTGTCTTCCTGTGGAGTCTTGTGACAGAAGCAGAGTAGGATAAAGTAGTGAGTGCCTGAGGGGTCAAAAGGGGAGGATTTGGGACTGCTGCAAGGAAGGGTACCCAGGGCCAGTCCTGGGGTGCAGAGGTGACCCCAGTGTGCAAGCAGCTGCCAATAAATGGTGTGTAACTGGCTTACCATCGTGTGGATGCCCAGAAGAAACGCTCTTGGGATAACAGATCGTGAACCGTGCAAAGAGGGAAGGTTCACTTACAGTGTTCCAAGCCCTCCCCCAAAAGAAAAACATAATTTGCCTATCAAACCCTTTTGTTCTTTTTTAACTATAGTCTAGATCACCAAATTACTTAATACAGAATATAAAGCTCCCTAAATAACAGCTTCCCAAGCACAGCCACTTAGCTTTGGAGTATGTTTCAAGTTCTGCATTAATTCCTCAGGTGTAAAGGGTTTCCCAGCCATTTGGTCCATAAATATATAACCCGCTGCTCCCTAACTGGCCATATAATCCTTTCTGCCATCACTTATGTTTTCTTTTATTGCCATTATCCTTGATGTCTTGACAGAAGAATAAAATATCTTTTTTGGAGGAGAAAATGCTATACATCTTGAATAATTTTAACTCACCCAAATTCCCCGATTTTTGGTTTTATTTCCATCCCCACCCCCCAAGGAAATTGGCTCCTCACAATTAGGGGGAATTTCAGATAGGAGTTTAATTCCATCCTCTTGTTTCTCCTGACATAAAGCTTTTCCCTGGGCTGAGTCATGTGGGAAAAAGAGGACATCTAAGATGAATTTCGAAACCCGTAAAAGCGTAGAGATGGAGAAGAAAGATTACACGTCGAAGATGAGGTGGCTGGAAGGGAAAGTGTGCAGAGCAAAGGGTTGGGAAGTATGGGTGTGGGAAGAGCTTGGGTTGAGATTGCAGAGTTAGGCAGGACACCACAATTCATCTTCAAGCATTTGTCTGCCTACCCATTGTCCAGCAACTCAGAGAAACCATTGTATATACTGGGACAAGGCCACGAAACAAGCTCATAAGGGCCCCACCTCACCCTCACTGTGGCATTGACCACACAGAAACCCCCATATTCCTCAGGTCTAATAATTCTGTCAGATTGAGAAACAACTCTCCCTCCATGGCACTTTGTCCACCCCTGCCCCTCCCCTGCCTTGCCCAAACTTTCCTAAACAAGTCATCTCTCAGCCTTCTGATATCTCTTCCAAAGGTCGGGGAGTTGTTATCAATGAGAATAAGCACACTTGTAACAGATAAAAGGGAGTGGTAGAAAGGAAAAGCCAGGCAGTGCTAAAGTCCAAAAAGGAGAAAAGTCCAAAAAGAAGAGACAGCTCTGAAGTGTGAGCTCACCTAGCCCTGGGGCCAAGGAACTTACAATTCTAAACCTCTGTCTTGTTAGGGGAGACACCTAAACCACCTGGCCACACCCCACCTTCCCACCTTCCTTCCCTGGTTGAGGTTCCTTCTGCTATTCCAGATGAAAGGAAGCCCTGGATGAAGGACTAGTTTTGTAAAACACAAGAGGTAGTGACCCAAGACTCACGCAAGCCCCTCCTTTGTGCTCAGAAGGCCTATATGATAAATGTGTAAGTCCAGGCTCCTCGTCTTCAAGCCCCTCTCCCCTTATCTTTCACACATCATATTTCTCCTGGTGTGGGCATACCTGACCCTGGAAGGAGAGATCCGCAGGCTGCTCAAAGCAAATCCCATGACCCCTCTTGTCCTCCAGATGGGGAATGTGCCTGATGGGCAGTGGGTTGCAGAGGAGAAGGGGTAGCAGACACACATTGTATAGTTGGTGAATGTGCCCTGCAGAGTGGAGATGTGGAGGTGTGAGGGAGGCAGAGCAGGGGTGGTGTGCCTAATTCCACAGAAGCTCCCCACTATCCCCTGCTCCTCTCAGTAGCTCCTCTCCTGCCTCTCCATTTCCATTCCTGGCTCTCTTACTGGATCCTCAGCCTCTTTCAACACCCTTTCTTCCCATCCTAAGGGTTCCACATGGGGTGCCTTCCCCACAGCTGATTTTCAGGGACTCTTCCTGGGAGCTGAGACACCAATTGGCCCATGGGCTGGCTGAGCAGCTCCCCTCTGGAGCCCAGGGGTGGGCAGGGCTACAGAGTAGAGTGCTGGGGGCGGGAGCATCTGTGGAATGCAGCTCTCTCCCCAATACTCAGAGGCCAGCCAGAGGGGCATAATAGAATACATTAGTCCCACGGCCCATTCAGCTCTGCCTCTTTAAGAACAATGGTGGCAACTGAGCTGATTTTTGCCAAATGACTGGCTTTAGTCCTTTCGGAGCAGAGTGGAGCCCGCCAGACAAAGTCCACATTCAGGGCTTCAGAATGGGCTGCCTAATGAACACAGGAGCACCAGCAGCAGGCTACTTCCCGGGACCCACACTCAAAGAATACGAGACCCCCAAAAAGATTCTGAAGGTTGACACCAGCCACCCAGGCTCATCCCTAGACAGAGCCAACACCAGTCCTGAAATAGGTGAAGAAGTTACTACTGCTCTGAAAACAGGCAAGGCAGATTCTGTTTTTCGTTTGAGACCTGGCACCAATGATCGGCTCCAAAACAATCTTTATTCGTTTTAGTTCTACATAGCAAAAATCACCCGGAATCTGGAAGGGAATAATGCTGTAATCATACCAACCTATGTGAGACACCTGCTGTCGTGGGCAGAGTCCTGGGCTGAATCTCATTTTCCTACCTGAGGTATTGAGTGACATCTGCAATCTCTTTACCTCTGTAAGAGTCAGGCCACTAACTCAGGAGGAAGTTGAGCCCAATAGGCTCTAGATGCCTTCAAACTTTGAAACTTTATGTAAGAAGAAAATTCTGATCATACTTCCTTGCTTCACTGTCTCATACCATATCAGGAACTCCGAAAACACCAGGACTTAGAAAACTGAAAAGCCCAGTGCAAATGTTAGTGATCATTATGACCTTTGACAAAGATCAGTGTGAACAAAGCAAAAGCAACACTAAAAATGAAGCTATTCTGATGTAATTTTTTAATTCCTATAACATTTAAGTCAAAGGGAAGGACGAGAGAGCCACCGCTGGCATAGCTGTGAGGAGCAGACACCTGCAACATGGCCCCAGCCGACTGCTCTCCACCAACTCGTGCCCCTTCTGGCTGTGGACACGCCCCGATTGCCCTGAGGGGAAGACTCAGGGCTTGGTCCTAAGCTTTTAGCACTTTTCTGCATTTCTCTTTGTATCCATTGCATTATTAATATGGCTAATACAAGAATTTTGTCTAGCTCTTTTGTGCACCCGAGAAAGTCATTCCAAGCCCCCAAAGACTGGATGTTACGATAGAATATGGCCCTGCTAGCTCACTCTGGTGCCACCCACTCAATGAGGTCTTTCCTATTTAAAATTGTGTCCTGCCCTCTCCACCTTCCCGTTCCCCTTCTACTTTATTTTACTTCTTATGATCTTCTATCACATTCTGTATTAATCGAAAATGTGATCTTCTAACACATCTTCTACATATTTTGCTCATTTATTTTATTGTCTGTCACTTCCCACCATCACTACCAAATGGAAGCTTCCCAAGGGCAGATACTTGTATCAGTTTTGTTCACAACTATATTCCACAAAACAGTGCCCTGGTACCTGGTAAGTACTTACTAAATAAAGGCTTGCTGAAAGAATGAATGATTGATCATATGGAAAATGTAAGATAAAAAATATATAGTATGATTCAAATCTTGCAGAGGCTACAAAGAAGGCAAAGAGAAAAGAGAGAGGGAAGGAAGAAAAGAAGGAAAAAAAACTTAAAAAATGTGAAAATAGGTATATTGAAATGTTAAGTATCCATAGTTGTTGGAATCAAAGATGGCTTAAGCTTTCTTCCTTTTGCTTTTCTTCATTTTCTAAAATTTCTGCAATGACCATATATCACTTTTGGAAAAAAAGGTAAAAGTATAAATATTAATGTTAAAGAAAAGAAGATGGGTAAATCAAATAGCATAAATGTTTTTCTCAGGCAGAAGAACAGTGTGAGTCTCTAATCTTAGCCTTAGTTGCATAGGTTCTTAAAAAATCCTGCCTCATTTGAAATGTCAGGTAATTATTGCAAAAGACTTAGTGTGGGAGGGTGGGGGGGGTTGAGCGATGGCTCACATTTCTGGATGATTGCCCCCATTGTCCAGGTCATGATGCCTGTGGAGTCATATTCGGCATCTTTCTTCCAGACCACACAGAAGTGAAGTATGGAGAGCAAGCTCTTGATCCAGCAATCAATCAACAGATACTTAATGAGCTCCTACTATGTGCAAAGTTCTGTACTCGATGAGCGTCATTGCTCTCCCTCATACACACACCCTCCTCTGCTGCTCTCTGTTACCTCTCACCACCCCAGTTTGCTTTGCACGGGCTTCCTGCCCTCCCAGGGAAGCACAGGCCAAGTCTGGGCATTTATTCATTGCATCATGTGCCCACTAAGAGAAGAGATTCTGAGCTGCTTCCACCCAGGAGCATAGAGGGCTTTGAAACAGTCTCAGAGAAGTTTAACCACCTGCTCGAGGTGGATACCAGGCCTCTGAACTCCCTCCCAACACACCCATCTCAATCGCCTCCACCCTCCTGGCCACACTGGGCATAGAACAAGCACTGCCTGAGGTCATCCACCCATAAGATGGCCACGCCAAGAGGGGACATTTTGAAGGCCATGTACCTGTCGTACTAGGAGAGCTCTTGGCAGTCACACTTCCCGGGCTGCAGGAATTCATCCTGTATTAACTTGCCACACAAAACACAGCTTTCCCATATGGACTGGACCTTGTCCCAAGATGGGAGGGATGGTGTGCCACAGAGAGTACCCGAGTTTCCTGCACAGGCCTGGGGGTATTTGCTCTGAGGAAATGCTGAACAAGCTGTGTGGCACCCACAAGAGCTTGGTGGTTCGAACATCAGGGAATGTGTCTGGGCATGTGGCAGGATCCAATAAAGCTTGCAAGGATTTCCCGCCAAACTCCTGAGGATCCTGGCAGAGTGCAGCAATCACTGGCAGAAATCCTTGCTCTAACTGGGATCCAGGCTTGACTTTTGGAGGGCATTAGTATGTGAGCGCTGAGCCTTGTTTTCCACAAACACTTCCCTGCCCTGTCTCCAGGCTCCGTGGTAGGGTTCAGACCTGGGACACTCTGGTTAGCACGTTGCTAGCCTCACCAATAGCTCCTCTTCTCTCCATTTTTCCCACATTAAAATGCTATTCATGTCCCCCAGGCATCAATCTGGGGAACCTCCACCTAAGTAGAGATGGCTGTAAGACACCAGCTTATCTCCTTCTCTGCAGCCCGAGCTGTATGCTTTGGGGCTCCAGCTCAATCTCCGTGCAGCCCACCTCTTGGGCTTCTGATGAGGAGACCTGAGACCATATGTGCTGCTTCCCTTTTTCTTTCCCAATATTCTCTACACAGGCAAAGAATGTCAACCAAAAGTGCAATATCATGGCCAGTGCTCCCAGCTGAACTTTGCAGTGGGAGACCTACTGTTTGGAGAGACAAGGAATCCCAGGGCAGGTGGGGACTCCACACTCAGGGAAACGTTCTCCAGAAGGAAGGACAAGTCCTCAACTTTCAGGGCATGACCAACACTTGATCAGCATCTTGTCTTGATTAACTTGTTATAGTTCCGGCCTTTTAGTGCTGGACCCTTGATTAAACAGGGAGAATCAAAGAAAACACAAGATAGATCCACTCTCAAGATATTTGCAGCCTCCTGGAGAAGACCTCATTTGCCTGTCCAGAAGCTGAAATAAGATTCAGACTCTGATTCAGTTAAGATTTCCTGAATGCTTTGTGTCAGATATTTTGATAATCATTTAGACATAGACTAGCATAATATAATCTTCTTAGCAAGTCTAGGAGGAAGTTAGTTCTGAAGAAACTGAGGGTGAGACATTAATAAACAGAAGAATCAGGAATCCAGGGCTCAAAAAATCTTTAACACTCCATGGTGGTGGGGGTTGGGGTGGAGGCAAGGAGCATTCTCTAAAAGGTTAACAAATTGTTTTGAGCCCCCATTTAACTCAGCCAGAGTCAAACGAGGCTAGAGATCTTCCCCTTCGCAGTGGGCCACACTGTACCCAGGAATCAAAGGCTCTCACTAAAATGGGTGTCCCTCCACCCACCACGAGCCAGGAAACTTGCCCCATCTTGCTCCATCCCTCATTCCACTCCATCGCACCCCACCACATTGCAGGGTCCAGCGGAAGACCACTGCGCCCTCCGCATTTTTCAAACAACTGTGGTTGCACAACACTGACACCTTCTACAAAGGGCACAGAGGTGACTTTTTGAAACTGCTTTCCAATCTGTGTGGCTTTTTCCTTTCTGTGTGTCTCTCTTTCTTTACTCCTTTTTACAAAGAATGCAAGGTTTCTATTGCATCCCATTGTGTGCTGACGGCCTGGCCACTGGTTTTTTCCGCCTTGTCTCATTAAGATGGATGGGTTGCTGCCTTATTAATAACTGGGAAGGTTGCTCTTTGTTCCTCTCCTCACTAACAGTCCCTGCTCCAGTGGCTCCATAAAGAGCCCTGCAGCCCCTCATACATTGAAGCACCTCCCCAGCCCCCAGGGCACTGGCTGCCAAGACAGGTCCATTGGCCAAACCAGAGAGTTTCAAAGCCTCTCACCTCCGGGGCTCTAGAAGCATAGGAGGAAGGGCTGGGAGTGTCCCCCAGCTTTGGGGAGACTGGTCAATCTGCCCAGATCCACCCACTTGGTGGAGTTCAGAACCCCAAACCCTAGTTTTCTGTTTGTCCCTGGCCCTTTCGGCACTGTTCCATCCTTTGCTCTCCTCGCAGTGCTGTTAGCTTTTTCTAATTCATCAGCAAACACGCCTTAGTTACCACGCCAGGGGGAAGAGGACTCATTCATTCACCAGTTTATGCAACACATTTCGTTTTGGAGGGTCTACAATGAGCCAGTCACCATTCCAGGCACTGGGGCCAACATAACGGACAGGCAAGCAAGTTGCTTTCTTGTCTTACTTTCTAGTGGAGTGAGACAAGAAAAAACAAGTACAAATACAGGAGATGCTCTTATAAAGCAGAAAGTGATATGGACAGCAGATCAGACAGGATGATTCCGTTTGGAGGGCTAAGATCGGGAAAGACCTCTCTGAGACCTGAATGGCACGTGTGGGACAGTTCCAACTTCCCAACAAGAGGGTAAAGCCTTCAGTGGCCGGGACTACGGTGTGTGACACAATTAGGGAGCAAGTTGGCATGAGGTCCCTGGGCCTGACACCTAACTGGACGTGGCAGGAGGTTTCATGAAGAAGGCAGAGCCTAAGTTGGGTGACATTAGGGCTGGCTGGAGAAGAGGTTGCGGGGTGTTCCAAGTTGGGCAAGACCGGAGCTGCCGCAAGGAACATAAGGAACATGGCGTGCTCATGAGACAGTGAGGGTTACAGGTGAAGTAAGATAGCTGCTTGCCTCTTTGTCTTAAGTCTCTCTAACGGATGCATGCATCTGGGTAGCTGACTATCTTCACTTCTCCTCACTTCCAATGCTGCCTTTCTCATTCCGGGTGAATGTGACCTCATTCTGGAGGAAGGACCCTGAATGGGCCTGGCTGGATCCTGGCTCTTCTTGGTTAGCCCCACATCGTAGCTGCAGGACTAAGGATAACAGAAAGGAATCACATAGGTAAGAACATCTAGGTCAAAGAACACTCCATAGGGAGAGGTGGAGGCTCCACGGCCTGCCAGAAATTTGTAAAAGCCATTGGCCGTATAAATTGTGCTCTGCTCACAAGTTCAGACTTTACTAGGCCTGCCTTCTCTGCAGCAGGATCTCCCCGCAGCCCTGCCCACTCTGCCACCTCCTGCTGAGAACATGGGTTTCTGTTCTCAGAAAACACTTCAAGGTTCCTCCAAGAAACTCCCCTCCACCTCTGCTCCACTCCCAACAAAAGCAAGGAAAAGAAAAGGCAGAGATGATATTTGCTTTCTGTAATGCTGCTTGATCTTCAAGCACCCCCATGACTTCTTATGCCCTGGACTTACGAACTAAAGTTTATTCACACAGCCAAATAAGACAAGGATCTCTCTGCTCACAGGGACATCCCAGTTTGAGAGATTCCAGTCCCCAGTCACCTCCCCCACCATTGCCATGTCAAGAAGATTAATGCCCTTTCTCCAACCTGTGAATGGTAGGCTGGGCTGTCACCAACTTTCCAAGGGAAGGAAGCCACCCATGTTTGCATGTGACCAAGAAAGCTTGCTTGAGTACACACACACACACACACACACACACACACACACTTACACACATGTCTTCCCAGGATCCACCAGGGAGGCTTTTATTCTCAACCCAGCTGCCTCATAATTTATCATGGCATCCAAGTGCACAGACTAAGTTGATCCTTTATTACATCTGGAGGCTGGTTGGTTTTATCGGGGAGGATACCCGGACTCAGTCTGATTAAGTTAACGCTACAAATTTAGTAGGCCTCCACAGTTGTTGCTTTTCGTCCTGCTTCCCGAATTAACTGATAAGAAAAGAAAATCAAATCCAGCGAGTACTGAGTCAGTGCCTTCCATGGACCAAGCACCACGCCAGTGTGGGGATCCTTGAGTAAACAAGACTCAGTTCCTCCCATGGCTAGCCATCCTGCCCTGACCCCACGCTCAGGGTCTGCCGTGACTTCTGTCTGCTTTGCTCTCCTACCTCAGGGTCTGATGGCTTTTCTCCTATTGATCTCACTACCAAGGTAGCATTTTAGAATGGCCTTTCCATTTCATAACTGCATTGTTATAATGTAAACACGGAAAGCTGCCTGAGTCTGCATTCAGCACCTCTCTAATGCCCATGCATCCTCCTAGCCCTCCCTCATTTGACTTTTAACACTATTTCCATATGTTTCTGAGCATGTTTCCTCAGGCTAAAATAGTGATAATCCTAGTAGCTATCTTATAAAGGCATATTAGAGCATTTAAATGAGATAATGCCTTTAAAAGCATAACAATATCTCCCAAGCAATACTCGTCACCTGCACAATGGCAGCAGTGCTTATTCCTTGCTGGATTGCAGGACCCTCTGAGCACCTACAGCACAGTGACTGAAATGTGCTCATCTTTGTCCCTCCAACACCAGCTCTAGCTTAGACTTCTGCACACAGTAGATGCTCATTAAATGTTAGTTAAAAATACTTCAAATTCATCCATTCCTTGGTGCTGATTTCTCAGAAGCTGCTAACATCCAGATTTGCTAACCTACAGAGCCCATTTGTACTGAGGTGTTAGAGGCTCCACAGTCCTCAATGTGTTAGCCTTTCCAAATACAGGATTTACATGCTGGCAATTTGTGTTACTTAAACCAGAAGAATGCTTAATGGTGCCCGCTTGAGGCACCAGAGGGAGAGAGATAATTATTGTGGACAAAATACCTTTTAACACTCATTAAAGTACCACAAGAAGTAAGCTAACCTCTCATTAAAAAGGATAGTCCTGACTGGGACATTTACACTCACCAAGCCGTTCCTCTCTCTCTCTCTAACTGACAGAGTTTAATTGCCTCAAACACTGCCTCATAGAAACTGTGAAGAGTTCTTCTGGCCAATATTTTTCTTCCCTAAAGGCTACCCATCACTCAGTCATCTGGCCACACCTGGTGGTACTTTCTTGTGAATGTGTATGGCATAGATTGGTGACTGCCAAAACAGGTGGGACAGGAAGAGCAGGACATCAACTGGCAGCGAAGTGGCTGGCTGGCCTAGCCTGGCCGGCAGGGACTCCAGTAAGGACCTCTCCAGGCTAAAGGAGTCAGAGTGGGTGTGGACTCACAGTGAGCATCTGAGAAGAGCCATGAAGAAGCCCTTGTGATGCCACTGTCTCTGCCAGCTTTGTCATGCCAAAACATAGCTCTGGACACACCACACACTTATCCGGAAGCCTGGAGTGGAACCTGACTGCCTACTGCATCAAAGCCTAACTTCAAGGCCCTCTGCTTGTGTGTGCCTCTTGCTGTGTGTGCTCACAGTTCGCTTCTCCCACTCACTCCCACTGCATGGCCAAACCAAACAGCTCACCTTGCCCTGAACAGCCACAGGCTTCCAACCTTTACCCCTGCTGTTTCTGTATCTTAAACAGTTAATCTTGTTTCCTCCATCTTTTGAAATCCCCTTACCTATCCCTCCACTGGCAAAACCTCTTCTTTGACTGCTCATAGCAATTTATACTCTGCTATATGGCCCTGTTGTTTTTCTACTTTGCTTTATATGTATATCTGTCTCATCCATGTTCCTAGTCTGGAGGTGTTTAAAAGGCAGGGACCTAGTCTTATATATTTCACACACAACTCTCTGCACAGTTTCATAGATGGATGGATGGATGGGCAGATGGATGGATGAACAAATGGAAGGAAGGAAACAGGGGAGGGAGGGAGGGAAGGTGGGGGGAATGAAGGAAGAAACAAGGAATAAGTGAATAAACAAAAGGCCCTTCGCCCTGGGGATCTACAAAATCCTAGTTTGTAACCAGAGGCCAGTCTCTGAAGATGAGACGGTAAAAGCACAGGCCCTTCTCTAAATGGCTTCCTCCTGCCCCTCTTCCCCTCCCTGGGGCCTCCCTTCAGCAGCATTCATCACACAGGTCTGGGCTCATTGAGGAAAAAATATGCAAAGGAGGGGGGGGAGGCTGCCCCATGAAATTCTCTTCTTCAAGGGCCACTGCTCCGCAGGAAATCACTGAGGGACAGACCAACCTGCTGGGCCCTTTTATCCCACAGTCCTGACACCCCAGAAGCTAACTGTGAGCACACACAGCAAGAGGCACACACAATCACTTCAGCCAGCAAGTCACTGGTTGTCACTGGCAGTGACCAATTCTCCATGCTACACAGACACACAAAAGCCAACGCCAAGTGACAATAAGAAAAGCCACATTTAACAGTGATGCTTCAGTTAACCAGAACTCTGTTGGCTGCAATTCTCATTTCATCAAGGTTTTTGGTTGTTTATTTTGTTTTCTGGTGGGTTTTTTGTTTGTTTGTTTGTTTGTTTGTTTGGATTTTTATACCCTTTCTGAAGAAAAAGGGGAAATAATCCAAGAAAACAAATTGACATTAGAATTCTGGTCAAGAAGAATTTCAGGGAAAAAAAGAGGGGCAATGTTATATTCCACCCCTGGCAATCACTCCTGGGGAGTTCTCTTTGAAGCCCTGCAGGCCTCGGGGAGTCTCTCTGGCTCCTACAGCGGCTGTTTGGACCCATCGGACACTGAGACCACCCTGGACGTGGCCCTCTAAAGCTGCAGAATAAAGGGCAGGCACCTGTCCTCGCTGAGCAACTCAGACCCTGCACGTGCTGCACAGAGCAGCAGCTCCACAGTGATTTTAAGGAGGCTGGAGCTTCCAGGAGGGGAAACAAAACAGCCCATGAAGTCTTCACCTTTCCCCAGAATTCCTGTCCTCTCTGACAGTCCTTCTACCTGGCACAATGCCAGTCCATCACATACCTGACACCTCTCATTTAATCCACATAGCAACCCAATGACTAGGAACTGTTACTGTCCTCTACAGACCCAGAAAAGTAACTTTCTCAAAATCACACTTCTAGTAAGTGGTGGAATCCGCATTTGCAGCCACAGGGTCTGGCTCCTGTGCCAAAGCCTGCGCACGTGGTGGGCCTCTGCGTCATCACACCCAAGCCTGCAGGCCAGAGGAGCCCCTATCCCAGCACTGCCTCGGGGAACCCACAGCGGGGAAACGTTTTCCATATACTCTAATTCTCCCCAGCGAGCCTGCATGGTAAGCATAATTTTCCCATTTTTGCGGTTGAGAAATACTGAGTCTGGAAACATTAAGTCAAACTGTTAAGTCACAGAGCTTATAAGAGGCTAAATCAGAGTCTTCTGACCCAGTAGCCTGTGACCTTTCCGCTGCACCAGATCAGACTGTCTACTCCCAGAGGTCAGTGTCAGACACACAGAGGAAGCCTGAAATGCCACCTTCATGACATTTGAGAGGTAATAAGGCCTCATCTGTTCAAGCATTGTCCCATGACGCCCAGGTACAAACTAAATTCCAGTCTGAAGCTAGCTGTTTCAAGAGTCCTGCCAAATATCTGCAGTAATGAGTTATGTTATCTGAGGTACAGACGCTTAGTGCGGCTGCCTTTATCTAGGCTTTACTGTCTGTTGGTAGAGAGCAGAGCCCAAAAGGATTAAGACAGGATGAGGACACTTTAATTTGGGTAGAGAGTGTGTCAGATGTTCAAGGGGCTGTCAGGGTGACTGGGGTGAAGGAAGCCTGAAGGATGGAGGTGGGAGGGCCCTGGGAGAGGGTTGCCAAATGTAAATTCTACATTTTCCTGACGTGGGTTGGCCCAAGGCAGGACTTAAGCAAACCCAGCTTCAAAGTGCTGTGTGTTCCCTCACTTCCACTAACAGAACTGGTAATATCCTAATTTTAGTTGTGATGACTATTATCATCGTATTACTATAATCACTGTATCGTTTATTTATGAACCTGTATTACTCAGTGATCTTGACCTCTTCCACAGCATCGAGCACTGTGCTGAACCCTTTCTTCCCCTGTAAGTCTCTCCTTCACTAATGTGGGCAGCACTGAGTCATAGAGTTCTCCACAAGCAGGCCCAAGTCCAACCCTCTGGAACTATCCTGTCTGTATAACAAAGCACAGGCTCCTCAGCTGGACCTTCATGCCCTAGAAACTGAGACCCTGTCTTCAATGGACAAACAGAGATGTTGTCCCTTGGGAGCCTATTGTAGGGTAGCCACTTCTGGACCTTTAAGGACATAAGATCCTTCTGGGTGAGGGAGGTGAGGCACCCTGAGCTAGCCAGAATGGATTCCAGGCTGCTATGCCCTCTGAGGGAACCTCAGTAGGTGCTTTCACAAATGCTCACTTCTGTCTCTGGTGTATCCACTCCCATCAGACCTGGGAATCTGGTGACAACTATTCACACATTGCATCTTGTCTTATCTATGACTGGGAATCCAATAAATATTTATTGTTGATTTCATGTCCAAAGGTTGTAAGAGAGCAAGTGGCTTTCAGGAAAGTATGATCATGATAAAAAATTAAAAAATGATCTAGAGCTGGCCCCTGCAGAATTACCTTGGAGCTATAAGTACAGCATGTTTTGGTATAAGAATGCATTTTTGGTTGGAAAGTCATGAGATCCTCCTTTATCGTAACCCCTTCGAGGAAAATGAGGAGTGTTGTATCAGTTACTTATTACCACAAAACAAACATCCCCAACAGGTTGGAGTTGGCAGGTTGGGGTTACTCACATGTCTGGTTGTTGGCAGGCTGTCAGCTGTAATGACAGAGGCAACTGGGCCATACATATATCTCTCATCGCCAGAAGCTAGCTCAGGCTTCTGCAAAGGGTGCCATTCACAGGGTTCCAAAAGCAGCAAGAGAGGACAAGTTCCACTACAAGAGTGCTTTCAGCCTCTGCTTTTTCCACAGCAGGCAAAGCCAGTCATGAGACAAAGCCCAGTCTCTGAGTGGGAGAGCAGTCAGAGTGACAAAAGGTGTAAATTCAAGAAAGGGGGGAATCTGTGGCCATTTCTGCGATCTGCCATGAGGGCTAATGAAACTCCGGGTCTTTTACTAATGCATTCCTCTAACAAAATCATCAAGAATATCTCTTGTTTAACTGAGTTATCATAGATGATCAATAAATGTGATTAATGGGTGTGTAAGTAAATAAATACAAAGTGAAATTAAGGAGTAAATGAACAAGGAATAAGAGTGAGTGAGTGAGTGAGTGAGTAAATGAATGTAGGTCTAACACTCAAAGTGCCTAAAAAATATTGAGATTCTCAGGCCCAGAGGAAGATTCTAGAATTTTGAGAAGTATAAGAAAGACATATAGCTCTATAAGGTACAAAATCCCTAAACATTAGGTTTGGAGAGAAAAGGTGTATGGGCAGTGAGGGAAAACGGAATAAAAATCAAAAGCCCTAACTCCTCATACTTTAGTTTTTCCCAAACCATAATGTAATTAATTAGTTTCTTCACTTTTTTTATTTCAGCAAAGATGAATTGAGCTTGTACTCTGTGCCAGGCCCTGGGCCCTAGGCCCCTTATGTTGCAGTTGGAGGTCGCTCTGAGTGCTTCTCAGGCCCATTCTGAGGCACACTTCCCTGCTCCTTCTCTGAAGCCCAGCGCCGCCCTCTGCACTGGAGGGGCACTGCCGTGCTCCCTCCCTAGGCCTGGATGACTTTTCAGGCTGGGAGCTGCTGAGAGACTGGGCCTAGGTCTGTTTCCTAGATAGACAGGTTGGGAGCTTCTGGGTAATATGGCCCCTAAGCTCCTTTGTAGCTTAAATGCTCTAGGATAAGAAGGGGAACCATGATAAGCACCTGAGTGATGCCATCCATCACACCCAATTACCCTATGCTATGCAGAAAGCAGATGTCCACTGGTAGTCAATGCAGGAAAGCCACTAAGAAAAACAGAAGAGGCTTCCGGCCCCTGCCGCTTCCCTCCGCCTGAGCCAGCATGATCCGCTGGGCCCCCAGCACATCGCCTCGAGAGCCCCCTCAACCCGGACGAACGCTTTGGCAGCCTCAGACCGTCCTCGAGGAGGATGACTGAGACACTTTGGGTCACGCGCTGTGTGTGTGCTCTCGGGGAACTGTCATCATTGACAATAAGCACTACCTCTTCATCCAGAAACTGGGGGAGGGTGGGTTCAGCTATGTGGACCTAGTGGAGGGGTTACATGATGGACACTTCTACGCCCTGAAGAATCCTGTGTCATGAGCAGCAGGACCGGGAGGAGGCCCAACGAGAAGCAGACATGCATCGCCTCTTCCATCACCGCAACATCCTTCACCTCGTGCTTATTGTCTGAGAGAACGGGGCACTAAACTTGAGGCCTGGCTGCTGCTACCTTTCTTCAAGAGAGGTACGCTGTGGGACTAGATAGAAAGGCTGAAAGACAAAGGCAACTTCTTGCTTGAAGATCAAATCCTTCGGCAGCAGCATAACCCTGGGCATGAATGCCCACAGGGACCTGAAGCCCACCAATATCTTGCTTGGAGATGAGGGGCAGCCAGTTTAATGGACTTGGGTTCCATGAATCAGGCACGCATCCATGTGGGGAGTTCCCACCAGGCACTGGCCCCGCAGGACTGGGCAGCCCAGCGGTGCACCATCTCCTACCGGGCCCCAGAGCTCTTCTCCGTGCAGAGCCACTGTGTCATCGATGAGCAGACTGATGTCTGGTCCCTAGGCTGTGTGCTTTATGCCATGATGTCTGGGGAAGGCCCTTATGACATGGTGTTCCAGAAGGGTGACAGCAGGACCAGCTCAACATCCCACAAAGTCCCAGGCATTCTTCAGCAATGCGGCAGCTGCTGGCCTCGATGATACTGTGGCCCCCCGGCAGCGCCCTCACATTCCTCTTATCCTCGGTCCGTTGGAAGCACTGCAACCCCCAGCCCCAGGCCAGCACACTACCCAAATCTGAACAGACCAGTGGCCACATCTGAGGTGACCCCTATGCCTTGGAAAAAGGCTTCCGTCCCTCACTGGAATCTGTCTCTTCTGTCCAGGCCTGCTCTCTTGTAGTTGCAGGCAGGGGAGCTGGGGAGAGTCAGCTCAGTCTTCTGTCTCTGCTCGGCTCTCTTAGAACTGGACAGGGAGCCTGAGTTGGGATGGCTGAGAGTGGGGGGTGGGGAAAGGGAAACTGATAGAATCTGATAAAGGCTCTGGGCTGGACTGCTGAACTTACATCATGGTCTGCCTCCCCATCTGGGAGCAGGACAATATATAAGTACAATAAAGTGAAAGCAGTTTGGGAAAAAAAAAGAAAAAGAAAAGAAAAAGAAAAACAGAAGAGCAAGACAGGCTCTTTAGAGCATCCCCAAAACAGTGCTTGTTGGCCATGCACAACCCTGCCCTCCCGATCTATTCAGCCATCACCTTATTACAAAGCCCAGTTTTCCTAGTAAAAACAACTCAATCACCTAAGGACAGCCCCACCGTCCAAGGAACAAATGGCTGAGGCACAGCCCCCAGTTGAGCCTGTTGGTCGTAGATACAGAATGAAAACAGAGGCAAAGATTACACAGGAGGTTTTGACCCCCATTCCCTTCCAAGCTGTGTGTAGCACCCACCACCTCCCAAGATCCCAAAGCAGCCATTTGTGCCCTCTGACTTCATCAGGATGAGGACAGGGGCTCTCTCGATTCCCGTATGTCCCTCTCCAAATCCTTCTGGGCACTACCCCATTATACCTCATTCCTTCTTCTTGCGGGCTTTGCATCTCTCCTTTTCTTACACTTCAACTCTGCGTGTTATCCCCTTCCCTCAGCTTCGGCTTCTCTCTCCACTGGCTTCTTCACCTATAAACATCCCGACACCTTTCCTGGTCCCCATTTGTCAGCAGCATAACATACTGTTTGTCCTTTGTGGTACTCTCCCATAGCAGGCTGTCTTTGTAACCTCCCTACTCCTCCAGTTCTCAGCATGCAAGCTCATGTACTGAGGTTTGCCTTTAATAGCATCAAACGTTCAAAATAATCTTAACATTATTGCTTGAGGATTCTTCTATATTCCCTCTAATCTCTCAATAACCACGCAATTAATTGTCAATTCTATCACATTCCCTAATAGTTGTGGATCATGCCTTTCTCTTCATTCCTATGAACACCATCTGCCTTACATCTTAGAAGAACTATTGTCAGAGCCTTCTGGCCCTAGTTTCTTCACCTCTCCACTCTCCACCTTATAAAATTCATAGCTTATTTGGGACCAACCCTTTTACATGTCTATATTTGATCCGCTCACACTCCCTTCAGCCTGGAAGGATTCACCTCTGCCTTGCCAAACCATACCGAACCTTCAAGAATCTGCTCAGTGGGGTCTTCTCTAGAAATCTTCTCACCTCTTAGCCTGCCCTCTCTTACCGTCACCACCCCCGCCCCATCCGTTAGAAATCATCTCACTAACCTCTGAATTCCTATAGCTGTCTGTGAGCTTATCCTAAGATGCTTATCATTTTCTACATTGTGCCCTAGGTGTTCATGTATTTTCCTACCTCCCTTCACACAAAGATTCCTTGAAAGATACAACTACATCTTTTATATCTTTATGTCCCCTACAGAACTAGGATGATGCCTTTGTCAAATGAATGAATAAATGTATGAATGAATCCCTCAACTTTCACAGAAGGCACTCACAGAGCCTCTATAGTTCTTTGGGCAGGGACTGTGGAATTCTTGACCAGAAACAATTTGGTGATTGTAAAATTATCACTTCAATTACTTCCCAAAGCGATGTCTCTTGACAGCCATCTACAAGCACTTATGTGTAGAAGCAATGAAATTAAAATCCACTCTATTGAACCAAATTTCTTGAGCAGCCCCATCTTTACCACACTCCCACCCCTCTATCCCACCCTCACATATGGAAGATGGAAGGCTGCAGCTTCTCTGTAGTCCCTTTCTGGAACTGTGAACAATTACCCCACAACCCTGGTCACCCCGCCCCCACCCCCAGCTCAGCCACTGAGCTCATGTCTTCTAGCCTAATTCATTTTCTAGATAGATGGAGCAAATATTGAGCAAATATTATTTATGACTTTGTGATAAATAAGCCTTTTACAGAAGTTATTCAAGGAGTTCTGGGAAATTTCAAGGATAACTTTCAGCAAGTTTCAAAGGTCGGGTCAGCCTTGGATACTAAGCCCATAGTATCTGCTGTACTGTTCATCTGTTTTGAATTATTGGTCTTACCCAGCTTCAGTCAACTCTCAATGGACTGTCTGTGCTTTAGCTCTCTGGCTGTATTTTATTTCGATAGCGGGTAGGGGGCTTTGATAATTATTATTTGTGCTAGACTGATAGTGGGGAGAGGAAAAATAGGAATCTTAATGAAATTTAAGCTCTAGCAGATGTGCTGGAAAAAATAGGTTATACCTGATCAGCCACCATGGCCCATGTGCCCCTACAACCCCATACACAGAGCTTGTATCTCCCTACTGTGCAAAGGCGAGAAGTCGCCATGCTGAACCTGGCAGCAGAGAGGTGGGGTCATGAGGGCATTTCCAGACAGCCAGAAGGCAGTGGGCAAGCCTAGGCCCTTCACTAACATACGAATGCATGCCTGATCCTCTTGCAGATGCTGCAAACATAGTTTCTTGGGAGCAGAGACTGTGTCTCACTCAACTCTGAATCCACAGAATCTAACACTTTGGCAGCCTACACTAGGCATTCAGTAGATTTTTATTGGATTGGATTGGATAGGGTTGGTTTGAATGGCATTGAATCAAATCAAACTGGGCTCCCATTTCCCTTCCATTCTAACTGTAGTTTCCTTCCACAAAGTGTTCTTGTCTCCCTTCATTTTTATTATTGTTGTTTTTTGTTTTGGGGTGTTTTTTTTTTCTAGATAGTTTGTTTATAATGGTTGTTTGGGTTTGATTTTGATTTACCCTTAGAACAAATTTGCCTGAGGTAGAAGTTTAAGGGAGAATTTAAAGGTCTTTCCAGATCTAGACAGCTCTCCTTAGATAATTTGGCAAAATTCATTTTTCATTGCTGAGACCTAAGACTATCAGCCTATTATTCTAGAAATGGTAGAGAATGAAGAATTAAAGACTGCTGCCTCATCTTACTCTCTTTAAAATAATAAAATCTGTGTCTCCCTGCTACAGTTTAAATATGGCTTTTTTTCCAAGATTACTTTACTAATTTGAAACTCTTCATTTTGCGTATTTACTGGACACACATAGGTTTTTGAAAATTGGGAAAGTGGATTGAATGCAGAAAGCTGGGCTTGTTCACCTCTTTGGCTGTTTGTTTGTAACTTCAGAAGGTAAAGAAATGTCTCCCCCTCTGAGAAATCAATCAAGGACCTCCTTTGTCTTTAGGCGGAGGCACATTCTGCTAGATCCCCTTCTTAAAAACATCTGTTCCTCTCACTTTACACAGTAAATATAGCCTGAAGAAATGCTACCTTGGTTATTTTCTTTAAATCTAATTATATTTAAATGCACTAGTGGACATTTAAAGGAACACCTCCTGTAATATGAAAAACTCTTTAATTTACATACTATCAAATATAAATTTTGTCATACTGAGTTTTCTCAAGGAATATTCATGTTTTCTTTATTCTTCTTTCAGAAAAGATCATTCACAGCAAGTAGGTTGTATACAGTCTCCCTTCTGAGACATAGAGACCAGGGCTGAGGCCCCAGGAGCGTGTGCTTATTAGATAGAGCTGCATGTGGGTCCAAAGGGGAGCCCACCTCCAAACGGAAGTTTAGTAAAAGAGAAAGATCTGAGATCATCAGTCCCCAAAAAGGTGACTAAATCATGAAGGAGTGCCTATTTTAGAGGATGCAATGGGATGGAGTAGCAAGGAAAAGAAAACAGGAAATAATAAATCCACTAGGCCAGAGCAATTGAAACCCCATAGTGAGGCGCTTTGATGTTGCTGGCTTGTACGTGCTCCTGCATCCAGCTCTGTGTTGGGCCACACGTACCAAAAAGCCCAGGAATGGAGTTGACAGAACTTGTTTACCTGACAACCTTTGATTTCTGCAAGCCTCCCCAGCATCTGGAAGCAAACCTTCACTCACAACTCCATAATATATCCTTCCTTCCCTTCAAGTCTGTTAAAATTCAATTCCACAGGTAATGGGGATGGGGATGGTTGTGGTGGTCGTAGGGCTTGCTACCAGGGTAAATCCTTCAGATCTATTTCATGAGGAAAAGCATCTTTTAGTGAGAAGAAGAGAAAAATGAAGACATTTCCCCTAGTACTTCAAAGCATCTTGGGCCAGCTATGTGTCCTAAATCACTTGAGCTCCTTCTCTTTTTAGCACCTTCCCAAGGACAGTGCTGTAGGAACCAAAGCCTCATTATTTATTCTGGTTAACTTGCTACTTAACAGACTTCCCTAAAACCTCATGGTTAAAATAATTTATTATTA
Organism: Lyroderma lyra; assembly: GCA_004026885.1. Classification (NCBI taxonomy): domain Eukaryota; kingdom Metazoa; phylum Chordata; class Mammalia; order Chiroptera; family Megadermatidae; genus Lyroderma; species Lyroderma lyra. Next base: position 27,010 of record PVJL010002550.1, on the reverse strand, counting down.
TCTTTCATGCATCTGTTGACTGGGTCAGTTGGGCAGTTCTTGCCTAGGATCTCTCACAGGACTGTAATCAGATAGAAAGGGGCCAGAGCTGGAGTCGTCTAAAGGCTTGACTAGACTGGACATCCAGGATGGCTTACTCACATGCCTGAGAGTTGACAGTGACTGTCAGCTAGACATCAGCTATGGTTTTTAACCAGAGCAACTTCATGTGGCACTTCTCCACATGGTTTCTTACAGCGTACTGGCTGGGTCCCAGCAAGAAGTGTCCCAAGAAGCTAGCATTCCAAAAGATCCAGACAGAAGATACAAAGGTGCTTATGATCTAATCTAAGTTCACGAAAGTCACTCCCACCACATTCTATTGTTCAGGCAAGGTATTAAGCTCAGCCTAGATTCAAGAGGAGGGAAATTCTATTCCATCTCTTGATGGGATGAGAAGAATTCAAGCACAGAGAGGCAGAGAACTGCCATGTTTGTAAACTCTCTACCACAGAATTGTACCATATTTTCTTACTCCAAGATTCTAAAATCATTTTATTCATTTCTGACCCTATACTCCCTCTATCCCTTGCCCTTCAAACTCATGACTCCCTACTTAATGCCTCCTATTAGGAACATACCTCTTATAACTCAATAAAAGGGGGTTGACGTCTTTCTTTGGAAAGGCAGTCCTGAATTCAGCACAGTAGGTTTTGACTTAGAGAATGGTTGCCTTAAAACCACTGGAGAACTTTTTTTTTTTTTTTTAAGTTGCTGGGTTTTTAAACCAAAGAAAGTCTGTGGATCTCAACTGTGTTACACATACTGCAGAAATTTTCAGGTGTTCTCACCATAATTTGCTTGGTTTTTTGGTTTGTTTTTGTTTAGAAACCAAACAACAAACCACCTTCTGAAATTCTTTGCACTTCGTATTTAAGAGTGGAGAGTCAAAAGCAAGGAAAAAGAAAGAGTCTGGGGAGCGGGAAGTAAACATTCAACTGAAAATAATGAATGGAGAGATTGCATAATTCTAAAACCTTTCCATTTGAAAGGGAAGTGAACCTTCCAAATCATCAAAGTTCTGTAGAGAACCAATGAGGTGTATACAGAAAATCCTAATGCTCCATTGTGACCCCCTCCCACAAGCAGGTTGCAGGCTGAAGGCAATGGTACCAGAGCAGAAAGACTAGCCATTCGCTTTCCCTTATAAAAGTAAGTAGGGGGCCCTTTACCCAGCTCTGGGCTCTCGCTGAACCATCTAAAGGCATCTCTGCTCTGAGGGTCTCTTCCCGCTGCCCCAGGAGCGACTACCCTGGAGCACCTCCCACACAGGAGGCTGAACATCGTTTGTGTGAAGCCGTTTCCGGTTTTCTATAAGCTTCTACAGCAGCAAGAGGAGCAGGGACAGCAGAGGTAGACGTTGTTATTTCTATTTTACGCTCATGGACATGTTTTTCACTATCTCCCAGGAGACACCATTGTTTGGGGAAAAAAAGCAATGCATTCAGGTTCCACAACATTTCTCCACTAACAAACTTCAAGGCCCTCTCAGGGCTCCGCTGGAAACGCGATGGTTCTATTACCTTAGAATTTTTCCATCTCTTCTGTCCACAAATATTCCCTCACGAAAATTAAGGTCAAGAAAAACTGATGACACAGAAATTTCACGTCATGAGGCTACGCAGAGAAGCATTTCTGCTCCCCGTTTGCAGCTAGGATGTGCCCCCCGTCCCACAAACATTTGAAGTGACTTGTCCCACCTTCCGTCCAGGAGCAGCCAGCCCCATTTCAAGCCACTGTAGGCAGCTAAGAAGAGTTTGCAAACTTACTACCATAAGTAAAATCCACAAACTCTTTTCCTAAAAGGAAAGGAATTGGGGTTGTGGACGGGGTTGGGGTAAGAGTTAGGCCTGTTCTCTCAGCTCCAGAGGTCTCTATATTCTTTAGCTCTTCTTAATCATTAGATCAAAAGAGGGGGGGAGGGGTGGGTAGTGAAGGCAGAAGGAGAGGTAAAGGGGAAGAAAAAACCTCAACATCAACAAAAAAAGAGACAGCCCTACACTCAGGTCCTCTGAGACCAAGAACTCCATTCAGAGTTTTCAGAAAATAAGGTCAGGCATGTCTTGTGACCTGAGACCCCAGAGCTCCTCTGTTCCCCATAATTATCTAATACAGCACTCTCCCTGCCAAATACAATGAAACAATTTGTCACTTCAATTATCTGTCAGTCAACACTGAGGCCTTTTCAACAGGCCAGCACATGTGTTTGGAGAGCTTGTCAGTGAGGGCTGTCTAGCCAGACCCATAACCATGGAAAATGGAACCTTTGTTACTTCTGGTTCTTAGAAAAGTAAATCCATTCAATTTCTCTCCTCTCGCTCGCTCTTCTTTTCTAAATGCCTTCAGTTTGGAATTTGCACAAGGAGCTGAATTGGTCCTGCTCTGAACCTTAAATGACTGGCCAAAGGATTTGCATGAGGAAGCAGAAATTAATTATTCCTTTTGGGGCTTTTCCCCCTGGTTTTCTGTAATTCCGTGTTCAGAAGCGAGATTACACCCTGCGTTACCAGCAGGATGGGGGTGGTGTGAGGGACGGGAAGTGGGAGCACGCGGGGGGCGGGGGCGCCGGTGTGGACAGGGTGGTGTTTGCATTTTGTTAGCACTTCCCAACCAGCCGGCCTCCCTGCTTCTGTTTTCCCTGTCTTGGCTGTTGTGCATAGAAAGAGGAAGCTCCCTCCTTTCAGGGTTCTTTAGACGCTCCGCTTGAAGAAGGAAATCTCGTCTCAGGACTGATCACCCCTCAGGCACCCCAGGCTTTCATTTCTAGGCACAGACCTGAGATTGGTAGCTCCTGTGAGGGGACAGGAACGTAATCCTGGGAGGGAAACAGGGCCCCCTTCACAATGAGGGGACTGAGATTGCCTTCCTCCTCGTGAGGGGACCAGAACGCTCCCTCCATGAGGGCGAAGCAGGTCTGTGGCTGAATCACTGAGGGCTAAATGAGGAAGTCTACATTATGTTATTTCCCAGAATACTCCAAATACTTCATCCCAGCGTCAGACCCTGTGCGTGAAGCTGCATGGCCCAATTTTGGGTTGGAAATATAAGGTTGCTATAAGTCAGTGTGCCAGCAGCAAAGCCAAAGGACCTTTCACAGTTCTCCAAGGTCTACACACACAGAGCTGCTATGTATTTTGAAGGTGGGAGCTGGGAGTGGGCACACATGATGCGTTCATTCACGGTAGTGTTAGGTTGGCATTTCAATCTTGATTGCTTTTATAGTGATTTTTTTTTTACATACATTGTCCTATAGCAAATAAATTAGGTGTTTTAAAATTTATATATACTGAACTTTTATCCCACTTTAGACATTCACAAATTCTCCTCCTACCTGAGACTCTATCCCCACCCCTCCCAGCCTCAGTGTTTGGTTCCCATAACAAGCATGAGACTGAACTCTATGACCTTCTGTCCTTCCAGTCCCAGGACACCACACCACAGAAAGAACACACATTAGTACTTTCTAGGCATTGCAATTCTGTCCCCGGCACATCTGAAAACATGGATCCCTGAAGATTTTCAAGCCATAGTTCACTCTGTCTCTTCAGGTACATTAGATACTGCGGGCTTACCCTGACTTTAGCCTGAAGACAATCATTCTTTTCTTTGCTCTGTGTTTTTGCCTTCATCCTTCCTTTTCACTTCCCTTCTCTCATCTTTCTCTTTCTTTCTTTCCTTCTTTTCCTATCTGTTTCCTTTACCTTTTCCCTGTCAGTCCTTTATGTGTATCGTTTTCTCCTCTTACCCTTCCTTATGATTTTCTGCTACTTTCTCTCTTTTTCTTCTTTGAGCCCAAAGAATTTCATAGCCATCCTTATAGCACTGGATTGTGCAAAGAGAGAAATTATCCTCTTTTTTTTTCTACTTTTTAGGTAAGAAAACATAAACCCAAGTGCAGCAGTCTGAAATTCAGTCAGGAAGTCAAGGGTGAAACTGCTAAATAAATCGATTAAGTCACCACACTAGGTAGACCCAAATGGGCTTCCTTGCCCGCATCTCCTCATTAGAACAGAGCGCACTCTTCTCCACTTAGGTGGCAGGTTCCTCTAAGGAAGGATACTGATAACCAATCTGAATGTGGTCCGAGAGGTGACTGGGTCCTTTTTCTCCTAAACTATGAGTAGAGCCTCTCTCCAACTCTCGAGGAAGCATCCGTCACGGTGGACATGAGGACAGAGGAAGAAAACAGCCTTTCTTTCTAAACAAATGCTCTCTAAATAAAATGGGCCTTGCAAAACGACTTACCCTAAACATACTAACATTGAGCAAAATTATTTTGGAACATTTTAAGGAAAAAATATGCATGAAGCACAAAAGCATCGTTATGTATTACTTTCCATTAACATTAACACATGGTTTCATTTTTGGTAAATCTTAACTTCATTCTCTACCTTTTTCAGATTTATTATTCTGATTGACCTGAAGCATCTTCCAAAAATCAATTCTATCTTTAGTGTAAGAAAATTAGCAACCGTTAGGGCAATATGAAAAACTATGCCTAGTGTTGAAAGCATTTCCAAAAGCAGAGCATTTCTAGAGGACCCAAAGTCTAGGCAGGCTGAGGACAATTTAACAAGCATCTTCTGTGTATAATGCTATAGCATTGAGGCAAATGCCAAACCACAAGGCTGAGGGAATCAAGGGGAAAAGATTGAATCCCAACTGCCAATGCACAAATGTAGGGTCTACAGTTGGAGGGAGGGAAAAGTGGTCAGTCTGTTTTCTCTCAACTCTGAGACAGGCATGCCAGGGCTCTCACCTCCCCCCATCTTTTCCCCAGCCTCCCTGCTGACCTACTCCCCTTACTCAAAAAATCTCCATCACTTTATTGACACCAGTGTTTAACCTTTCACCTCTGGCAACCTTCACTGTTTGCTCCTTGGGAAACGCGGTGACATGGTTGCCCTCTCTCCTGGTCAGTCCCCAGGGCAGAAAGAGCCCTGAGCTGAATGAGCATTCTGAGCTGCCACAGGCGGCGGGGGGTGGGAGGGTGGGGGGTTGGGGGGAGGGGTAGTAGTGCTGTGTCTAATCCCTTCTTCACTCTGCACAGTTTAGAAGCCTTTCCCAAGGAGCCCTTGCAAGCTCTGCTGATTCTCTCTCTCAGGAACAGTCTTTGCAGCAGACTTTTTGATTCTCTCATTCTGCCTTTAGAGACAGTCCCAACTTTCCCTTCCCACAGTCAACCTACTTCTAAACCTAGAAGAGAAAAAATATACATTTGGAGGGAATGATAACTGCCAACTGCAGAGAATTCAGGGAATAGAGCCCATTTGTGGAGAAAATCCTTCCATCCAGAAGAAAAAGGAAAGGGCACCCACAGGAAATAAGGTGAAGCTTTGAATATCTGCAACACTGTCTTTCTGGTCACCCAAGTGTCCCAGAGATGTCAGGTTCTCTGGCCTAGGTGCCTGAATGCCACATTTGTTTGGGTAGTCAAGGCTTTTAAGCTTTTCCTTACCCGCTACTTCATATAGATTTCTCTGGTTATAATCACAAAATGTCCAAGAATGGAAATGTGTACCATTTCCCTTGGATAACTTTACAGTATAAGTATTTTATATACAATTTAATCAGAAACCCAAAGATGATTTGCCGAAACCAAAAATACCAATTTGACACCATCCTGAGAAACAGTGAATAAAGCTTTCTGGGTTGTGAAGCAAAATTACTTAAAAAGCAACAAAGCAAAATTTTAAAACACATAGAACTTTGCTAAACTGAATGAATATAAACTATTTTTATATCTAAGTTAGCAAGCATGACCTGCATTAACTGGATTGTGTAACTTGCTTTGTAATTATTTGCTTGTTATTAAAATTGCTATATTAAAATTGTAACTCCATGAAAGTAATAGACTATTACATAAAGTGACTGCAGTTTGGGAGAGGCTGCCACTGAGCTGGAAACAAAGAGAAAGATCAATAAAGGCCAGAAGTCACAAAGCCTGGGTCTGCTTCCAAATATTTCAATGAAAAAGTAGTTATTAATGACAAAGACCATAATAAATAACATGAAAATAAAAATGGTGGATTCTGTTACTCCCAAGTCTGATGTTAGTATTAAATTAATGTTGCAAAAGCATTTCATAGATTTACAGATGAGGTGACTACTGTACAGAACTTAAGTATAGATTTTAAGTTAAAAAAGTGAAAGATTTTATTTTTTTTAGTTTTCAGTGCATGTAACTAATCATGAATTTGTATATGCATATGTTCAAATACATATACATACATACATTTTCCCCTTGGCAAAGTCATTAGAAACTCCCTCAGGTTTTATATGACACCATATGATCCTCCTTATACCCATAATAAATATGTGTAATGTATGCATACATATAGATAGACATTTCTATATCTCACATATATAATCATGCAAGTCAGAACAAACAGGTCTCCTCAGACAGGGTCTTGCCCAGCTCTTTTGTAAGTGGGCTCATTGGACCAATATGTCAAAATGTATAATAAATATTTACAGTAGATTTTCATTCATCTCCTTAAACATGGTGATGGTTTATAGTCTAATCTGAAATGGTTTCACAATATTATCAATATAATCACATTGCATGCAGGCAGACTTTAACTTTTGAGAAATTTTAAATTTATGAAGAGAGAGAAAAACAAGTATTTTCTTATTTTACATCCATGTGACAATCCAACCTTTTTTGAATGAAATGGAAAGGAGCATATGGTGTTATATAAAACTGGAGGTAGCTTCTAATGACTCTGTAAGGGAAAAATTCAAGCATTTCTCCACGTGTATCCATCTCAGCAAGTCGAAAAGGTAAAATTTCTATAAGTAGAAAGCAAAAGCCTTTAGGATTTCAAGAAAACTAACAGGTGTTTCAACCACACTTGAGACAGCAAGGGAGAAGAAAGCTGGAAGTTGTGATTTGGGGTAGTTCTGAAGAACAATGTGGCCATTGGAAAGTACTTGTTGAGGCCACTGGGCTGTGAAAGACTGCTGATAGACATGCAAATGTGAAGGGGCCTGAATAGACTCAGCAAAGCTGGGTTTCCACTGGCCGGGCGGGGGAAAGCTTTGGGGAGGCGGAGGGAAGCAAATGCTGAGCCAAAAATAACGTTTGTGCTGTAAGAACGTTTAGGTAGAGCTCAAATGAGCCATTGAATGTCTTTTTTTTTTTTTTAAGTGCCATTGGATTCTGAAAGGGCAGCAATAATGCAAATTTGAAGTTTGCCTTAGTTAATTGGGTAAAGGATTCACCAATTAATCTTAGAGAGGCAGAAAACTATTATTTGGTGACTACTTTTTTAAAAAAGTCTCACTGATAACATGGTTTTTTTTAAAAAATGCTATACTCAAACATCCGAATCTGACAACCTGAAAAAGAGTAGAAGGCTTTCACAAAATTTCTACAATTCACCTGAGCTGGTAAACAGCTGGGATCAGTAGTTTAAGGTTGCTCAATGCTCAGCAACGGGTTAGAGAGCCTTCTCGTTCCTGAAACAGCCTTTCTCGGCCTGGTCTCTGAGAGGGCTGACCCAGGGGACAGCAAAGGGCAGAGCTACTGCCCCAGTTCCTTCACAGGCTCAGCCCTGGGAAACATCACCAGGACGAAGGGCAGTGAAGGTCCCTATCACAGCCTTGAGGAATAGCCACTAACTTTAAGTCCAAGGAAGCAGAATGAAGAAAACTTCTCAAGTCAGCATCCGAGTTATCTGGTATTAAAGTGATTATCTAGAATTTTGGCTTCCTGCCCAGCAAAATAAAAATTTACAAACTGCAAATGTCTTTTTATTATTAATAACATTTTTATTAATTCAGAAAATACACCTGGTGTATTTCTCCTTGACTTTTGTATTGACATTTGTTGAAGTTGTTTTAGCATTGTGTATCAGTTCCTGTCTCAAATGAAGGTGTAAAAAAATTTTCCAATAAAAATAATAACGTGTGGATGAGAGAAGTAGAATGTAATTTGGATCTGTGTAAAGTGAACTATTCTAGAAGGCAATTTTCCATTGAAATGTTTCAATAAATATTTTGACTAAAAATGTATTTCACACACACAGAGAGCTAATGGTCCATATTTTTACAAAAAACTTCTGACAACCCTATCCCAGACTTTGCTTTATAAAATAAAGACCTCCTGGGGAAAAAAAAAAGAGTGGAAAATCTCAAATCGATGACCCTCATTGTCTTCCTCCTGATTGAGTAACATCCAGGAAATAAAAGTCATTCCTTTAACTTCCAAGTGTAGTCTATTTTGAGTGGATACTGCTCCCATCCAACTTGACTCTCCTTACTAAACTTTTTATGTACATTCAGAGGGACTCCAAGATCCAGAAACTCAACAGCCTGCGAACCTGGGAAGTGCTCTGCTGCATCTTAGGAGATGTAATCTCCATAAGTATTTTGTTGTAGGCATGGACAAAACAGTAGATGCCCAGCTAGAAGGGCTTGCAGGAGATTAATTCTTTTTCCATCTATTCTGTTAGTGTAGTCTACCCTAAAACCAGATAATAAATAGAAGACAATCACAACTCACCATAGCAGAATCACTTCATGGGAAAATATGCTAAATTAAGGGACTGTATTATTTAACATCTTTAAGGTAGTGCTAGGTTGACCAGATCCCTTTCCTTAACTGCTGGAGAAGTTAAAAGGTGCTATTTGTAGGTAGCACCATATTTCTACAAGAGGAGAGAGCTATTTACAGGTAGCAGGGTGGCTTTTGTAATAAAATACAGGCTCAGAAAAATGTCACCCCTTACTTTTAACAAAAATATGCATTTATGTTCTTTTAAAATAGCGCCTTAGAAAAATCTATACACTTGTGCAGTTATTGAAATATTTTTCACAATAATGAAGTAACTTAAATTCTTTTTTAAGATTTTTATTAAAAATATAGCTAACATACAATATTATATTAGTTTCAGGGGCACACCACAATTATTCAACATTTATATACCTAAAGAAGTGATCATCATGTTAAGTCCAGCAAATATCTGACACCATGCCACACTATCACAATATTATTGACTATATTTCCTATGCTGTACATTACATCCCCATGATTTACTTGTTTTACACCTGGAAATTAGGACCTCTTATACCCCTTCACCTTTCCCACCCTTTTTTAATTTTTAAATTACACTTGACATTCAATATTATTTTCTATTAATTTCAGGTGTACAACATAGTGGTTAGCCATTATATTACGTAGGAAGTGATTCCCCTGACTAATCTAGTACCCACCTAGCACTATACATAGTTATTACCATATCATTGACTAAGTTCTCTATGCTTTACTTTACATTCCCATTACTATTTTGTAATTACCCTGCCCCCAACCTCCTCCCATCTATCACCCCAACAAATCTAGTACCCATCTGACACCATATCTCATCATTACAATATTACTGACTTATTCCTATGCTATACCTTACATTCCCATAACCACTTTGTAACAACCAATTTGTACTTCTTAATCCCTTCTACTTGTTTTCACCTCACCCCCAACCCTTTTCCCTTCTGGCACCATCAAAAATGTTTTCTGTATCTATGAGGTTGTTTCTGTTTTGTTTGTTTATTTTGTTCTTCAGATTCCACATATAAGCAAAATCACACTGCATCTGTCTTTCTCTGTCTGACACTCCACCCAGCACAATACCCTCCAGGCCCATCCATGCCATTGCAGATAGAAAGAACCCATTCCCTTCCATGGGCAAGCAATGTTCCCCTGTATATATGTACCACCTCCTCTTTATTCATTCTTTCATCAACAGACGCCCGGGCTGCCTGCCTCCACATGTTGGCCATTGTAATCAATGCTACAATAAACATATGGATGCATATGTCCCCTCAAAGGAGCATTTTGGGTTTCTTCAGAAAAATATCTGGAAGTGAGATTACTGGGTCCTTTGTTGTCTCTTATTAGCCTTTGTTGTAAACTCTATTTTGTCTGGTATAAGTATTGCTACTTAGAAAGCTTTTGTTTGCTTCCATTTTCATGAAACATCTTTTTCCCATGCCTTAACTTTCAGTCTGTGTGTGTGTCTTTAATCTGAAGTGAGTCTCTTGTAGGCAGCAAATGCAAGGGTCTGTTTTCTTATCTGTTCACCCTGCTATGTCTTTTGGTTGGAGCTTTTAGCCCATTTACATTGAAAGTAATTGTTGATAAATGTGTAGCTATTGTCATTTTATTATTCATAATTTTGTTCTTTTTTTTTCCAACTTAAAGAAGTCCCTCTAACATTTCTTATAATACTAATTTGATGGTGATGAACATTTTTAGCTTTTTCTTGTTTGGGAAGTTATTTATCTCTCTTTTCTTTTTTTTTTCTTTTTTTCTTTTTCTTTTTTTTAATTGTTAATCAATTTTAAATGATAGCCTTGCTGGGTAGAGTATTCCTGGTTGTAGGTCCTTACTTTTCATTATGTTGAATATTTTGTGCCAATCCCTTCTGGCCTACAAAGTTTCTGTTAAGAAATCAGTTGACAATTTTATGGGAGCTCCCTTATAAGTTACTAGTTGCCTTTCTCTTGCTGCTTTTAGGATTCTTTGTCTTTAACCTTCACCATTTTAATTACAATGTGCCTTGGTGTGGGCCTGTTTGGATTCATCTTATTTGGAATTCTCTGTACTTCCTGAGCTTGTATGTCTATTTCCTTTGCCAGGATAGGAAAGCATTTAGTCATTATTTCTTCAAATACATTCTTGATCCCTTGGTTTCTCTCTTCTCCTTCTGGAACTCCTATAATGCAAATCTTGTTACATTAGATGTTCTCCCAGAGGTCTCTTAAACTATCCTCATTGCGGGGAGTGGGGGATTCTTTCTTCTTTTTGCTGTTCTGATTGGATGTTTTCTACTACCTTGCCTTCCAAATCTCTGATTTGATCCTTTGCTTCATCCAGTTTGCTGATGATTTCATTTAATGCATTCTTCATTTTAGGTATTGTATTCTTCACTCCTGATTGGTTCTTTTCATGGTTTCTATATCATTTTTTGTATTTGCTCTCTCTTTGTTGAAGTTCTCCCTAACTTCCTTGATCATCCTTATAATCATTGTTTTGAATTCTGTATTTGGTAAATTGCTTGCCTTTATTTCATTTAGTTCTTTTCCTAGAGTTTTCTCCTGTTCTTTCATTTGAGACATGTTTTTTTTTCTTCCTCTTCCATAAAACAAATGTTCTGGAGACAATTAGAACAACAAAATATTGGAAGCTGGAGAGCAGATAGATGAATGTGTAACTGACTTAGCATTTGCTGAAAATTGAATACTAAGAGAAAATTGGTGAAGGGAAAGAACCCAGTTTACATCATGGAATACTCAACATTTAGCACCAGATACCTCTTGAAGTATGGGGGGTTATAAAGGTGGAGCTAAAATCAGGAGAGAAATCTAAGAGATTATGAGATCTCTAGATGCCACAAATGATTGCTCCTTCCCTTCCCTTGGCAGAAAATTTGAGATTTACTCCCCAAAGAAGGTAAAACTTAGGTTTTCTGGACAATGGGACACCACTGCACAGTTGGGGCAATAGGGAGTACGAAACTGAAAATAGGGGGTTAAAGTGAAAATTTATGTTCTCGATGTTGAGACCCTTACCACTCTCGCTTGACTCCTGTAATTCTTAAGGAAGAAAATTGGAAAAGCCTTTTCTAATAAATCCAATGGGAGCAAGAGATAAGACCTAAGCATACTGATTGTGGGATCTCCCTCAGGAAGTGACACAGCAAAATCACCTTAAAGTAAAACCCAAAGTAAACAAACTCTGCCCTCTCACCCAGGGCTTTCAATCACCTTTCTGTGACCCATTCTCAAGTATGAAGGGGTTGCCAAGTAGAAAGAGATCTTTGAGGAAGATCTATAATATAAAAGACAGGTGCCAAAAAGAAAAAAAAAAAAGATGAAAGCAACTTGAAGAAAATAGTTGTAGAGCAAAAACTTAGAAGAAATAAGAGAAAATATTTCACCCATGAAATAGGAACAGGTAATCCTTAAAAGCAATATTCAAAGAACAAAAGGGCAGATATTGGAAATTCAAAAATATTATCACAGGAATGAAAAAACCAGTATAAGAATTGAAATACAAGCTTAGGGAATTCTCTCCCAAAAAAACAGATGAAAAACACAAAGGAATCTGTGAAGAATTCCAACTATTATAATTCAAAAAGTTGGAACATAATTTTCACTTCTTAAAGTAGTAACTTCCTTCCACATAATACAGTATGAAAAGGGGGTAGACAGAGTAACATTACAGTGGAGAAACCTCTTAAATACTACCTCAGGTCAGGTGATCAAGGTTAACATCAACAGTGGGTAACAAGTCACATTGATAAACAGTATGTACTTTTGAGATGATATAATGAGAAAGGAGGTTTACTTCTGTGGCCTACCTCTCGAAAACACATAGCCTCAGTCAAAACATGAGAAAAATGTCAAACAAATTCCAGTTGAGGGATATTCAAAACTGTCAAGATTATAAAAGCAAAAAAAGTTTTTCAGAAACTGTAACAGCAAGAGGGACCTAGGGATATATGACAACTAAGTATACTGTTTTATCCTGACTAAGATCCTGAAACAGAATAATATTAGATAAAACTAATAAAATCTGAATAAACTGTGGACCTCGGTTTATAATAATGTATCAATACTGGCTCCACCACCATTACAACATTGGAGTATTCTGAATTTGACTATATTCACCTTTGCCAGTGAGATTTATATTTTCAATATTTTTCCATTACTAATTAACATTTTTATTTCAACTTGAAGACCCTAAACAACAGGAGACCCAAAAATACCCAGAAGTTATTAAACAAAATTATGTATTTATTCTTACATGTTTAAACTTCAGTCCCTTCAAAGTACTGTCCATTTGATGCAATACATCTATCAAGATGTTTTTGACTCCTTTTAGTGCTTTTGTCAATTTTTGTTTCACCTCTTCTACATCAGCAAAACTTTTCTCTTTGAGAATTTTTTCATCTGGAGAAGCAAACAAACAAACAAAAAAGCCACTCAGGGCAAGATCAGATGAATAGGAAGGGTGGGGCATGGAGCTCATGCCATATTTAGTAAAAAACTGCTGAACACTCAGCTTAGTGTGAGCAGGTGCATCGTCATGGTGGAATAATCAGTTATCTGTTTCCCACAACTCAGAATGTTTCTTCTGCAAATCATGACTCAACCTTCTCAAAAATTGCAGATAAAAACTGGTTGACTATTTGATCCAGAGGAACAAATTCTGAGTGCACAATCTATCTCACATCAAAGAAAGATAATTCCAAGTTTTTGTAGGTCCCCCTTCATATAGTATTTTTTGAAGACTGGTCTAGTGCTGATTAACTCTTTTAATTTTTGCTTGTCTGGAAACTCTTTATCTCTCCTTCAATTTTGAAGGACATCTTTCACTAAGTAAAGAATTCTTGGTTGTTAGGTTTTCTTTCAGCAGTTTGAATATATCATTCCATTCCCTTCTAGCATAAAAAGTTGCTGCTAAAAATTTGGTGATAATTTTATGGGGGTGCCCTTGTACATAGAAAGTTCTTTTATTTCTTGCTGCTTTTGTTTTCAACTTTTCACAATTTAACTACATTGTGTCTCAGAGTGGGTCTCTTTGGACTCCTTTCCTTTGGAAGTCTCTAGGCTTCCTGGATCTTGATGTCTGGTTAGGGAAATTTTCAGCCTTTATTTCTCTGAATAACTTTTCTGTCTCTCACTTCTCCTTGTATGACCTCTATAATGCAAACATTGGTACACTTGATGGTGCCTCACAAGTCCCTTAAACTATTTTCACTCTTTCTTTTTTGTTTTTGCTCATCAGATTGGATGTTAAAAACTTTATAGAGAAAAAACATCTTTCTTATAAAAGAATTAATAACACTGACAACAGACTTCTCAATAAAAATACTAAAAGACAATGCCATAATTCCTTAGAAGTTCTGAGAAGTAATCACAGAAATGCTGCTGCTGCCTTATTTGTAAATCACACCAGTAGAAAAACTATGTTGACTTATCCCAATGTTAGTCATGTTAACATTGATGACCTGATCAAATTGGATCTACCAGGTTGCCTCACTATAAAAATCACCATTTTCCCCTTTGTATTTAATTAGTACTTTGTTGGTAAATATTTTGATATTACACCCATATTTTGTTCCTCATCATCAAACTTCTACCCACCAGCCTTAGGATCCATTGTTGATTCCCCACCTCGTATGTCAACTATCTTTATGATGCTTGCCGAATGATGTTATTTGCTGATGTTCAGCTGACTGGAAGAGCTTTCCTTTCTCCTCCATTTGTCTGTTTATTTGTTTGTTTTCTTATACTAGTATGGAATTGAGACCTCTTATTTATTCAATAGGTTTTAACATAATACTCTCATTGTTTATTTTAATGCTCATATTTGCCCTAAATTTGGTTAGTGGGAATACTTTCAAGCTACCTTTTTGGTTTTTTGACACGTTCTCTTAATTTTTTGAGCGTTACATTATTTGCTAACACAATAAAATATTTCTGCCTTATTTTGTACTTTCCTTGCCCCTGCCTGGATTCATTCATTTCTTCAAGGAGATGCATACATCTATAATCATTTATATATCTAGCTGGAGATACACATTTCTTTTTTCATGAATTCATGCTTATACTTCCAAACTGTAACCTTAGGTTTCTTTTAGCTCCCCTCTTCCCTGTTTATCAGCATTATTCATCTTTTTATTAACTCTAGATGCTCTTTCTCCACTTCTTCAATCCACATGGCACAACACATGGTTGTGAACAGTTCCTACATTGTGTATTACAGTTTCAGTCAACCAGAGAGAAACAGATTTCTTTTTATCTAATTGCAAAATTCCCATAAAAGAGTGAATGGTGCAGTCTCTGCCAGGTACCCTAACAGTGACCAGGAAGTGGGATAATGTGGTATGAACCTGAAATTTTGGTGGAATAAGGGAAAGTTGGCTCCCACAAAAGCAGTGAGAAGTTCCTTTAAAAACGTGGGGCAATGAGAAGAGAAAACAACAGATTTTTAACCCAGGCTGAAAGTTGAACACATCAACAGTAGACCTGAAGAAGGAATGTGGTAGAAGCAATTCTCACAATCCTTTGGCAAGCTGTGAGTCAACCCAGCTACTTACTCACGGAGATTTCAGAGTAAAGGAAATAACCCAAATGCAATCTATGAAAAAATATAGCAGAATGAGGGGAAAGAAAGCTCAGTGCAAAGATTCAGAAACAGAACATACTTCTGAAATTTATATAATGCAAAATTCAGGAAACCAACTCATAGAACATTTTGATATTCTCAAAAGAATGTAAAAACAAGGCAAGTGTTCTTAAGAATAAAACATGAGAACATGGAAGGATAATAAGATGAGGTAAAAATAAATATAATTGAGATAAGAAATAATTGTAAATAAACTCAAAGTATATCAGCAAATCAAACCAGAGCATAGAGGAAGAAATGTAAGAGACTTTTAGGAGAGAAATTATAAATCATGTACGTGTGTCTAGATGGGAATGCATATTGAAGAGGTAATCTACATTTTAGGTAAAAATCAATAAACCATGGCTCAACTCTAAAGCATAGCTTAGGATTTTTAAATAATCAGATACAAATAAAAATTTTCTAAGGTCCAGTAATAATACAAATTTTTAAAAAAGATTATCTTCAAAGGAATAAACACAAGACTGCTTTAAAATTCTATACTGAAGCACTAAATGTCAAATGAAAAGTCTACATGGTTTTGATAAAAAGAGTCTGTGGGCCAAGAATTACTCCCAGGAAAATTACCTCTCATTATGAAGGAAAGATATGATCATATGTGCAAGGGATCTGAATATATATAATTTTTCTTAAAGAGTCTTAAAATATCACTTAATTAAATGAAAGCTTAGGAATAGAGGAGTTGTATAAAGTGACAGTGAGTAATTATACCAGGCAAACAAAGGGTCAAGTATGAATAACTGTTTCAAGTTTGGTTAAATAACTAATTGCAAATGTTAAAAATTACTTCTGAAACAGAAGATACATAATGTAAAAATAACAATTTAGAAACAATAATAATGGTTTTACAGATTAAGCCTTTCAAACTTTCAAGAAACAGGTAATTCCCATGCTATTTAAACCTTCTCAGAGCACCTAAAAAGATGGCAAACTTCCCTGTTAATTTTCAAAGTCTGCATAACTCTCAAATCAAATCCAAGAAAGTCAAAAAGAAAAACTACATGCTAATCTCACTTATTATTTTAATCTAAAAATCTAACTAAAAATTGGCAATGAAATCCAACAGTATATTGAAAGACTAACACTCCATGACCAAATAAGGTTTATTCCAGGAATGAAGGATGATTCAATTTTATTAAATCAATATACATTAACAGAAAAATAAGTCAAAACATATGAATAACTTGAGGGAAACTAAATGTATTTTAAATAATTTTATAGCCATTTCTAATTTGTTTTGAAGACAGTAAACTGGAAATAAAAGGGTATTTTCTTAACCTAATCAAGAATATTTATTTTGGATCAAATTGCACTATCATACTTGATGATGAGACATTAGATAGCTAATGGACATTAGCTATCACTATTGTTAACTAACATGAAATTTCTAACCCATGCAATAAAATAAAAAAAGGGAATGATATATAAACAGAGGAAAACAAAGTAAGTTATTTGCAAATTATTTTACCTATTACCTACAAAATCAACTGAAAAAAAAATAAGCAGAAGTATTAGAAAGGAAGCTGTGTTATTATAAATAGGTGTATAAAAATTATCTTTCCTATATATTATGAAAAAAATGATAGAAATTATATAGGAAAAGATAACATAGAAGCAACAAAACAATAAATAAAATACCTAAGATTCTACTTAAACCAAGTTGTTGGTTTCTGGACAAGATTATTTTATCAGTTTATGCTTTGACATACCCATTGTCAGTAATGGATAAAATGTAAGACAGAATAATAGAAATTAATAGCTAATCCCAAAATAAGATAAGCACTACCATAGATCAGAAACTAAAGAGAAATACAAAGGAACTATCACTATATGAAGGCAGCAAGGATCTTGGTTCTTTCTGCCAATGCAGTAAAGAATTACAGATCAGTGAAACAAAGAAAAGCAGAGTAGAGCTTTATTGAAATACATTTCAAGAGAGAAATGAGCCAAGCCAAGAGAGGCAAAGACCCCCAAGAATTTGGGGTTTGAGTTTTATTATTGGCCCTGAGCCAGCCCTGCAAGTGTGACGTACAGATTTAAGTCATTTAATTGACATGTGTAGGTTATATGGCTTTTCTTTCTGTGCATCCCCTTATCCAGAATGCATAGAAAAATCCATGGAGGAGGGGAATCAAAACTGCAATATTAATTTATTACAATTATATTATAACGAGGCTAAGGTTAAGCTAAGGGCAAGCTTTAACATTCCGCTCAGGCATCAAAAACCAGAAAATTCCAGTTGGATTTTATTTCCCTTATCAGGATATTCTAATCACAAAATTGGCCCCCAGGGGTTGGACCTGGGTGGTCCCTGGGGAGTGGACCTGGCTGGTGCAAAGCACTGATTACATTATTGCCCACACCTCCTGTCACTCATCTATGTTTGAAAAAATTTTGACATACTAAGTAATTCATAAAATGAAGATAAAATTAAAATATAAATGTTAATTATTATAACTGAAGAATAATAAACATGGTACATATAAAAACTAGTGGGATAGAGTTATAGTGATATCATAATTTTAAAATCATTGAGCAAAAAATTTTGAAAGATAAAACGATAATGAAATACTCAATTCAAAAAGCAAGACAGGACACATCATATATCAAACAAAATGGAAGAAGCAAAAGAATAAAGTTAAGAGCTAAAGTTAATTAAGTAGAACACAAAGAAATCACAGTACATGTCAATAATACTGAAAGATGGGCTTTATAAACATTAATAGAACAAATCTGCTATAAGACGGATTAAGAAAAAAGTAAAACTGAGCAGAGCACCTAAACAGACACTTCTCCCAGGAAGACATTAAAAATTGCCAACATATACATGAAAAAAGGCTCATCCTCATTAGCTATCAGGGAAATGCAAATCAAAACCACAATGAGATACCACCTCACACCTGTGAGAATGGCTATTATCAACAAGACAAGGAATAACAAGTGCTGGAGAGGATGTGGAGAAAAAGGAACTCTGGTACACTGCTGGTGGGAGTGCAAACTGGTACAACCACTGTGGAAGACAGTGTGGAGGTTCCTCAGAAAATTGGGAATGGAATTACCATTTGACCCAGCAATCCCCCTTCTGGGGATCTACCCCCAATATTTGAAAACCTTAGTCTGCAAAGATATATGCACCCCAATATTCATCATAGCACTATTCACAGTGGGCAAATCATGAAAACAGTCAAAATGTCCTTTGATAGATGACTAGCTAAAGAAGCTGTTGTACATATACACAATGGAATATTACTCAGTCATAAGAAAAGACAAAATAGAGTCATTTTTGATAACAGGGATCGACCTTGGGACCATAATGCAAAGCAAAGTAAGCCAGGCAGAAAAAAAAACAAGAACCATATAATTTTACTCATTTGTGGAACACAAAGCTAAAAGCAACAAAGAAACAAAAACTCATGGACACAATAGTTTAGTGGTTAGTAGTTATCTGAGGGGAGCGGGGAGAGGGGAAAGGAGGGAGGGGGAATCAAATACATGGTGATGGAAAGAGAACTGACTTTGGGTAATGATCACATAACACAACACACAGATGATGTATGGTGGAATTGTACACCTGGAACCTATGTAATTTTTACTAATCATTATCACTCCAATAAACTTAACAATAAAAAAAGAAAAAGAAAAAAAGGAAAAGATACAAACAATATTTAAAACAAAAATGGGCATAATAAGAACAGTAGTGTTTTTAAAATCATACATAATATGGATTAAATGTTAACAGATTTGAAAATGTAAATGAATTGGATAAATTTTTAGAAAAATCATTAATTGCCAAAATTGGCTTGAAAAGAAATAGAAAGCCTCAATAAACAAACAAAAGATTTTAAAAATTGAATGGATAACCAAAATCCTTTTCTTAGAAGAGGAACAAGGCCAGCGTGATGAATGATTTTCTAGAATATTCAAGTAATTCTTTTACAAAATTTAAAAAAAGAAAAGAAGGCAAACTATCTAATGTACTTTTACTCTGCTATGGTATAACCCTAATGCCAAATAAAATGAAAGTAAGATTGACATCAAAAGAGTACTAGTTTTAATTAATTTATTTATTTATTTATTAGATTAAAGCAGAAATATATATAATAATTTCAATAGATGCTGAAAAGATATTTGATAAAAAATACAGTAGACTCTCAGTTAACCAGCACTCATGGAAATTGGTAGGTGCCAAATAAATGCAGATTCTGGTTGCTTGACAGTTGCTATTAAAAATAGGGCTAACTAATACTGTACCCCATACTATACCATACCATACCATAAACTCTGTTTTGCCTCGATGTTAGTATTGAAATATAGTAATTAAAAGCAAATTAAAACAAATAAAGACAAACAACTTAATGTAACATAATTTTATTATAAAAACATCCTTGTGAATGCAGTGTGCAATTTTAGTTAAATGGCACTCAATAAACTTTTCAACTTAATAAACTTCACTAACATAATTTTTTTAACTTCAAGTAACTTGGAAAAAACACACACATACACACTTAAAACTGTTATAGTATCGGTGGAGAATTTGCTGTGTAGGCATCGCATCAGGATCATCAGCGTCTAACGATGTAGCCAGGACATGATCAGGAGAAGTGGGTGTGGATGGTTTTGGATCTACATCAGTAGATGATGCTGTACTGGCAAACTTGTGTGCAACTTTCTTGAAAAAAATGAACAAATATTCCTTTGTCTCTCATGCAAAGTCAGGTTTTACATGATGTGCAGCTGCATACCATGCTGAGAAGAGAAAGGTTGCTGTTCTGCAAAAGCTATTACAGGTTCAAATACCGCAGTAGCTCCCTGTCAGGTTACCTTTTCCACCTCATATCCATCATCATCACTCTCTTTCTCCTCTACAACATTCATTTTCTCACAGATCACAATAGCTTCTATGATGTCTTCTTTATTAAGTGTATGAGTTACAGGGATAGCTTCACCCACAAAAAGCCAGTCATCAAGTTCATCTCAATAGAAATTCATTTTGTCATTAGCAGAGTCAACTAACTCATAGACTTCATCATAAACTCTGCTACTGACAGCTGCACTATTGACTGGAAACCCCTCAAATTTGATGAAGGAGGAAGAAGATTGCACAGACATCACAGCTGGCCACAACTTTCTCCAACATTTTGATAATGTTTCACTACTCACAGAATCCCAAGCATAACTGACAATGTAGATAGCACCTTTGAGGTAATATTTTTTTCTGAAAGTCCAGAATTGTTGCATCAAAATTAGTCATTTTTCACATGAAGTCACATTTTTACATTCTGCATCACTCTCTGATCTACTGGTTGGATCAGACTTATGATGTTAGTTGGAAGACAGCATACAAAAATGTTGCCACGAATGAGCTCTTCTGCAGGAGGACTTGCATGACAGTTACCCAGGAGCAACAGAACTTTACTATTCTCTGGTATTCTTTTCATAAATTTTCCTAACACTGGAAACAAACAAATAATGAAACCACTTGATAAAAATTTCTGTGTCCATCCAACTGTGATTCAGTGCATGATAATCTGCATGAAGCTTAGTTATGTTTTTAAAGCACCTTGGTTTAGTAAGTTTGTGAACCACACATAACTTTATCTTATGATTTCCTGGTGCATTTGCACAGACAAGCAGAGTTATATGCTTTTTATTTATCTTGAACCCATGAGCTACCTTCTCATTACCATCAGCCAAAATTGAATTAGGCAGACACTTCCACATTAATCCAGTCTCATCTGCATTATATAACAAATCTGGTCTGGGATCAAGCCATTTTCTGCAACCAATTCACTAAACACATCACAAAATGAAGCTGCAGCCAAAATCAGCTGATTTTGGCTCCCCTGAGAAGTCCAGCTATGGATGGCATGATGAACCTTGAATCAAGTAAGCCAGCCACTTGAAAATGAACACTGACCTTCAATGTTCATTTTCTCATGGAATTCTCTCACTTTTTCCTACAACATTGGTCCAGAAATACAACCAGCCTCAGACCTTTTCAGCAAAAGCCACTCATACAGGGCCTAGACAAGTACTTCCATTTTCAGTGTATGAAGAGAATGACACTTCTCCACACTCTTGTCACTCCCTGATTTAACATAAAATTCCTTTATCTTCTGAAACTGAGCCTTAATGTCATAGATTGTTGATAAATGGATATTAAATTCCTCCATGAGCACTGCACAGTGCTCACCTTTCTCAAGCTTCTTACATATTTCCATCTCCTGCTTGAGGATTAGCACTATGCATTTATGATTACTTGGGACCTGTTTCAGCATATTTGGGATTGGTTGAGAACACAAAATCTGAATAATAATACTTTTCAACCAACCAGTATGTTTACACAGGGTGAATTAGGGGAAATGGGAGACAAATGTGTGGTGCATGAAGCATGGGCTTATGGCACAGTGTGGCACGCCAAGCTTAAACTTACATTTCTGCTAAAAATTGATTTTAACTTTTATTTAAAGTCTTATTTCTTTAATTTTTTGTCAGGTTTGAGAGTCCCGGTTGCTTGTGTTCCAGTTAACAAAGAGTCTACTGTATTCATTCATGCTAAAAGAAATACTTATAAAATTGGGACTAGGGGATGACTTTTTAAATTTATAGCCTGTGTTATTAAACATAATACAAAAAAATTACTGATACAGTTTGAAAAGTATTAACAATAAAGTCAAGAGTGAGGCAAGTATACTCATTATCACTGCTTACATTCAACACTATACAGGAGGTCTTGGCCAATAAAATAAAATAGCAAAATAAAACATGATAATTGAAAAAGAAAATGTAAAACTATCCTTATCCTCAGAAAACGATTGTCTATATGGAGAATCAACCTAAGAATTTTACAACCTCTTATAAGTGATAAAGACATCAGTAACATTTTAAAATTAATCATTTATATCTCCACTGGTAATTACCAATTTAAGATTATAATAGAAAAATAGATCCTATTTACAATAGCAATGAAAACTATAAAAATCTATGTATACAGTTTATATCAATAGAGTTATAATACATACTTACATAAATATAACAAAAATGTATGACAAATTTATTGAAAAAATTACAAAATATTAATAAAGGATATAATGAAGAAAAGACTGGAATAAAGAACAAGTTCATGAATAAAATAAATCTATGAATTAAATACATTTCCAATGAAAACACTCTCACATTTTTGTGAACTTGATAAGCAGATAAAAAATTTACATGAAAAGCAAAAAAAAAAATCACAAATGAATATAGAGTTATAATAGAATAATACTAGTTTGGGGATTATACACACACACACACACACACACACACACACACACACATTCTGTTTAGAGAGTCCAAAAAAAGACCCATACATACATCAAAACTTGACATATGACAGAGGTGGCATTATACATGAATAAAGACTACTCCTTTAATAATGGTTGATACCATTTGGAAAATAGATACTAATTTATTCCCCCCAAAACCAATCGATTCCAAGTAAATTAAAGCCCAGCTATGAAAAGTAAACATTTAAACAAAACATTTTTAATTAAAAACATTTTTAAGTGTATACTTTTGAAGAAAATCTTTATGACTTCACAAAAAAACCACAAATCATAAGGAAAATATTGATAAATTTGATCCCAATATAAGGTAAATTTTACTATTTTTGATACATAAAACTAGCAAAGGGTTAGAAGCAGCATTTATAAAGGGCTTACAAATCAATTTAAGACAAAAATGACTACAGAAAAATGGGTAAAACATATGAACAGGCAATTTAGAGAAGAAAGATAAATAATCAATAGACACAAGAAAAATACTCAATCTCACCAGTAACCAGGGAATTATACACAGAAGAACAACATGAAACTATTTCACTTCATCACATTGCATAAGTTTGCAAATAAGTGTTGGCAAAAATAAGAGAGTGATGGGATCTCATAAACTCTTAGAGGGCAATTTGAAAATAATTAAGTTAAAAACATAGGTCTTCAACTCAGAAATTCCATTTACAGGTAAATATTCTAAAACACACACATGTGTACACAAAGACATATAAAAATATAAATTACAACGTCTGAAATAGCAAAAATGTTAGGGGAAATCCCATCAATCGAATGAAAAAATAACCTGTAATATACTCATATTTATTCAATTTCTGATATATAGCAGTTAAATTAAATGCGGCTACATGTGTCAACATTAGTAATTCCCAAAAACATAATGTTGATTAACAAAAATGCATGTTGCAGAATGACACTGGGGGAAAAATTAAGTAGCTCTTGTCGATCTTCCGCCGGAATGACGTGCACCTGTCATATAACCATGACTTGCACTTTCCCAGGTGGCAGCCTATTTGTTATTTGTGCGCCTTAAGAGCTCGCTCTTGGCTGCCTGTCACTTTTGTTCTCCTGCCTATATGAAGGGAGGGGACTCTCCAAGAGGAAGCTATTGAGGGAGAACTCCCGGACGCCATGTTTATTGCTGCTCTGCTTCTGAAATAAAAGCTATGTTTCTTTTGCCTGCGGCTCTTCAATTTTTCTTCAGTCTACCCGGATCCATTGTGAACTTTCCTGACCTCCGTTGTTTGCAATACTGATACCTTAAAATAATATTTACTACATAAAATTTGAGAACATGCAATACAAGACATTCTATTGGCACACTCATGTTATAATAGAATCAAAAGATGCTTGGCAATCATAAATACAAAATTTGGAAGAGTGTTCCTCTAAGGAAGGAGAAAATGAAATCAGGAAAGAGTACACTGGATGCTTCAACTGCCTCAGAAATGTTTTAAGGTTCTTTTAAAATTGGAAGTAAATGTAACAGAATGTTAAGATTTGATGAAGCTGAGTGATCAGCAAAGGGACGCTTCTATAATATTCTCTACTGCAGTGAGGATGACTTTAGTCTTGGAACTTCAAAACAAACAGGAAGTGTATACTGATTTCAATAGAGTGTTATTAAACAGCCATCAAAATGTTGCCGTGGCCTACAGAGAGGTTCTGGGAAGAATTCGGAGTGGAATTGGGTAGGAAACAAATTTACTGCACCTAAACATTTTGTAAAGCAGACCACGTCTGCAGACTTAATAGACAGTAGAGTTAGGTACTAACAGTATGTCT
The DNA here is from genome assembly GCA_004026885.1 of Lyroderma lyra. Classification (NCBI taxonomy): domain Eukaryota; kingdom Metazoa; phylum Chordata; class Mammalia; order Chiroptera; family Megadermatidae; genus Lyroderma; species Lyroderma lyra. Next base: position 2,662 of record PVJL010002550.1, on the reverse strand, counting down.
TAAACTCAGCAAAGAACAATCCCTTTCAAAGGGTATGGTCTCAGAATTCCTGTTTTATAATGACATTAAAAACTGACATCAATGTGTTGCTGAGTCGCTTCAATAGAATCATTTCTAGTGTCTGGCACCAAATCTTGGCTTGTAAGCATCTTTATTCTGCTAAAAATCTCTCCTCCAATTTGATTCAGGTAATAACTCTTGTTGACTTAGGATAGTTAAATTTTTCCATTCATGGATGTCTTTTTAATCCTAGGAAGGTTTAAAATAAAATATGGAGTTAATAAATCAAACTATTACATTAATATTTCTGTGTTACATTCAAAAATAGATTTTAGTAATCATTGGAACAATCTGTGCGTATTTGGTATTTACAATTGATTGTAGAGTTTAAGGGTTTTTGGCATATGAGAGAATCTAATAGATTATAATTGCATTTTACAACATGCAATTCAGTAATTAATTTTGTAGTCATAAATTAAAAGGAGTAGGAGACTTTAGCTAAGTTTTTAAATAGTACTGGAATGTTTTTAAAGATGTACTGTATTTATCAGTTTGTTCTATCAGACTTAATAGAGTTGTTCAAGTACTTGGAAAGGCAATGCTTGTTAGAGGCAGTGAAGTATTGAAAAAAATCAACTATGTTGAACTTATAAATACAACTTTAATGACTGAAGAAATTTAATTAATTCAGTTGTAAATAGAACCAACTGTTTAAGCAAATATGTTTCAATCACCAAGGGAAATTTAAATTTTTACCTTTTACTCATTTTATGAATAGAATAACTTTTGTAACTTCAACCTAATAAGGAAAATCTAGTTTTTTAATTTATAATTTTAATAAATCAAATATTAATGCTAACATCCTGCAAATAATCATTTTCTATGCACAAAAGCTACCCTCAGGGACACTTAAAACTCCACTGATTTCTGTGAGTGTGCTCATAATGAAAAAATCTATCTCAATTTTTAGAAATAAAATATATGTACAGGCTATGTACAAGTAAAACTACAAAATTTTATTGAACATTTTAAAAAATCTTAAATATCAAGAGAAATACACTTTCTTACATGAGAAATGCAGCATTAAAAATATGTTAATTTGCTTAGAGTATATGATACACTTTCAATAAAAAGTACCAAGATTTTTTAAATTACAAAATTATTCTAAAAAAAATTTTTTTAAAAATCAAGAATTACTAAATATACTTGAAAAATAAAAGTAATTAAGGAATGACTCACTCTGCCAAATACTAACGAGTATTATAAAGCTCCAACACTTCAAAAGAATGATTCTGGCACAATTATAGATAAGCAAACCAACAAAACCTAAAAGAAACTCAGAAATAAATCTGTGTGTCTATGCCTTTCTACTCTGAATGTTTCCTTCTAGATGGCAGAGCTGCACTGCGTTAACATTTCTGGCCTCTCCAGCCCTTTACCCTAACTCCTCTTCTGGGGAGGTAAAGTGAGGAGCATCTATTGGTACATTTGCATATGATTAACCTGACTCTTCTTCCAATTGAGAATGAGCTGTCCACTAGGGCAGGCATTCTCTCCTATTTCCAGGGCAGGCTCTCCCCACATGCAAGGAGGGCTGGCCTGATCTAGTGTTTCCATTCAGTGGGTGAGTCCATCTCCCTGAGACCATCAAGGTTCAGTCAACAGGTACACCTGTCTTTCACACTAAACTGCATCCTCTGACTTAAATTTATCAGTAATAAAGACTGGCCTCCATCACCTCAGTTTGCTCAGAACCAATGTGGAGGAAAGAAATGTCCTTCAGAAATCCTTATGGTAGGTGGGTGGGCCCAAACCATTTAGAGCAGAAAGATTGTCACCTATGGATACCTTGATTCCAACAGGAAGGGCACATCCAAACTAAGTATGCTTAATTGTTTTTCTCAAATTTACTAAATAGAAAAGACACTCGATTTCCTCAGGAGTGGACTGAGGAAGAGAGAAAGAAATCAGAAGTATCACCTAATGGACTTGCTTCACCTGGGGGTAAAACATCCAGAATGGAGAACCATTTCCCATCAAGCAACATTTCATCTCAATAAGAAGAGGATGTGCTAAACAATAAAATAGTGCCTGGAAAACTGGTTAACTAACTAAAAAAAATTCTCTTCTTACCTCATGCCATATAATCAAAATAATTACATATGGATTAAAGTGTTAAATGGAAAGGAATTATATTATAAACTAATATATAGGGTAATATTTATCCAAGTTGGGGTCTGAGATGGGATTAAAACAAAAGAAAACAAAGAAAAAATCTTAAGAATTAATATATAGAAATACTAGGCTTCTTTATGTAAAGAAATATCATTTATAACATGAAAAACCAGGTTACTGAGTTCCCTGAGTACCCAGCAGAGACTGAAGGAGAGAAAGAGGAAGGAATCAGAAGAAAAGTCAGGGAGGAGGGTCTGGTAAGTCCTTCTATGCTACAGAAAAACTTTCTTTTTTTTTTTAATTCATTTTTATTGTTAGACTTATTGGGGTGACATCTGTTAGCAAGGATTACATAGGTTTCAGGCATACAATTCTACAGTGCATTGTCAACTTGTTGTATAATAAGTTCACCACCTAATGTGACTTCTCTTTCCATCACCTTATATTTAGCTTCCCCCACTCCTCTCCCACCCCCTCCCCTTTCTCC
>PVJL010002549.1:179970-192560 GCA_004026885.1 Lyroderma lyra | reverse complement strand
TGCACGCGTGTGTGTGTGCGTGTGTGTGCGTGCGTGTGTGTGTGCGTGTGTGTGCATGCACACGTGTGTGTGTGCGTGTGTGCGTGCGCGCGTGTGTGTGCGTGTGTGTGCATGCACGTGTGTGTGTGTTTGTGCGTGTGTGTGCGTGTGTGTGCGTGCGTGTGTGTGTGTGTGCGTGCACGTGTGTGTGTGGGTGTGTGTGTGTGCGCACGCGTGTGTGGTGAGAACGCCTGAGATGATTTACTCTCACCAAATTCCAATAATCCCCTCGTATTAACTGCAGTCATCACGCTGACCATTAGGCCCTGAGACCTTGCTCACCTTATACCTGAAGTCCGTTCTCCTTTACCTGCACCCTTCCATTTCCCCCCCTCTAGCTCTTGGCAACACCCTTCTGTTCCGTGTCTATAAAATTGCCTTTTTGTTTGAGATGCCACAAAATCAGTATCTTGAAGAGCTATCTCTGTGGTGTGGCATTATTCACCATACGCTCCAACCCAAATGTTCAGCAGGGGATGCGGGCTAAAGAAAATGTCACACACATGCCCAGTGGCATGTCGGTCAGACTTAGAAGGAAGGAAATCCTGCCATTGGCAACGTGGCAAACCTGGGGGGCCTCCTGCTCAGTGAGATTTCCCAGGAACAGAAAGACACGGACATGTACTGTGTGGTGTCGCTCGTAAGCGAACTCTTCCGGGTCAAGCCAGAACATTTTGGGCCATTTGCCTTTGCTTAGGGTGGGCTGCCATGGCATTCCTTAACGTGGACCACTTACATACCGGCCTGTGTGTCAGATGGATGCCATGCTGGACTCGCGGTCGTGTCTGCACGCGCTAGTCCTGTGAGAGCACCCTCAGGACACCGTCCAACACGCTTGCATCAGCTTCGCAGTGAGGTCCATCAGGCACGTCCAGAGGACCTCGGGGGCTATAAGGTTTCTCCTGCTCAGTTCGGCTTTGGTTCGCTGCTCGGAGCGTGCCAGGCTTTGGGCTTGATTACAGACGTGCAGATATTGAAGGGGCTGGGCCGTTAGTCCTGGCTGCCTAACACAAGGGGACGCTGCTACAGCCACACACTGCTCACGGGCCTTGTGGTTTCACGATGCTTTTCAAATTCCAGCCATTCTGTGCACACCCAAGCAGTGCCCTTATTTTCACGGGAAACGGGACGACTCGGAATTCCGACGTCTCTGTGATTGAGCAAGCGACAGGCTCCAACGGGGGTTCCGTTTCCGCAGTCTCCGACGTGCGGCTGTGAGCCCTGAGATACAGCGGCAGCTCTGGGCTTCCGTGAGGCGCGGGGACTTGCAGTCGTTCTTCGCTTTCCTCAGGCTCTCGGGTGCTGTCCAGAAAAGCCACCCCTGCTTGTTCTCAAATTCTTAGAGCCTCCTCATAGCCTTTTCGTTTGTTTGTGTTTTGCATTCGTACGTGGTTTCTCCAAGTTTTGTGTGAAGGGAATTGGATGTTAAGTTACTAATTTCTTTTACTTGCAGTATGCATTTTTATTTTTATATTTTCTGTTCAGTTTGTTGGACTGACCCTGCTTAGTAAAATGACGTAGGTCCCAGGGGCACAATCCTAGGGCGCGTGGTGCGTGCGCTGCGTCGTGTGCTCCTCCCACGGCGTGTCACGTGTGCCCTTTACCATGACGGTCCTGGGATGCCGCTAAGACCCTCACGACGTTTCGCGTCCGCGAAGGCACACACCGCTGTGCTGGCCCTCACGTGTGTCTGAGGGCTCCTCTCCCACAGCGGACACCTGCGTCCCTAAGCGCAGGCAGCGGCACCCGCCTGCAAGCGAACCCGCCGGAACGTGGCCCAGGGGCCGCGGAAGCAATCCGAAGGCCCGTGCCCTGCAGGAAGCCGCGAAGGCTCGTGGGAGAACCCGGGACCTAAGGAGGAACCTGGCTGGGGTGCGGCTGTGGGCCTTTCAGCCACCAGCACCCCACTCTCACCGCCTGTGGGCTCAGACTCCCACTTCGCCTTAGCATCACTCACTTCATTGCGGGGTTCTTGCTGGAAGCATCCCATTATTTGATGACTCCAGGTCACGTGCCTGCACCTTAGCTTTCGGGGATGAGGAGATAGGGCATGTGGCACCCCCTTTTCATTTCTACAGGAAAGTCCGACTTCCTGTCACAAAGACGCTCACAGTGGGGACTCCTTCAAAACAGGAAGGCGCACAGACGCTGGGAGCCCCAGGTGACACGTTGCTAGTTCAGGCACAAATACTGTTACAAAGTAGGAAAGAGGAGTTACTCCACTTCTTAAATGACCTCGACGGCTACAACATTTTAGCAGTTAACCATTGAGTAGCTCCTAGGGAGGCAATTTCTTACAACTTTGCTGCAAGTGTGTCCACGAAATACTGGCAGTTAGGGACCCGGGTCCTGAGTTAGGGACCCGGGTCCTGAGTTTGCTCTGTGTTTACCACCAACTTAACGTCCGTGCTAGTTTACCAAAGTTTGTGTTTGGTTGGTTTGTTGGTTTTTTTAACTTTCCTGGACAGAGTGGAGGGGGCTGGTACAGTACAGTGTAACATCCCGAATTTCTCTCTGGAGTCATCCGTTTCTTCTGCCCAAGAGCTGGGCTTATGAGAGACCGTGGAAGGCCATCTCCTTGGCCCCGAGCTCAGTGGGGTGAATAGAAGATCATGTTGTCGGGGCTGCTGATGCTCACATGTTAGAACCCCCAATTGAACGTGTGTACCCCAACACTAGGATTTCAGTTGGCCTTCTGTCGTTCTCCCAAGGCGCAGGACTGCCGTGGAACCCCGCATGGGGGAAGAGAACGGGCAGGATTTACTTAGTTGTGAGGCCATCGAGGTTTCGGGGTACGGGAGAAGCTTCTCAAGTCCCGGTCGCGGGAAAGGGTAGGTGCCATAGAACTTCAGTTTTCCCGAGGGCGAGGGCTCTGTTTTCCCCCCATTATTCTGAATGAAGTTGGTTCTGAAATAGAAATCCTTCTTTTTCTTTATAGTTCACTTCTGTTCTCAGCTCTTGTCTAGGGACCCTATTTAGGATTAAAATAAATGGACCATTTCAGCATAAATGTAGCACTGCAGGAAAGAGTGTGGAAAGTGCTTACTGCATAAAACACATCCCTTTCTGATTCATTACGTCCCCTTTCTGCTGTGTATAAGTGGACACCTTTCACTGGCTCCCTGCAGGGGAGCTGCGTACGTGAATTCGGAAGGGAAGAGGCGGCATCTCCCAAAATACATAAGACGAAACCACAGATCAAATAGACGTCTCCAAACCCATCAGCTAATGAAAGGAGCCTTCGGAAACGTGTCCCAGCCAGCCTCATTTTCCTGTTAGTAAGTCCCAGGAACACATATGTTTTCATGGAGGATGAGCATTCTTCATACCCAAAAGATGCTCTAATTAGAAAATAGTTTATGTGGGAAAAACCAATCGTTGAGAGTAATTAGCTCCCCCAAAGAGTAAAATTTTGAAAAAGCAAACTAGAAATTGAAGCATGACGAGAAGCTGTGATCGGGAGGCAATCGTTAACATGACGTATCTGTTGTCTGCCCGTTCAAGCCCGTGGACTTTCCGGAAATCTGCGGCTGCTGTTAGAGAGAACGATCTCACTACAAGCATTCACGAACTATTAACATCACGTTATTTTACTGAGGAATTTTAAAGTCGCAGTAATGTGTAACTTGATTTTTATTTAAGATGTTAGAGTATGAAAAGGTGAACCCAGGGGGGCCAAGAGAATACCTGCAGAAATGTGTGGGGTGTTCCACAGTTTTCAAATACCCATTATTGTATGCTGTGTTCAGCGGCAGGTCCTGAAAACAGTGACCGTGACAGCAGACCAGATTTGCATTTACCCAGGCAGGAAACTTGGAATGGACATATTGAAACTCTCCATTAGTCAATAGGCTACATTTAGAAAGATATTGATTTGCAGTCAGCAGTCCTACCCATAACTTGTAAGGAAAAATCTTGCAAATATGCCAGAATCATGGCAGGTTTTCAGTATTGTGATAGGACACATGAGCAATCCAGGCTTGGAGGACCTGGCATGCATACTGACTTTGAAAAACAAAAACAACAAATGAACCAACAAAGCACACAAATTTAAAAAAATAAGAACCCATAGATTCAGACACCAGAACGGTGGTGACCAGAGGAGAAGTGGGTGGGGGAGCAGAACACGAGGGGGAAGGGATCAAATACGTGGTGATGCGAGGCACTCAGGCTGGGGAGGTGCACACAACCGCGTATACAAGTCATGCACCCGAAATGTTTATGTTATTAACCATGGTTACCCCATGCGTCTCGTTAAAAACAAAAATTAAAAAATGACAAAAAGGAAAAAGAAAAGTAGGACAAAGATACCACAGACTCCCCTTGAAATTAAAACTTGCTCTGCTGCTGCTCCAACTTGGAATACATCATCTCTTCTGCAGGATTCCTAACATTCGTAATGGCTCCCGTTGCCATAGGAATTGCTTCTAGAGGATTCTCTCCTCAAATCACAGGCCCCAGGTGGAGAGCCTGATTCATTCATACAGGGCAATACCCCAAGCACCACCTGCAGAGATTCTGAAACTTCATTTGTGGTTTAAACGTCCACATCCTCACAAATCAGAAGCTGTAACTCCTTCATCAAACTGACGCCTCCTTCATTGCACCTCCAAATATAAATACGGGGTGTCCAAAATTTTTTAAACTCAATAGATAGATATTTATTAGTATTATTTTTTAATGTGGGTAGTTCCCTGGCTGGGAATTGAACCCAGGCCGCAGCGTTGACAGCGCCGAAGCCTAGCCACTGCACCAGCAGGGAGCCCCTAGATAGATATTCCAATGTTAGCATTTTTTCGTTTACTAATTCCACCATCTCCACACTACATCACTACACCGCATCGTGCACCTTTACTTCTGTTGCAGTTAAGCATTTCTTGACGATAGTCAAACTTCTAGTTCTGTTTTACTTTAAAAATAAAGATTTGCACTACAAGGAACCTGGAGTAACCAACTATTTCATCTTTCTGTGCCCAGACTTCCTAGACTGTACACCATCCTGAAAGGATAGATTACTCTTTGCTGACATGAGTCCTATATATTGGACAAATAATGGACATTACTGTTACTTGTCATTTTTATCATCAGTTCACGTGCGGTTTTTTATTGTACTTATCATTTATATTACATGCAATTCTTTTAAAAGTCTATTTGCATATTTGTATCTCTGTACATTGTGTATTTCATTGATTAAAGAAACAGGCTAGTCTTGGAGTTTCATCCCACCCCTGTGTACTGCGGGTTGAATCATGTCCCCAAAACGATCTGCTGAAGTCCTGACCCTGGTTTCTGTGACCATGAAACCTTCTTTGGAAATAGCATTTGCTTTTGTAGATGTTACCTTCAGAGCCGTGAGGAAATGAATGTCTGCTGTTTTAACCCATCGAGCTTGCAGCAGTTTGTGGCAGCAGTCCCGGGAAACTCACACACCAGCAAGTCACAATCCGTCATAGGCTCTTAATTAAAACCGAATGAATGTATGCGATGAGCGAACGAGTGCATGGATGAACATAATGCACGGTGTAATTATATCTGTAGATTAGACTCCCTCACCCTCGCCAATAAGAAATGACAATTCCTTCAGCAAATCAATGCCTCTTCCTTACTACACGAACACAGGGGGTCTGAAATACTTTACAGCCAGGGTGTCCCCTTGGCTCTGTTTCCTTGCTAAGAGAGTATGTGAGTTTGTAGGTCTGTGTGTACCTGAAATGGCTCCCGCGTGCGGTCCTGTCGAGCTACCCGTACAAGGGTAAAGCGAGGCTCAGCACAGGCCAGCCCTCGGCGGGTGGGTGACAGTAAATGCTTTTCGAAGTCCAGGTCAGCTTCCACTGGCCATGAGCATCTGTTGTTACCACACTTCCTCTACATTCAAATAGGACAAGTGGGTTTGAACTTTTGTCCCAGCAAAAGGCAATTATAAAAGTAAGTTGTCCTCAGAATATCACATAATATTTTGCATCAAACATAAAAAAATAAATATAAAATACAGAAAAAGAAATACATACTGTTTTCCATTAGAGAATATGAGATAGATCAGAGATAAATAACTAGCATTGGTGTGATGCATGCTTTGTACTTACTACTATACAACTGTAGGTGAGGACATCCAAATGTCTCATAATTCATTAAGGAATTCTTTCAAATACTTCCATTTTAAAGAAGTGCAACTAAGGCATTTTAATTTCTAAATGAGGAACTAAAAGTGTCAAAACTAGGTCATTTCTCTTGGACTTTAACCCTCGTACCACAGAGGGAGACTTTTCAATAAATAAAAACACATCAAAATCATTGTATTAATGATTGTATCTCCTTAAACCACAATTTTAATTACTAAATAAGCTTAATACAATTTAGCCCAAATAGTCTCTGCTGTAGGTGTGGAAATAAGATATAGAAACCAAAATAGATTTGAACAAATGAAAAAATATACTCACAGAATTTGTATTTTGCCCATGTGTATATACATTCCTGTAGATGAGAGTGTGAAGACAGAATATATGTAGGTGTGTATATGTACGTATGTGTGTATGTATGCGTGTGTGCGTGTGTGTGTGTGTGTGCGTGTGTGTGTGTGTATTTTTTCATGGACTATTTGGAAAGTACCCAGCCATGTAACCATTCTTGGTATATTGACAATGGCTGGATTTTTCCCAGACAGCCCGTGTATATTTGCTTTAGAAAACAAGTTTCTAGAAAGCGTGGCCTGCAATTTATAACTCGTAAAATACACTGTTGGGGTGTCCATCTTAGTGAGTGCTGTCTAGTAATGACAAACTGCATACCAATATTCATATCTTCCCATCTCTGTTCTCTTTGAGCAACGATTGGTTGGTGGAGGGTAGGTAAAAGTCTACACGCTTGGAGGTACTTTATGTCTATTTTTTCTATTACTGCAATAAGCATAAGAAGTATGTTCTTATAAATAAACTCTAGAAGTGTCCCAGTAGAGCAATAGAAATCCCACGGCCATGCATGATAGCCTTTGAAAATAAGTTCCCCTAAAAGGGGGTGCTACTTCGGCAGAAGGAACGATGGGTAAGCGAGCTAGCTGCTGGCACTGAACTTCCCTCAGGAATGCAGACCTCGCCGACCTTTGGCCTGGGCTTATTTTATGGGCTTTAAGAAAACTCATTCTATACTTACCTGGCAGGGGAGATACCATGATCACGAAGGTGGTTTCCCCAGGGCGAGGCCTATCCATTGCACTCTGGATGTGCTGACCCCTGCCATTTCCCCAAATGTGGGAACCTCGACTGCATAATTTGTGGTAGTGGGCGGGGGGATGGGGGGGAGAAAGAAAACTCATTCTTATGAATGTGCAAATATTCACAGGTGCATTTTTTACTCATAAATTTATTCTCTGTGAATTGTATATGTACCTATTATGTAATCACAGCTACTCAATAACTGATTTAAAAATGAGCACCTGTTATATCTGCTGCAATGTTTAAAATCATTGTCTGTTTTAGGGCGCAGATTGTAATACCTGATCAGAGCGTTTCCCTAAGGATGATTCCCCATGTATACAACCCAGGGCAAAGAAAGAAGAGAGCGTATTCTCAGCGATGGACACAGGTAAAGATATTAGTTCTTTATTAGATATTAGCACTAAGTAAAGAGTTCATTCTCTTCTGCAGAATATTCCGATGTGGTCAGCTTATCGTGGTCAGCTTATGATGACATCCCTCTTCCCACTGACATGTCCATTTCATAAAAAAATCAGCAACTTATGCACCATTGTAGCCACTTGTTAGTCTTTCAGTCTTGTAGGCAGCTTCACCGCGCTATGCCTACGATTAATCTTCCATAAAGTCGAAACATTCATGGTTTTCCTGTCTATCTCTTCATTCATTCACTAATTTAGCCATGTATGATGATCAGATACTTTAATATAGACTAAAGCATTTTTAAAAAATGTAAAATATGTTAGAATGTGAAGTGCAGTTAGTTGGTTCCAAAAAAATAATTGAATACTTTATTAGACCTAGCAATACAGGTGTTCATATCACTCTGTAAGCACACCAATACAATTCTGTCATTTATTTAGCTGTCATTTGTTTATCTATCTTCTATCTACTATCATCTATGTGTCATCTATCTATCTATCTACCATCTATGTATTATCTATTTACCTATTATATCTACCATCTATCTTTCTACCTATCAGCTTTTCTTGTTCTGTTTGTTGAACCTGCCCATATTTCACCATTCACATCATATTGTAAGTGTCCATGGGCAGTAGCTTATATGTCTCTTATGCTCCTCTCCCTATGTAGCACAGTTCTGATCATAGAGTACACACTTAATAAATCCCCATTTAATGACTGACGGCAGTATTCATTTCTGTGCCATAAAGGGGTTTTCTAGAAAGCCTCCATGGACACCTTTGTGATGGCTTCGGGCAACTTGTTCAAGCCATTAGTGGTACACTGGCATGTGCCAAGTGACAGATCATTGTGATCACAGGACCCAAGGACTCGGAGAGTGTAGTGAACGCCAATTGTTCTCAAATGTATCGGCTGCTTTGTCCCCATTGTATTCAATGTGTGGCAAAACTAATAATATTTATTTTAAGTGTGCTTGGAGGCAGTACAGATTTGGGGAAAACATCCCCTCCTGCATTCCATCTGCTGCCCTCTATGTGAAAGGCAAAGCAACAGCGTTAGTGAAGGCTATGAAGGGCCTGACCCCTTTGCTTGCCTGGGTACAAGCATGGAGCGAACCGTGTCCTCACATTGCACGGGAGCCCACTCATCCACAGTGCTAAGCTCAGGGCCGAGGGGGTTAAAAGCTCTGGTTTTCCCTCAGTGACCATTTAGAAGTACACAATGCAAGTCAACCATCGTTTAATTTATTTTGCTTTGTTAGATGGTGGCGTTAATTAATTTTGCTTTGTCGCCTCGCTTTCCTCTTGATAACATCATTCTTTTTAATAGCAATGGAACCTTGCAAATGTCAAGCAGCCTGCCCCAATCACAACAGACTGCAGCAGAAAAACACATTAGAGTTTGGAGGCACCACAAATAACTACTTTAGGGAAAAAATGTAATGGCAGTAATGACGTTTGTGCCTGCCAGTCAGCTGCCCTCCGCCTTTCTTTCCCTCTTCCAGCGTTTTTAATGGGGTTTTGTTGTACAAAACAATCAGCATCTTTTGTCAAATGCTCAGTGGCCTCTGCCTTTTGGGCAGCAGGCTATTTATATCTGCGTGGACCCACCTGCTACGTCGTTTCACACTGGGGTGCTCTCTGTCCTCAGACTTCCCCACGTTGAGGCTATTGGATTGACCTGCTTCTTAAACCATTGTGTATGGTCTCTGAGACTTCAGATTTATTTTTCCCTTTGTTATATGAAAGCCTGTTTGTGCCCTCAACCAATATCAGGGCTATCATGACATTTATTGTCCATCTAAGGGGCTCTAACAAGGCCATGTATTCCTAGCAGGTTCTGAGTCCCCAGGATAGGAAACAGAAGGAATCATTGCTTCACACCTTAATTCCAAAGACCTCAACCCATTCCATAGCTTCATGCAGCCTGGCCTGGCTTTGTATTAGAAGAGTCTCTAAAAGATGAAAAATAATAAATTATAAAGGTCACTATGAGCCCCTGGGATAGCAGTCTGATACCCTGAGAGTGATAGTTGGTGTAGACTTCCTGTTGAAGTAAAACAGTAGGACGTGAAAGAAGACTTGTTTTCCATTTCTAGGCATGAAATTAGGTAAATGACGATGCAACGGGAAAATGTGTTTGTGTGTACCTGTGTGTGTGTGTGTGTGTGTGTGTGCGCGCGCGCACGCGCACAGTGACCCTTAAACAGCACCAGGGCTGGAGGTACTAACACAGAGGTTACAGGTACCAACAATTAAAAATCCATGTGTCACTTTTAACTCCTCCCAATTTAACTACTAATAGCTTACTCTTGACTGGAAGCCTTATCAATAACATAAATAATCAAGTAACATGTTTTTGGCATGTTATATGTATTATATACTATATTATAATTAATCTAGAGAAAAGAAGATGTTACTGAGAGAATCATAAGGAAGAAAAGATTCATTTACTGTATTTATCTTAAAAATCTGCATACCGGTTGACCTGAGCAGACTTCTTCAGGGCAGGGACTACTTCTCCAAGTGTGTGGGCCACTAGCTATTTCTCTCATTATCCGGGCAGGCCGGAGCGATGAAGTAGAGGACTTGCTGGGCACGACGGCGGTTGTGTGCACAGGTGCTGGAGAGAGACGCAGCTGTGACGATGGACCAATGTGCTTGGTGTCGATTCAAGGGTCTCGATGACCACGTGAAGGGATTTGGTGCTATTCTGGGGTCATGGGAAGCAGGAGGTGATTCAGAGATTCTGAGCAGAGGAGTGACATGACCAACACAGCAACTTTGGAACCAGATGGAGTACAGAGAGCAGGACGAGCTGTTAGAGACAGTGAAACGCGGGGCAGCTGGGGTGCAAATAACATGCAGACGATGCAGGGAGCCACTCGGAGGCATGAGGCTGTGTCGGGAGCGGGAGAGTCACGTCCAGGGAGCCGCAGAGAGGCCCGCTGTACACTCCGGGTGTGGCCTCTTCACGTCAGACCAAAGTGGGGGCGAATCCTTGCTGCGCCCCTTCCTTACCTGTGAGGCCAGGGAAAGAGCTTCACTGATGCTCTTCACCAGACGCACCTGCGAGTCCTTCAGGATGTGGCTGAGAGGGACACTCTCGGGTGTGTCTGCGCTCAGCAGCGACATGGGAGCCCCCGATGGCTGCTGGCTGTCATTACCCAGCAGGTCTCCGCGACGTTCCAGCCCTCCCTCGCGTGTGTGCATCTCATTGTTAGGAGGGGGCTTTGAGAATTTTCCTGACTTTTGGAAAAGAACACCGAAGCATAGGATGGTTAACTGGGGCGCACACAGCCCTCCCGTTTAGTCCACACTGGAGCCCAGACTTCAACCCAGGTTGGCAGTTTCCAGGGTCCCAACACCTCCTCTCTGTTTCAAAGAAGAAGCACCGAGGGATGGCACACGCATTTACTCAAAAGACAAAGAGAAAAATGAGAGATCGAGGGAAAAAAGGTCAAGTGAAATCCTGGTTTCACAGGCAGTGGAACAGAACAGCTAACGGGGGTGCTGGGAGCAAATGATTTGTGGGTGTCACGATTCCTGTAGGACCTAACCATCCTGCCCCGCTGCCAGGACCAGCCTTGGGAGACGCTGCCTTCACCCTGCCAGCACCCACCTGGGAGGCTCTTCAGTGACGCCCCTCCGCCTCGGGACAAAAGCCTCACCCCCTTAACCTGCCTTCCGAGTCTTCACCTTCACCTTGGCCTTGGCCTTGGCCTCGGCCCACACCGACAGCCGGGTCTTCTCATCACTGCCCTGGGACGTGATGGGTGCTGGACTGTTGCGTCCCTGTAGCGTGTCTTTGTGCTTCCGCACAGTCGCGTCTCTGCTTGTCTGGGGACAGGGAAGCTCTCGGTGGGGATTAGGAGACGGGGCTCTGGGACGCGACTTCCCAGGTCCTCCTAACTCTGCCCTGCCTGACTGTGGGACCGCAGCCAAGGCACTCGGCCACTCCGCGCCTCAGTTTCCTCATCTATAGAATGGGGATATAAGTGATGTCATCTCAGAGTGCGGTTTTGAGGATTAAAAGACACAATTCCTGAACCGAATTTAGAAGCATTCCAGAGACAGTGTAGAAGGTCAATAATGATTTTTTTATTTTATTAGATTTATTGGGGTGGCATTGATTAATAAAATTGTATGGGTTTCAAGTGTACAAGTCTACAGTACATGGTCTGTATAGGGCATGTGTGTTCAACAGCCAAAGTCACACCTCCTTCCGTCACCATGTATTTGACCCCCTCTCCCTTTGCTACCCCCACCCTCTTTCCCTCTGGTGATTGCCACACCATTGTCTGTGCCTATGAGCTCTTCTGTTTGCTTGTTTGTTTGTCTTGTTTGTTGCTTTCAATTTAATATCCCACATATGCAGGAAATCATATGGCTCTCAACTTTTCCTATCTGAATTATTTTGCTTTGCATGATAATCTCAAGATCCACCTATGTTGTCACAAATGGCCCTATTTCATCTTTTCTTATGGCTGAGTCATATTCCATTGTGTGTATGCACCACAGCTTCTTTATCCAGTCACCTGTCAAAGGACACTGTGGTGGTTTCCATGTCTAGGCCACCACGAATGAGCAGAGGGGTACATAAACCTTTATGAATAAATGTTTTCAAAAGTTTGGGGTATGTACCAGAAGGATCACTGCATTATATGGAAGCTCTATTCTTAATTTTTTGAGGAATCTCCACACTGTTTTCCATAGTGTCTCTACTAGTTTACATCCCCACCAGCTTCTATGATTTTAGCCTTCTTTCAAAGACCAAAAATCTCTTCCTTTGCAAGGTCATCCTTGACCATTACAGTCCAACAAATGACCTACACCTTTAAGTTTCTCAGATTTTCACAGAACTTATTTGGCATTTACAGCACCTCTCGTTGTTATCTAGTGAATGCACTCTGTGTGTGTGTGTGTGTGTGTGTGTGTGTGT
>PVJL010002549.1:11446-179870 GCA_004026885.1 Lyroderma lyra | reverse complement strand
CTCTCAGTTACTATTTGCTGACCGGGACGTTGAAAGGTGTTGTGATAGACGAGCCCAGCGGCATTATAAATAATTTCGTCAGGTGTAAGCAAGAGTAACAACCCCCCGTCCGGAGACCGTGAGGGAGGATACCAACTCCGTCAGGGCAGCCTTCCCGGCGTGGCCCGCGTTCGCCCGAGGCTGACACTGAGCGGCAGCATCAGGTCCCAGGAAGTACGTTCACGGTGACGACTGCCGCGTCCTGAGCAAACACGTGAAGTCGCTTATTCCGTGTTTCCCACTACTCTCCTCTTTCGTATTCCTAAATAAGTCTATTTTTAATAATCCACTGAAATTAAGGAAGAGCATCGACATTTCAAACAAGTCACTTTAATTAAGTGCACGTCGGAGAGCCTTAATTTAACGCACTGCATGGAGCCCTGTGCTCTCGGGACATCTCCATTCACGCTGCGTGCGGTCGCACGCCCTCTTCTACGTCAGTCGGTTAATGTTGCGGGTGGCTCCTTCCACTCCTTAGTGGAGAGCAACGTTTCCGTAATAAAGCAATACCACACCTGCACACAGCCTTTATTTGGTTTGAAGTATCAACTATTTATCCTCAACAGGTCATTAAGACTCTTTAAAAACAATATTTGAAGCGCTGAAGCCAAGCATGCATAAACAAAGCTGTGTGTGTTGCAACTTCAGATTCTAGGATAATTACTGCAGACTTAGTTTCATTGTGGAGCTAAAAGTAAGCTTAACCCTCCCGTACAAATGTTAAGAAAATGACATTTCCTCTGAGTAAGTAGAAGTCCTTTACTGACAGCCAGAAATACGGTAAGGAGGATATATCGCAGGAAGACTTACTAAATTCTATTACACGCATTCTGTTTTCTGCAAAGTTAGCATTATGTTAGCATGCTATGCTAAATTTAAAAAGCAAAAAATGTGCGCATATATACATTTTAAATGTGGGAAGATTGCTTTCTATTGGATAAAAGAAGACTCCCACACTTCAAACACACTGAATAGCTTTTCCTTTAATAAGTTTGCATTTTCTTATTTCCTTTCTTCCTTCCTTCCTCCCTCCCTCCCTCCCTCCTCCCTCTCCCTCTCTCTTTCATCCATTCTTTCTTTCTTTCTTCTTCCAAAAGTATTAATTCTTGAAATATTCAATAAATTATATCAATATAATTGCTAAAATATAATTGCAATAGAAAATTTTACTTGAACATTTTATTGCAAATAGTTTGATAAAGTAGAATTGGAGACCAAAGGAATGAAAGATTATCCCCAAGTATAACACAAGAGGTTAGATCATTTGGAAGAATGTCTTGAAAACAGAACATGTCACCTTCATTGGCCCAGGAAGACATTTTCGGTGTTTTGGTTTAGAAAAGCCAGAAATAATAAATGATGGAAAATTCTGAGGCGTTGTCACAGAAAACATGACAATGACAAAAAGAAAAAGTAAAAATGTTAAAAATATTGAAATTGGATGTGTGAGCTCTCACATAATACATGCCCTATCTGACATCATGGCAGGTATGTTATACTTGGCATAAAACGACAAAGCATGCATGAGATTTGAGAACTTGAAGATATACAGGTGGAGGCAACAGAGAATAGCAATGCTTAAATCAAAACAAACTATTTTCACCTATTTTAAATCTTATCTCTGCTCTGAATTTCAGTGTCATGCCACGCAATTCATTTAGCTAGACTGATTTACCTGATTTATATGCAGCTCTTGTGCCTATGGGGGAGGGGATTTTTATCCCCAGTGTTGCAAAGAGCCTTAAAAAGGATTATATTCTGCAGGCAAGCGAAGAATGATGTTTAAACATGGCTTTCTCAACATTTATCTCTGAATGATTGAATCTGAGTATCTCTTAGGAGTGAAATATCTGATTATGAAACTTTTGGGTTGCACTGCAAATGCCACTGCGTCAACATTTCTCCCAGCCGATGCGAACAGCAAAATCGCCCCCCGCCCCCTGCGCACGTGCACGTGCGCGCGCACACACACACACACATGTGTGCATGCGCACACACGCACATGCACGCACATGCACGCACACCGCACATATGCGCACATGTACATACACGCACACACGCACGTACACACATGCACATGCACACAGACACACACGCGCGCACACATGCGCACACGCGCACACACATGCAGACACACACACGCACGCGCACACATGCACACACGCACACATGCACGCGCACACACATGCACGCGCACACACATGTGCACATGCGCACACACGTTCACACACACACAGGTACGTGGTGATGTGAAGCGAATACTTCTTACTAGTAGCCAAAGTATCCCATAGTGCGAAGGCCTGGAAGTGTTCACCGTGAACGGGGAGCACCAGGAGCCCTCACTGACTGAGCCGGGCTCGTCTCCGGTGCTCGTCTTTGCAGTCCCTCGTCCCGTTTTAGTTTCGGGGATATTTACCACCCTTGCACCCCGCTATTCTACCTCCCTCAGGAAGAGTACAGCCCAGTGGTATCTAAAACGGAAAGCTAACGCTTCTGGGGAAAGACTGAGGAATAGGCCAGAAGTAATCCGCGGCACCTAGAAGTCCCGGCTGGGGGCCGCCTGCCGAGGCCCATACCCACGCAGCCCTCCAGCCGCGAGCCAGGAGCGCAGCCCCGACCGCCAGCTTCTCTTTAGTGACCAGGGAATGTGACAGTCGCCCATGTGTCTCACATCAAAATCATCACCTGTCACTGAGCAACTCCCACTGTGAAGCCCGCTGTCACCGGTCCAGCACCAAGCATCACGCCGAGTGGCTGCCCTTCGCCGTGCGCGCTGCGCATGCCCTACACAGAGGAGGACGCCGCCGTCTGGGACGCCGAGACGTTTGCCCCGTGAGAGGGCACGCCCGGCTCGTTTGTGCAGTGATGGGGTCACGGGTCTTGGGCTTGGGCTCACTTTTTCTTTCTCTCTCCTTAAATCTCATTCTGTTCATTTTCGTTATTACTAAGAGGGGGGCAAACTCACAAAGAAACCTGTTATCTATTATCCTTGCTCCAAATTTTGCTGGTTCTCAGTCCCTAGGGTTCCGAGTCAATATGTTTGGTAATGACTTTTTACAAAGCAAAAGGCAAAGGGACCGAGATTGGATTTCACGTGGTATGATAAATGCCTATCTGAACTTTCAGCTGAGTTTGGCGGAAAGAACTCAGCATCAGTTGTGTTGGAAGGCACGTTTTCTGAGACATGGAAACTTGACAGCACACTAAATAAAACAGCATTTTTTTTTTCACTTTTATATTCTCTCTCTCTCATGTTCTCTCCTTCTCTCCACACACAAACACACAGACACATATATCCATTCCTAGTTCAGGTAAAAATCCAGGGAACTTCTTATTCACATTGCAAATAGAAACCAGTCCACGCCTGGGTTTGCTATCAGTTTGAAAACCCAGCATTTGTATTGCTTACACCCTTGCCCCCATCCCCATTCATTTATATACGAATTGGCTTCAACTGAGCTTTACTGCTTGCATGTTCTTGCCTTTTCAGGGTAGAATTTTATTAGGATGAGTGTTCTGCCTTAAAAAACAACACTGAAATGTGTTGCACAGCCCATTGGCAAGAGAAGGCTAAATGTATTATGTTTCAGAAGCATATAATTCAATACAAATATTAACTTGTTTTGTGTAAATCTGACATAACATGGGCATAAACTGACAGTACATTCAAAAAAAAGTTCTATGGAAGTATCAGTTTCAGCAGTTTCTATTTGTAAATAAGGTTGTTTTTTGGATTTTCATGAAAATATTGTTGCATTTTTAAATGAAAATGTAAGTTTTCCTTTTCCCCTAAGAATTTTCTCTAGATATTTTTTTTTCTGGGTAATTGTGTGGAATAAAAAGTGTGTGTGTGTGTGTGTGTGTGTGTGTGGTGTCTGTGTGTCTGTGTATATGTGTATGTGTGTGTGTCTTTATATGTGTACATGTGTGTTTCTGTGTATGTGTGTCTCTCTGTATGTGTACATGTGTGTATATATATGTGTATGTGTGTTTCTGTGTGTATGTGTATGTGTGTTTCTGTGTGTATGTGTATGTGTGTGTCTCTGTATGTGTACATGTGTGTATATATGTGTGTATGTGTGTCTCTGTGCATATGTGTATGTGTGTGTCTCTGTATGTGTACATGTGTGTATATATGTGTGTCTGTGTGTCTCTGCATGTGTACATGTATATATGTGTGTCTGTGTGTCTCTGTGCATATGTGTATGTGTGTGTCTCTGTATGTGTACATGTGTGTTTATATGTGTGTCTCTGTGTGTCTCTGCATGTGTACATGTATATATGTGTGTATGTGTGTCTCTGTGCATATGTGTATGTGTGTGTCTCTGTATGTGTACATGTGTGTATATATGTGTGTCTCTGCATGTGTACATGTATATATGTGTGTATGTGTGTCTCTGTGCATATGTGTATGTGTGTGTCTCTGTATGTGTACATGTGTGTATATATGTGTGTCTGTGTCTCTGCATGTGTACATGTATATATGTGTGTATGTGTGTCTCTGTGCATATGTGTATGTGTGTGTCTCTGTATGTGTACATGTGTGTATACATATGTGTATGTGTGTCTCTGTGTGTGTGTGTGTGTACATAATTACGTGTACCTGTGGGGTTTCCCTGTGGGAAACCTAATTTTCCACCAGTTGGAACCACCGTGGGCCTTACTCCCTTTAGTGCCTCGTCAAACCGGAGAAGTCCAGGATCGCAGTGAAAATGCGTACACTGGTTGCATTACATCTTTCGGCCCCACGGCCACCCGAAAGCACAGAGCTTTCCAGGAATGTCCAAGGAGGCCCCATGGAGGGGCTGGCCCAGCTCCCACAGGGCACAGCCCTCTGCAGCCTGGCGGCCTGTTTCCTGCACTGGTTTGGTCGGTCCCATAGCCCTTGAGGTCACTCCCTGGGTCGCAAACCGGGGAGCAAGTGGCAAGAGGGCGGGAAACGGCTGTCTTCACATCCGGGTGCAGTTCTGCTGCTCCGGCAGGCGAGGCATTCCGTGCTGAAGCAGGGCTTCCTTCTGGAAGAGCCGACGCCTGGCGCGGCTCCACCTGGGAACCACAGGGAGCCCCTCCGGGAGGGTCCGCAGGGCGGGTGCTGGGAGGTCCCTCCCGTTGGGGGGCAGGGACGCCTCCTCGCCCTGCCGACAGACGGGAAAGGCCAAGTGAAACACTCCTGGCCCCGATCGAAGGCAGACTGGCGCGGAGCGATGACCCCGAAGGCTCCCGAGCTCCTCCTGCAGACTTGTTATTAATTAAAAATTCAGCAAGGGAAATCTCAGGTTCTTTAAAAGGAAGCTTGGTCTATTTCCCCATACGAGGATGATCTCGTAAATTCTATTTTATGAAACTCACAGTGATGGTTTGGGAGAGAGTTAATTGTTGGGGGAACGGAGCAGGAGAGTGAACACAGGAAAACGTCGCACCCAACGAACAATTAAAGGAGATGGGTGAGATGATCAGGGTTCAGTATGCTCCTGCTGATTCTCCAGGTTCCTTCCACTGTACGAGGGGACGTCGCAGCTTTCCCGAGGATTATTATTTAAGTCTACCAGTGGATGGAGAAGCTTAAGGTCTGGAAATCAAATTGGAATGATTAGTAGGGAATTGTGAGTTCCTTCCAAGAGCCCTTATCCTGACTGCAATTGCCCCGTGGTTCCAGTCCCTGAAACGCCAGTGGTTTTGGCTTCCTTAATTCAATTCATTGGCTTAAGGCACATTTTTCAAAACTAGAACGTGCTGGTGTTTAGTGAAGGGACTTGAACTCAAAACGACAATAAAATAAATCAGCAATATTTGCAACACAGTCACAACAACAGTAAAAGGATGTTTCCCATTACCATAAAGCATTGACTTACAGCATTTTTTCCCTTTGTCCAAGTTCAATACCCTTTGCAGTTTTGGGCAACTCTTGTACTTACCTGATTGTGATATGATAAACTTCAGGATGTCAAGTTATAATTTTTTCAGCATGAACAAGCTTTCTTTGGCGCCAGCTTGATTTTAGAACCCTGATTGGCCGGAGTCACGTAACCATGGCAACCCTTGCTTTCTTGTATCACTGCTGACAAAGTTGTATCGTAAATTGAATTTTACACACTGCTGCGTTTATGAGGTATTTGTGAAATACCTTCTAACATGTCTCAACTCACAAATACAGAAACTCAGGGTAATGAATGAACACCAGGGTTCACGTGGAGACTAAGTCTTTCTGTACTGCCAACACTTGTACATATCTGCTGTGGGGGGAAACATAAAAGAAGGTAGGAGGCATGGAGGCATGGCGAGAATAAGAGGGAGAGGGAGAGAGAGAGAGAGAGAGAGAGAGAGACCGCGCTCTCCTAGGATCAACATTAGAAATGGGCTCCCAAGTAGCCATGAAATTACAGGAAAAGAAGGGTGGGGTTCAGCACTAAGTTGTCACAGAATGCGAACAAGCAAGCGTTTACACGTTCTAGCCTTGGACAACGAAGACTGCTGACCTCACAGACAGAAAATGCACGTTTGAATCGTGTTTTGAAGTTTGGACAGTTTGGATCTGAGAGACAGTGGTAGGAAGTGACATCTCTCGGTGGCGCTGATAGTAATCTGTACACCATGTTGTCGCTAACAGGCAGAAATTTTGTATTAGGCATGTCGCAGAGAGTTGTCAGAACAGTGTGCAACGTAGCTGCACGTTCATTGGCCTACAATTTGACTATATTGAAACTATACCTCTCCCACCTCTGTGTCCCACTAACACAATTTCCTTTTCCTCAGGCAAGTCGTGTTAGGAATTTCTGAGTGTGTAAGCTTTTGGACGTGATCTCTACCTACAGAAGGCATTACATGGTCTCATTTCCCACCCGCACTGTAGCGTGCTAGAATCCCGCATTAGAGCTGGCTTTTTTCATTTATACCCCCCTCCCTCTCTCTCTCTGTCTCTCTCTCCTGCTCTACTTCCATATGTCTATGGGTTATATATTTATAGAATACTGCTGATTTTTTTCAGGATAAGATACTAAATTATCCAATCTCTAACGGAGACACTCCCCCAGTTCCGTCTCGGTATCTCACCCTGAAAAGGCTTAGCAGTGTTCTCTTGTAAGAGGGTCAGAAGGGCACCTCTTTCCGACCACCCTCCCTGCCCACCCCTGCGCCCAACTACCTTTCACAAGCATCGCCCCCAATAAGTCTCAGCATTTGTGCCCCATAGTGACCTCTGCTTCCTCAGGGACCCCGGCTGACACCTACGGTTTACAGGTGGCTCTTCACATGTCCTAGGTTTGTGAACATGATTTACTTAATTCATTTCTCTCTTGCCTCATGACTCACTTGTAAGTGTTGTAGAAATAATGCCTGTATAAAGAAAAAACAGTCAAAAATGTTTGCCCATTTTGCTGGAGGAATTCTTCAATGTGCTTCTCTCAAAAAAGAAGAATAAGAGATTAACCCCCAAGTTCTTACGTTTGGGGGAAAAGGTCTTTATGTTGATATTGCACTTAATTATTAGTTCTCCTGGCTACAGCATTGCGAGCACAAGCTCATTTTCTTTTCCTAGAAATTTGAAAGCACCACTTCCGAGTAACCAGTGCAACTGTTGAAACTCTAACGACGCCACGAAGCCTAATTCTCGGTAGGTAAACATGTAAATGTTTAAACTTGTCGCGCACGCTTGGTGTTTGAAAATCTCCCCGGAGTATTGCCAAGCACGGGCTTTGTTTACCCAGCTGAGCAGCCAGGGAGCTTGTTTGCTCCCACGACTGATTCATAACTGCCGTCAAGCTGGGAAAATTTCTCCTAGTATCTCTTTATTTCCACCACTTTACTATCTCTCTACTCTTTTTTTTTTTTCTTTCTGGTATCTCTATTGTAGGAACATTGAATTTTTTGACTGGTCATCCACATGCATTTCTCTCACATTTTCGCAATATTATTTTTTAATTATTTCATGAGTTGCATCTCTACTCAATGTCTTCTATCGACTTGTATGCATATATATTTCTAATTTATAAGAACTGTCTTATTCTCCTGATTTTTTTTCTTTTACTATAAGCTTTTTGGGCTTTTTAGATGTAATGGCCTCTCTTAGTACATAATAGTGAGTTAGATGGGGTAATGGATGTATCTGGGCTGCAATCCTTCCTATCATTATCAATTGGATTCATGTTCTGCTACCCCTTTTGTTAAACTTTTTTCTTGGTTAATCTTTAATATCCATAGTCTGACAAGTCCTACTTAAAATTAAATATTCACTTTTCCCCGGGGTTCACTGGAGGTATTTAACTTGGATTTTGTTTGCTGCTTAAGTTTGTAGTTCCTCCTCTGCACCTGTAACTCCTGTGCATGCAAATTTACTTACATTTTAATAACCCAAGATGTTTCCTCAAAAAGTTCACCCACTCAGCGCGCACTTTTCACGAATGATTAATGATGATAATTTCTACAGAATCTTCTACTGAAAATCACATTAAATAACAGCATTGCCAGTGCAACCTCATATTTCATCACAATGGAGGGCCACACTTGAGATAAATGCAGCTCCTCTAACCAACTGCAAATCTTCCAAGTGGCATCTATGAAAAGAAATGGAGTAGTTAAAAGGAAGCATTTAATAGGTAGGTACGCATGCTGACCGTATTCTATTCAAGTAGTCACTCATTCTCTTTGGGTTCAAATCTCATTTAAACCGTATGCTTTGGGGCGAACTACTTAAGTTTCCAAAGCCTGTTTTCTTGTAGCATTGGTGTGAGAATTAACAAATATAATGTGTGTGAAGTACTTAGTGTAGTGGCCAGCAGGATAGAAACATGTGAAAGCATCGGTTCTCATGATCAGTAAATAAATTGCTAATCTCTCAGAGGAAAATTATTGAACCTATTTTCTCCCCAAAGCATTTTCTATTTCTTGTTACCTTCTTGTATTAATATTTTGTTTTTGCCTCTAGAATAGTTCTCACTACACTCCGCCTGAGGTGTAAAAAGTTATTTTTTTTTTCTGCTTTCCCAACTACATGAGGGCTATCCGGAAAGTGTCCAGCCATGTACTATGAGAAATAGAGGCACTTACTGCTGGATGTTTGCCCGACAGCTCCCAGCCTTTGTCACCGTTATCCGTGAGCATGACAAGCAGGGACAGTCCACGGTGTACCCCACCAATGAACAAATAGTGGAGGCACAGAGCGATGAAAATATAGTTTGATCCCTAGAGTTTGTAAGACAAAAAAAAGGGTTTTCAAATTATAAACTCATTTAGAAGGTAGACTCGGACATAACCTTCTATGAATAAGAAGAGAGTACATGTGAATTAAAGAAGCACCTCAAGAATAGGTAGGCTCTCAGGACTGGCACAGGAAAAGCAAAGAGAGAAAAGGCGCTCCTTGTAGACTGAGTAGATCAAGTTCAGCGTGTCAAAGGCGTGGACACTTTTACGTACATAGCATGTGCTCTGAGATTCTAATTTCTCTGAACACAGAAAGGGGGTAATAAATCGGATGTGAAGGGATTTAAATCAGAAATTAATATTCCTTACTTGTTAATGTTAATGAATTACTTGCTTTTAATAGTAATCACTCCTGGTAACGAGCGTATTAAATGGTGAGCCTCCTTCATGGGATCATGTGCGCCATCGCTCTGGGAATAAATCTGGCCGACCGGCGGGTTCCTGGAGGGAGCAGGTACATGGTGGCCCCTAATAGTTTCCCTCTGACTCTGTGTCTGAGATTTGGAGCTGCCACGGGAAGTTCAAGTTGGGGGAGCAAATCCAGTGGGTCTTGGGCTAGACTCACGAGGGTGACAGGGAGGAAGGCTCAGGTCTGGTCCTCACAGCGACGAAAGGTCTATAGACAACCTGCGTTCCGTAGTCCACGTCGCCCTGCCTGTGGGTTGGGTCCATTGTCCACATTCGCGAGTGCCAGCTAGCACCACCCCTGGCCTTCAAAACGTTTCGGGCCCACTCGCTCTCGGGTGTCCGTGTGACTCCCATCCTGACGTGTATTAGGATCAGAGGAAGGAACCAGAAAATAAAAAAGGAGTGCCTCCTGAACCCACCATTTCAGGGTGCGATCGCGGGTCTGGCAGAGGAGACGGGTCAAACTCCGCCCCGGAGAGCGTCCCGTTTTGCACGTGTTTGCACTCTCTCTCGGGGGGTCGGAAGTAACCTGTCCTGTCTTACCCGACTTGCACCGCCGTGCCGTTTGCTATTCGAAATCCACCCTCACGGCTCTGCTGTGTACGGTTCTCGACCAGCTGGAGCTCCTGGAGGTTTGCTCTGATCTTCGCCCGGTGCATCCAGCGTAGAACTGGCCACGTGGGTTGCTGGGCTCACGGTGTGTGGAGGCCAGGATCTCTGTGGGGGAGGCCGGGGGGTGGGACACAGGACGGGGACCTGAACCCAGCTTGACGGCCAGGGAAGGAGCCTATTAGTGTATCGCAAAGCTCCCTTCCTTCCCTCTTGGCAGGAGTCCTTGCTTGGAGCCGGCAGGTGCTTAATGCTGTTAAATTTATGAGTAGTGAAAGCTGTTGGATTTCTTAACATCTGGGTAACATAAATTATCAGATTTTTTTTTTTCTTTTTGGTCCTGCATAGTTGGAAAGCGATTTTGAAATCCACGGAAAGCCATTAAGTAACCTAGGCTGGAATGTGCTCATTTCTGAACATTTACTTCTGTGTCTGCGGGCTGTCCCCTGGGCAAGCAGGAAGTGACAGGGTCAGGAAAAGCTAAGCCACAACAGTTTCCTCTTGAGATCTGCAGTGAGACATGGAGCACTTTTAATTTATGTATTTATACTTCTTGTTTGGTACTTTGTCTCCCACAGAATGGCCGATACGCTAAGTGCAGACCCAAACTATCCATTTGTAAATGACTGCCATTCGTTACTTTTTATTTTAAACAACTAAGTGTGATACTGAGAGCTGCTTTTTTATCCCCCTCTCTTCCCATTTTCCTGTTCCTTCATCACAATCAATAATAAGTTTATGACCTGTCAAGGGAATTTAAAATGTAAAATAAAATAGCAAGAAAGGAATTGGCCTTTTCTTTAAAGTAACAGGTTGTCCACATGACATTATTCATCCACGTCGCCGTAGCCTTCCAGGACCGCTACCCGCACACAGGCACGTCTTAAACCCTTAGCCACCGGGGGCCTCGCCCGGTGCCACCCACCAAGCCACCCGCGCTAGTGTGACCGTATCGCGCAGGGGGACTTCGGAGCTCGCGGTGACTTGAGAGGCTGTGGTCCCCCCCGATTTTACTTCCTACTGGAAGTGGTGGTGTGTAACACAGGCTTCGAGTGTTGCTGTTTCTGCTGCTCCCCGCAGCGATTGGGTTTCATGGATTAGGAAAGAACACGACACAACGGAAATACAGCAGAACGCTTTCATGTGTCACAGGGGGAAAAGCAGTGGGGACGTGAGAAGAACTCGGGCACAAGCCCCGCGTCCCTGACCCTGTGACTATGGGCAGAGGACGTCCCACCCAAAGCTAGAGTCACTTTTGCTTGTGCAGAGTTTGCGATGAGCCTGTAGACGGCGGCCCAGAATCCATGCGTCCTTGCCACGCTGGTTTACAGGAGCGTCTCTGGGGACTTCATGTAAAGTAAGTGGAGGGTCTCCATGGCCAAAGGAGTGTCCATCCCGGGTGGTTGGTATGTGACCCGACTCCCATCAGGAGAACTGACTTCTATGATGTGACGTATGACGTTAAAACATTTAAAAGTATTGATTCCAATTTTATTTTAAAAGGTAAAGTCTAGATTCGATGAAGTCCTGGGAAATAGGTTCTGTATGTAGACGAGGCTGTCCGGTAAGTGCCCAGCCACGAGCTATGAAAAATAGAGGCAGTCCTAGCTACATTTGCCCAGACAGCCCTGCACACGGACAGCTGCTTCTAAGTACTAGCACCTCTGAGATAATCTTTAAAACAAAGCCCACCTTCGATGACCTTCGGACTGAGATTACTAGTTGGTACCCGGGTATCTGTTCTGTGATTTTCTCCAGGAAGAGCAACCCGGGCTTTTGCCAGGTAATGGGTCACCCGGTCGAACAGTATCATTTGTCACCTGTCTTGAAGCCAGCTGTGCTCCTGTCCTTCCATTTTGGCCAACGACACGTGGGAGGATACGTGGTGTGCGACGTCAGAAAGTACCTCTGAGGAGTGGAAGCCACGCTCAAACTGTCCTCGTTGCTCCTGCGGCGCGGCCGAAGATGTGTCGCTCGCAGCCCAGGTAAACGCCGTGGGCCACCACACGGAAGCTTCGGTGCTGGGACGGCACAGCCGCGAGGCGAAGGGGTTGCGGTTTGGGCAGGTGTTAGAGCCACCGTGTCAGTCCTGTGCTGTCTGCTGGTAGACCTGCTTTCCACGAGGGAGAAACAAGCTTCTTTCTTGTTTAAACAGTGTGAGCTTCTGGCTTTGTTTATTTGTTTGATGGAGCGACACAGCTCCATCGCTGTTCTGTCACCCCTTATCAGAAATGTTAAATAACAAACGAAGCTGACGGAGGAGGAGCCCCAATAGAAGATTTCCCACAGTCAAGAATTGGGGACCTTAGAAAAATCAACATGCACAAAGCGAACCTTCTTTTCATGTCGTGGGACAACATTGTTTATGAAGGTTGCGGGTCCAAGAGCGTTTCCATGTAAACGTCATGGTCGTCTCCTCTACCGAGTATTCGAGGACGTTTTTCTTTATTGCAAAATGTCTTGGCCACATAATACCAAGAGTGAGAATGAGAAATTTTCACAGCGAGATAACCATCGCCATCAGAAGCTTTTGGACCTGTAAACACTCCATTAAACACACTTTGAAAATTGCTGGCTTTTAAAATCCCATCTCTGAAGGCTGTTTTTGACTTTGAAATGTCTATTCAGTCAAATATGTATTTCTTCCTGCCAATAAAGTTTAAAAGCCTGACCATTCTTGTCACAAAATATGTTGTTGTCTCTGAATTTCAGTCCTTCATGTCCTAAATAGTAATATGAAATTTGGCCATAAATCCTCTCTTTCCTCTTTTTTTGGGTAAGGAGCTCTCGGTCCAATAGAAATGTTCTCCCAGAAGAACGGAATAATCCAGGTGACACTGCTGACCTCTACTGTTTTATAGTCAAAGCCAAAAGCTAGCAAATTTCTGATACCAAAACGGGACCTGCTAGATAATGTCCTACTGCAGGTGGAGGCGGAATTACGTTCGTTAGCCAAGACCACGGTCACCGTTAGACACCAGCTGCTTGTGACTGGTCCACGTTTCCTCCACGTGGCCTTCCGGTCTGGAAAGAGGCGGTCGTGGTCCTCTCACCGCCAGCTCCATGACAGGGCAGGGCTGCTCAGGGGACGGCTGCAGCCATTTATTGTCTCCCTGGCCAGTGCCCTTCCTGTTAGGACTCGATCTTTTTCTTGGGGGGCAATCCTTGCCTCTGCCTGTCTCCGACTCCTTCCTGTGGTCTTCCTTCTGCCCGCACGTGGCACGCGGGTGCTCCCCGAGGTGCTCTCCCAGGCTTTGCCAGCACAGGCCCCACTCTCCCTGGCTGATGTCATGCAGCCCCAGGAAAGGACAGGCCCACAGCACGGCGAAGCAAGCACGCGAGGGCCCACTCCTGACGATTGCCTTCTCCACGCTTCGGGCCGCGAGGCCCCTGGCCCCAGCTTGGAGCTGTGCATTTCCCTACAGCCCCTTCAAGAACACTCTATTTTAAACCCGTTCTCTGAACAGCCACCCGTGCAGTTTGAAACAGTTCAGGATTCCTAGAGGCCTTCTCACCGAGAGGGCTTGAAACTGTGCTCTGAGCAGACGAGCAAGGAAAAGGCTGGGCTCCTGGCCTTGACCTCTGCCTCGTCCGCAGTGCCCCATTTCTAACTCCCACGGTCTCGTCTCTCTCATCAGATTTTAGCAGAACAGACTGTTCCTTGGCCAGCGAAAAGCTTGTGAGCCACTGACTTCGTCCATGTCATTGTACCAAAGAAAGTTTAACCAAGTGGTATTTTTTTCCCCCTAAGTTCATAATAGCCCAACGGTGGCAGAACTAAGGCTAGAACTGTCTGGTTGAGTAATATTTTTGCTATACCATTTGGACACTTCTAAATAATGAGCATATGAATACACTTTCACTTAACATCTCCTGTGACTTAACCTAAAGGTATAATAAAATAACATAAATAAAATAATAAAAACATGGATGAGAATTTCAGACACACGGTGATTTTTGTGGAGGGAGAAAGGGTTTTGAGATTAATGGGGTTCCTCAAACCATATATACTAAGTTTATGAATAGTTCTGCTTTGATCATGTCAAGATGGTCATTAAGAATGCTGATTTTTCTCTCTTTTTTTTTTTTTTGGTAAAAAACATGAGTTTAGGGATGGGCATTAAAATACAGAACTGGTACATCTTTTAATACTTACCTGTACAACTTACTTTACCAAATTTTAGACTGGATTGGATCAAATAATTTGGATACAGGCAGAGTGATTTTGAATCAACATATAAAGTGTGCATGTGTGTGTGTGTGTGTGCGTGTCCTTTAATAGCAAATCAGTTTCAAAGTTCATTTGTCACACTGGAATCCTGATACCTGATTTTTCCAGTCATGTGACAGTATCCATCCGTGCTTTATAACTGTATCTCAGAGCAATCGTGGATAAGCTCTTACTGGTCAGATATTGAATTTGTCAAGAAACACAATTTTATTGAGTTTATAATATTTAAGAAGACATATAGGAGGGAGGATTAGGACAACTGGTTTCAAATTGAGTTTCCAATTCTTTTTCAAATAAATAACCTAAACTATCCCTGTGAAATTTAAAGTAAATAAACTAACTAGTCCATGACATGGATGCACCATGGTTTGTCTAATCGTTAACTCATTAAACATCTGGGTAGTTTCTAGTTTGGGGCACGTAGAAAAAAATGAGCCTAGGCCATCTCGTTCCATGATACATTTTCAAGGGCTTTTATCTTTTAAGTTTTTTGTTTTTCTGCAAAAGTGTTGGACAAAATACCCCGACTATCTTATTGAAATTGGCTGTCTAGGTAGTAACTTGAAACTGTCAATATGTTTTATGCAGATGTTCATCTTTGTAATGCTAGTTATTAGTGGTCACTTCAGTCTCCCATCCATTTCACAGAGCTTCCCGCAATTCTTTTATTTCTAGTTCCTTAACCTCTGCCGAAAGTACACGCTGACTTCTACCTGAGCTTCACTCACTTTCACTCCAATCACAACTGCTCTTGGCGTCGGTTCTCCATGCCTTCCTTCCCACAAATCTATTTTCTGCTCAACTACTAAAGCTAAAAGTGTTTTTATTATCTCAAGAGTTTTTATTTTTATACACATGGGAATGCATGTATCCAAAAATAGTAACGATTTCAGCAATCTGAAAGGCATTTGAGAAAATTTCAAAAGGTAAACCAAGAGTCAAATGAAATCCCAGCAATAAAAGCCCTACTTAAATGTG
The DNA here is from genome assembly GCA_004026885.1 of Lyroderma lyra. Taxonomy (NCBI): domain Eukaryota; kingdom Metazoa; phylum Chordata; class Mammalia; order Chiroptera; family Megadermatidae; genus Lyroderma; species Lyroderma lyra. The sequence continues at coordinate 164,410 of PVJL010002549.1, read as the reverse complement.
TAATTATTATTAAGGCAAGATGAGAGGATTTGACTTGAGCTCTACGTTTTTGTTCAATTTTTGAGTGATCCTAGAGTCATAGGAACCATTACAGACTATTATGCCAAATATTAAAACTAATCTTTCAAACGACTGCTGCCATCGTCAGCTTTCCCCTCCAGTATCAGAGGGGATTCTATATTTAATAACAGCCAATGATTTCAGATAAAATGTTCCTGCAATAGTTAATCATAAAAAATGCTTTTTTACTACATGATGCATTGGTCATTTAGAAAAATAAAATTCTTGCCTAACGTGTCATTATGAAACTTTTATCTGCTTACTATTGACTACAAAGATTACTAATGTCCCAAACCTTTTTGTTTTATTTTTTAAAAAACTCAATTTCCAATAATGGTGTCTTGTAACATCCATGCATCAACCACTCTAACCTTTACATCAAGCGGTATTGTATTTTATTATATTAACTGTGCCCCAATGTTTGTTGGCTGAATGTATCTGAATCGGTAAGTAATCTTAGCTTCATTTCATTATAGCCTTGATTCTTGAAATATTCAGGACAAAGAATACCCTGAATTGTCAACATTTCTTTTAGTTTATATTTACAGCTGAGTTTTGTTTTGTCCAATATGTGTGGGAAGGAGACGTACTTTGATCTTCACTGTGTTCTAGCTAACAGTAATTTGTGAAATGAAAAAAAGAAAGGGTTAGACAAATTGAAGGCAGAAGAAATAACTATACCAGCTTCTTAGAATAAGTTGGAAGTTACTTATTTAAGTTGTTGGAGTCCTGGGCTGACAGATGTATGTGTTCTCTAATACGGGAATCATTGATTATGTAAGCATTCCAAGTTTATCCATTCCTTAAGTTAATCAATTAGCAGATCTTTTTAAAATTAAATTTATTGGGGTGTCATGGTTAGTAAAATTATATAGGTTTCAAATGTGCAATTCTATAATACAATGCCGTTTGTCCTGTGTGGGGTCCTCCTCCCTGCGGCTGGCGGGCAGTCGCCATCTTTGCTGTGTTGTGCCCTCTCCCAAGCCCACGGCCAGATCTGAATCTGATTGGTCTGGCAAGCTCTGCTGCTCTACCCGGCTGACTCCCTGGGACCCTGCCCCACCCGACTCCCCCAACACTGGAGGCACTATCTTGGAGAGCAGCCAGCCCTGCCCATATTAGACTCTTTTTTGGAAAACTGTTGGAGTCCGAGGGCCCCAAGCAGGCTCAACAGGCCTCAGTGTGCTCTGAGAGTTTTGCTGAGTAGCTCCAGGCTCAGCACTGGCACTAAAACGAAATCTACATTAACCTGGTGAACACAGTTTGTTCCGCTCTGGTGACTCCCTGAGATCCTGCCTCCCCCAGCTTGCATAGACCGGGAAGTTTTAGCAGCAGCTGAACCTTAAGGGAACTAGCAGCTGGCAGCAGGCCTCGGGGTATCTTGACTTTGTGCTGAGCTGCCCCAGGCCCCGTACTGGTGGCAGCTGTCCTGGGTTTGCAGTGTCACCTCTCTCATATGCCTCTGGGTTTAACATGGGCAGTGAACAAATGTGGATCGCTGGTCACAGACAGTGACTCACCTGGGCCTGGACTGGAGCACCTCCCAAAAGAACCAACATACCTGGAGGCTGGCTTCAGACCACAGCAGAGCACTGCCCAATTAGCCCCACACATGGCACATACAGGGGAGGTCTCAACATCATGCCTGCTTTGTGCTGGGTACCTGGTGACATAATTGATGTTGGAGACACAAGAGACAAGGGACAATTGGACTGCTAATCTCTAGTTCTGTCAGCAAGCTTTCCTCCTCAAACATTCTGACTAATTTGCACTGAAATTTCTGACATGTCCCTCAAGTTTTATTTTTATCCATACTTCTGTTTCCAACATTATATATTTGATTGCATTTTTAAGTTTTTGTTTTTATTTTCAGGTGTACAACACAAGGGGTGAGCATTTATATAATTTATAAAGTGTTCCCTGTGATAGGTCTAGTGCCTATCTGACATCATGCATAGTTTTTGTGACATTGTTGACTGTATTCCCCAAACTGTATTTTATATCCCCGCAATGATTTTGTGATTGTTCATTTGTATTTCCTTATTCCTTCACTTTCCTCACCCATCCCCTCACCATCCAACCTTCCATCATTTGGTCTCTATCTGAATGAGTCTATTTCTGTTTTGATAGTTTGTTGATTCTGTGCTTTAGATTCCACATACAACATAAGTGAGATCATATGGTATTTGTCTTTTTCAGTCTGACTTATTTTGTTTAGCATAACTTCTAGTTTCATCCATGTTGCAAATGGTAAGATTCCATTCTTTTTCATTGCTGCATAATACTCCATTGTATAAAAATGTACCACAATTCTTTATCCAATCATCTATTGATGGGTATTTTGGTTGTTTCCATATCTTGGCTATTGTGAATAATGCTGTAATAAATATAAGGGTGAATATATTTTTTTCAAATTAGTATTTGGGATTTCTTTGGATAAATACCCAGGAGTGGAATTGCTCGATCATAAAGTAGTTCTATTTTTAATACTCTGAGGAAACTCCATACTGTTTTCCATAGTGGCTGCACCAATTTGCAGTCCCACCAACAGTACACAAGGGTTTCCTTTTCTCCACATCCTTGCCAACACCTGCTGTTTGTCGATTTATTGATGATAGCCTTTCTGACATGAGTGAGGCGGTAGCTCACTGTGGTTTTGATTTGCATTTCTCTGATGATTAGAGATGTTGAACATCTTTTCATGTATCTATTGGCCTTCTGTATGTCTTCTTTGGAGAAATGTCTATTCAGGTCCTCTGCCCATTTTTTAAATTGGGTTGCTTGTTTTTTTGTTTTGTTTTATTTTGTTTTGTTTGGTATTGTTTGAGTTATTTGAAGTTGTATGAGTTTCTTATACATTTTGGATATTAAGCCTTTATCAGAAGCATCGTTGACAAATATTGATGACATTTTTGCTGTGAAAAAAATTTTTTAGTTTGATGTAGTCTTTTGTTTCTCTTAGCTGGGAAGATATATAATTAAAAATATTACTATAGTAATATCTGAGAGGTTGCAGCCTTTATTTTCTTCTAGACATTTTATGGTTTCATGTCTTACATTTAAGTCTTTAATTCATTTTGAGTTTATTTTTATATATGGTGTAAGAAGGTGGTCCAATTTCATCCTTTTGCATGTATCTGTCCAGTTTTCCCAGCACCATTTATTCAATAGGCTATCTTTACCCTAACATAAATTCTTGCTTTCTTTGTCATAGGTTAATTGGCTGTATAGACATGGATTCATTTCTGAGCTCTCTATTCTGTTCCATTGATCTATGTGTCTGTTTTTAGCCCAATACCATGCTGTTTTGATAACTGTGGCCTTGTACTATAATTTAATATCTGGCAGCATGATATCTCCAACTTTGTTCTTCTTTCTCAGGATTGCTGTGGCTATTCAGGGTCTTTTATGGTTCCATATAAATTTTAGAATTATTTGTTCTAGTTCTGTGAAATATGCTATTGATATTTTGATAGGGATTGCATTGAATCTATAGATTGCTTTGGGTAATATGGAAATTTAACTATATTAATTCTTCCTATTCATGAGCATGGTTTGTGTTTCCATTTATTTTTATTTTTAAAAATGTCTCTCTTCAGTGTCTTACAATTTTCTTTCTTTCTTTCTTTCTTTTTTTTTTTTTTTTTTTTTTTTTTTTTTTTTTTTTTTTTTTTTTTTTTTTTTTTTTTTTTTTTTTTTTTTTTTTTTTTTTTTTTTTTTTTTTTTTTTTTTTTTTTTTTTTTTTTTTTTTTGCTTTTTGGTATGTGGGTAGGTCCCTGGCTGGGAATCGAACCCAGGCCACAGCACTGACAGCACCAGTGCTGAAGTCTTAAGCCACTATACCATCAGGAACTCCCCAATTTTCTGAATACAGGTTTTTTTTACTTCCTTGGTTAAATTTATTCCTAGGTATTTTTTTTTTAAATCAATTGTAAATGGGATTGCTTTCTTAATTTCTCTTTCTGCTAGTTCATTATTGGTGTATAAGAATGCAACCAATTTCTGAATATTAATTTTGTATCCTGCTACTCTATGAAATTCATTTATCAGTTCCAATAGTTTGGAGTGGAATCTGTGAGGTTCTCTCTGTATAGGATCATATAATTTGCAGATAATGAGAGTAGCTCTTCCTTTCCTATTTGGATGCCTTTTATTTCTTTTTCTTATCTGATTGTTGTGGCTAGGACTTCCAGTACAATATTGAATAAGGGTGGTGACAGTGGGCATCTTTGTCTCTTTCCTGATCTTAAGGAGAAGCTTTTAGCTTTCCCATTGAGTATTATATTAGCTGTAGGTTTGTCATATATAGCCTTTATTATATTAAGATATGTTTCCTTTATTTCCACTTTGCTGAAAGATTTATCATAAATGGCCACTGGATTTTGTCAAACTGCTTTTTCTGCATCTACTGAAATGACCATATAATTTTCATTTTTCATTTTGTTTATGTGGTATATCACATTAATTGATTTACATATATTGAGCCAACCTCACATACCGGGAATGAATCCCATTTGATTTGGTGTATAATCTTTTTAATGTATTGCTAAATTCAGTTCACTAATATTTTGTTGAGAATTTTTTCATCTATGTTCATTAGGGATATTGGCCTATAGTTTTCTCTTTTTTTTGTAATGTCTTTGTCTGTTTTTGGAACCAGGGTAATGGTGGCCTTGTAAAATGAGTTTGGTAGCTTTTTCTCTACTTGGATTTTTAAAAATAGTTTGAGGAGAATAGGTGTTAATTTTTTTTTTTTTTTTTAATGTTTGATAAAGTTCACCTGTGAAGCTATCTGGTCCAGGACTTTTGTTTGTTGGGAGCTTGTTGATTACTGATTAGATGTTGTTGTTAGTAATTGGGCTGATTAGATTTTCTGTTTCTCCTTGATTCAGCCTTGGAAGATTGTGTGTTTCTAGGAATTTATCCATGTCTTCCAGATTGTCCAATTTGTTGGTGTATAGTTGTTCAAAGTATTTTCATACAATTTTTTGTATTTCTGTGGTGTCTTGTTCTCATTTCTCCTCTTTCATTTGTGATTTTATTTTTTGGGCCCCTCTCCTTTTTTCTTGATGAATCTAGTTAAAGGTTTGTTGATTTTGTTTATCTTTTCAAAGAACCAGGTTTTGGTTTCATTGATCTTTTGTATTAGTTTTTAGTCTCAATTTCATTTATTTCTGCTCTAATTTTTATTACTTTTTTCCTTGTATTCACGTTGGGCTTTGTTTGCTGTTCTTTTCCCAGTTCCCCTAGGTGTAAGGTTAAACTGTTCCTTTGAGGTTTTTCTTGTTTCTTTGAGTAGGCCTGCATTGCTATGAATTTTTCTCTTGGGACTGCTTTTGCTGTGTCCCATAGATTTGGAGGTCATTGTGTTTCTAATCTGTTGATTCATTCTACTGTAGACTTCATTTCAGTTATTGTATTCTTTATTTCTGACTGGTTGTTTTTTATGGTTTGTATGTCCTTTATGCTTGTTATTTCTTTGTTAAAATTCTCACTAAGTTCTTTAAGCATTCTTATAACCTGTAGTTTAAATTCTCTCTCTGGTATGTTGTTTGCCTCCATTTCATTTAGTTATATTTCTGGAGGTTTTGCTTGTTTTTTTATTTGGGACATATTTCTCTGTTTCCTCATTCTGGCTGCCTCTCTATGTTTGCTTCTATGTAGTAGGTAGATCTTTTATGTCTTTGTATCTTTACTCGGTGGCCTTAGGTAGTATGTGTCCTGTGTAGTCCAACGGTGCAATCTTACTGATCTGTGTGTGTGATCTAGGAGTGTCTCTTGAGTGTGTTGTGTGTGTTCTTCAGTTGTAGTTAAGCTTTGATTGCTTTTGGCATGTGTGTGGGTGGGCTTGACTGGCTGTGCAGATTAGCTCTGCCCTCTGAGTATGAGCTGCTGTTTTGCGGGGGTGACCTCTCAGGTGGGTGTTTTCTCTCAAGAGCTCTTGTGCCTGTTGAGACGGCCGTTTAGGTGTACAGCCTGTGAGGCTAATGAGGTAGTGCTCTGGTGTGGTCTGAGGATACCTTCTGAGTGTGTTGTTTCTGAGGTCTGTTGAGAGGGGTTCCCTGTGCAGGCCAATTTCAACCCTGTCTGTGACCCGGCCAGGGCCATCTGATAGCAGCCACAAAGCTATATGTGTTTGACTGCTGCCTGTGTTGAACCTGGAGATGGGTGGGGGTGGCCTGGCCTGTGAACTGAGGCTCACTCCCACCAGTATTGGGCCTGGGGGAGCTTAGCAAAAGGCCCAAGCCCCCCTAGATCTGCTGCCACCCACTGGAGGCTCAGTTGTTGAAAGAGCCTTTTTAGGGATGCCAGCTCAGCTGGTTGCCCCTGTGTCTTCAGTGATGCAGCCCTAGCTGGTTGGGGTGGGGGTCCCAAGGAGACATGTAATTGGCTTGTGGTTTTTACAAATTTAATACAGGTTCAGTTCCTAGGCCAGTGTCCAGGTTGTGACTACTTCACAAAATGCCCTGAGGACACTGCAGCTAGCCACCTCTTGCCTTGAAGGAGTGCCTGGTCTGTGACCACTTTGCAAGATGCTCCAGAAACACTGAAGCCAGTGGCCGCTAGCCTGGGGCTTGCAAATGGCCAGAGCTGTCCAATAGAGGCTGCAGTGCAGATTGAGGCTCCCTGCTCACCATCCAAAATTCACTGGGCCTCTGTCGGCATCAGCTGTTATAAGAGCCTTCTTCAACTCCTAGAGCAGAACCGGCCTCTCTGCTGCCAAGAGTACCCCACCCCCGACAATGCAGCCTTAGGTGGGCGGGGCAGGGATCCAGGGAAACATGGTGTGTGGGTGGTCACCAGAAGCTCCCCAGGCTGCTGTGGGCAGCCCCCCCCCCCCGCCCCCGCCTCCGCCCCCGCCCCCGGCATAAGTCTGTAGGGAATTCTTTTGCTGCTAGTAAGGTGGGGCCCATCACTCAGCCACCTGGAGTGCTTCAAGCAATGAAGCCTTAGGTGGGCGGGGCAGGGTTCCAGGGAGTTACAGGTGTGGTTGGTGGTATTTTACATGTTGATGCATTACTGGTTTATTGCACCAGAGTGGGCCTGCCAGGCCCTCTCAAAACCACCCTGAGAAATCTGTAGTTGGCTGCTGCGCACCACAAGCCTGCGGGTTTCCCGTGCCTGCTCAGCAGGGCGTGGCCAGGTGCCCACCACAACCTGGAAACTAACCAGGCGTCTCTGGCAGCCACTCCTGCAAAAGTCTGTGAAAGAGTTTTCCGCCCCTAGTAGGGCAGGGCCAAACCCTCAGCAGCCTAGAGCACCTTGGGAGATGTAGTGTTAGCTGTGTGGGGCGCAGACCCAGTACGTCACCAAAGTATGCGCATGCGTGGACTTGAGCGAACCAATGTGGTCTCAGATTTGACCCTTTGGCGGGGTGGGCTCAACATAGAGAAGACGGCAACCTGTTGTAGGGTGCAAGTGAGGCTGACTCTGCGCAGGGACAGTGGGTCCCTCCAGCCCCCACCCCAAAACCACACAGCTTAACCTCTCCCCGCAAGTCTCTGGCGCCTCCGGAGCCGCCGCCCTTCCGCGGGAGACCAGGTGAGTTTTCGCCCGCGACTGGGTTATGTGCGCGGCCTTTAGAAGGGCGCCTGGAGTTCCAGCCACCTTCTGTTTCCCTGGGGTGCACAGACAGGATCCTCACTGACTTCACTGCCAGGTGTTATAAGAACTTTTCTTCCCAGCAGAGGACTCCCGCACTGGGAGCCCTCCCTCTGCCGGGGGGACTTCTGCCACTGAGGTGTCCCTTTCGGTATTCAGTCTCTATCCGTGGATTTAGGGTCAGTCCGTGGCATGTCTCTGCTCTTCCTACTGGTCTCGTTGTGGCCTCTTCTTTATATCCGTAGTTGTAGGGGTTGTGTCCAGCCAATCCTCCAATAATTCCCAACTTTGATTGCTCCACAATCTATCTGCAGCTTTGACGGGAGGCTGTAGGGACGGTGTCTACCTAATCCGCCGTCTTCTTCAGGCTCTCCAACACTAAATGGATTTGAGACTGTGCTGAGGTACGTAGTGATTAGGGCACAGAAGTACAGCCACGTTGCCTGGGTTCAAATCCTTGTTTTATATGTTCTTCATTCCTTCAGGTCTTGGTCATCTCAAAAGAGGGATAATGATACCTTCCATAAAGAGTAAATAAATTGGCATCTAACAGGGAGGCCCTTGAACTTGGTAATAACCCAGAAACTATTAAAATATTATCTTCATTTTATTATTTTTTATTTAAAGTGAGATAAGATTGTATATGCCACTCTTTTCCAGTAGATTTTCTTTTCTTTTTATCTTCTCTTATTTCTTTTCTCTAATCCTTCCTTCGTCCCTCCTGCCCTTCCTTCTTTCCTTCCTTCCCTTCTACCTTCATAATTTTTATTTTTTCTTGTGCAGGTATTTTTTGAGTGAGTCCACAATTGAGGCAAACCCACACACATATCTCTACAACTTCTATCTTAGCAGTCCAGCTGTTCACTCTACTACTCTTGGATTTTTTTATATATCAGAGTATTTCAGGGGAAATATAGAATGTTTTTCTATTTACCATTGCTGAAGCATGAGACTCACCTCAATAGAATTGATAGGCACTATTCCCAATTGTTATGCCACAGCAACATCAATCTATTAAAAAGGCAACTATACTGGGATCGAGGGAGTCCCAGGATAGAATATGATCTTCATATCAGCATCTGTTTTCTAATTAGGATTGCTTAGTGGCAATTTTCACCCAATAATTTAGTTAAATTTCATTCCTAAAGTATAAATATCCTCTGAAGGCACATGGGTGAAGTTAAATCAATAACTGCATTATTGTAAATTACTTCATAATTATATATTGATAAACAGAATAGGTTATATGATATCCATTTTCCATATCACTTTCTACCTCAGACACCTTAGTAGAAAATTGCATTCTTATATTATTCTCAAAAAAAGCTTTGTTTTATATCAAATGCATGTTACCATTTTAAAGCAATATAATTTCAGCATAACATTTTTTGCCTTATTTTCACATCATGTTAATGCAGAGTGTCTAAATCATATTTTGTTTCTTTAAATGTTCTCAGATAATTTTATGTGAAAAAATTTTAATGACTTAAAAGAAAAATAAACTGTAAGCTGTTGTATGTTTTTATGCCTCCCTAGAGAGCGCTGGGAGATTGCAAGGTGTTCAAGTATTTTGAGTCAGTCTGCTTCCCATCCATCCCATACCCCTGACTGACCATCACCTTAGAATGTTCTTTATCCACTGACCTTCCATCTAAATGTTGTCTGTTCCTCCCACATGCTATTTAAAGTGTACTTATTTATGTTGACCGTGTGCCATAGGTTGTTCATCTGATTTAGAACATTCTGTCCCGTTTTCAGTAAAAGTGGTCCAGTTTTGATTGAGAAAACATGGCCCCTGAAGACATACCTAATAATTAATATATCACTTGTTTCTCAAATAGAGGTCAGCTAGCTTCCTGCCTCAGCTATGTCCTTGGTATGAGCCTGTCCTGTGCTCACCTTGTCCCTCTCGGAAAGACACTGGGAAGATGTGTGGTTAGTGATGAAACAGTATGTTTTAGTTGCAGGTGACCTTGCCCTGGAATCTGTCTTCCGCACTGACTAGACAATTCATTGAACCTCCCCCTACGTGAAATAGAGATAATACTCCTGCCTTTCACTAAAATAGTGTTTCAATTAAATGTTCATGACTAGCCTTGGTCTTTAATGCATAGTGGGTGTTCAACATGTGGTAGGAATTATGGATACCGATGATTATTGTAAATTTATTATGTAAATGAAACTGTCTTCTGTTCACTGTCACACTGTTTATCTCACCTGGTCTCATCTTAAAATATTGGTCATCATTTCTGTGAGATAAGTCTGTCTGTAGCATTTTTTTGTGTGACCCTAAAACAGTATTTCTCAACCATCCATCAGTTCTTTCCTCAAACTCACTGAGCCAGCATCGTCAGGAATGGAGAGGCTGATGTGAAATCTGGTTAAGAAGCACCAAGCCAGATGTCTGAATGAGGTTTGAAAGTCTTACGTCTGAAGAAAATTTGCTCTCCTCCAAGCTAATTAGCAGGGATTTTCAAGGGAAGTTGCAGTGTCACTTACTGGAAACCTACACGTCACATGTGCCCGTTTCTCAGCAGTAGAGAATAAAGAGAAGATGAGGTTGTGCAGAATCTGGGCCCTTCACACGTGTCAGTTTTATGCAAGTGAAATCTAGGGACAGTGGACAGCAAAAGCACCTTCTAAGCCTGTGTCCTCATGGTGGTCGGAGTGGGAAGTTTTGACAGACAGGCCCAGCAAAACTCAGCCCCCCAGTGCTATCTGTCCGTCTTGGGTCCAACGCTTTCCCTCTCCCTGAGCTACCCCTTGGGAGAACTGTTTCCTTTACTCCGGCCCTCACCTCCTTGAAGATGATTCCCTTAGCATCATGAGGTGATCCAGAACATTCTGTTGCCTCACAGTGAAACATTCGCACCTTGTGGCTTGTTGGGTAGCAGGCCCCTTTTTCTCACCCCAGATCCCACTCAGGGTGGAGCGGCGGGAGAGTGCTGTGTAGGGAACTGATGTTCGAGCTGCGTTCTCAGCTCACTTTTAGCCCCAGAAGCAAAGGAAGCATGGTCTCCGGGTGTATGACCTGTTCTAGTTTCCTTCCCACTCTATGGAGTGCTCTCTGGAGTCTGCATGGATTTGTTTTCTGAAACCCCAACTGATATTTTGAATGATTCTTGTACATGTATCTGTAAGCCGTAAGGAAGAGGAGAGAAAAGTTGTGCTCTGGGAGTAGCTATCTCGGATCCAGGTCTGGTGAGGGGTGAGCTCAGGGAATGGAGAAGCAGGCTTTCCTTACCTCTGAGAAAAATAGCAAATTATTTTTTGACCAGTTTTATTGGCACAATGAGTTTAACACTCCAATTGCCTGGATAATCTTTTTAAAAATTAACCAAGCTCTTGAATGATTTTGTGGTAACTTTCTCTTGATGGCCAACAAATGCAAGATTATTTCCATTTGAGATGCATAAGAAAATGCAAAACCTATCTCTATTTTGACCCTCAGAGGGTTTGTTTATGATCATCATATCTTATGATACATTTTTAACTGTAATTGACCAGGAGGAATGCCACACAATCTTTACACTCTATACCAGAAAGGCAATCTAGGGTAATACAGCAGTGCTTTCTGTGTTCTGGGGGGAGAAATGCAGAATACGTTAGTGAAAACAATGAGCACATGCTTCAAAATTAAGGATTAATGAATTTATTCATGTATTTATTTACTCACACCCACTCAACAGATATTTGTTGAGAGCTCTCCTATGAGCAAGGTCCTGTTCTATCTGGAATTTTTTCAAGGAGCAGGACAGCTTTCTCTTCTCACAGAGCCTGCGTTTTAGTGAGGGAAAGTGGTCAATGAGTAAACAAAGACGACGACTGTCAGGCTCAATTAGTCCTTCAAAACGCCTTTGTTTTTAAACTAAAACCTTACTGTGTTCACGTCGAGAAAGGAGTCATACAAATATGTTTTTAAAGCTTGTCAACACACTAAGGTTATTCATCCTTTCTGTTTTTATAAAAAAAAAAGTCACTTATTGCTGTAGTATTAAAAGAAAAATAAAAGTCGTGAAAAGTGAAAACGACTGGGGTGATTTGTATAAACGAAACTCTGGGCGAAGAAGCGCCTTTGACGTTTTCCTGAGGTCAAAGTCATCTGGTCAGGAATCAAACCCCTTTTCTTTTGTTCCCTGAGTGCTCTCCTTACCCATTTCATCATGTGTGCTGACTCAGGTCACCTGAATGGTAACCATTGTCCTTGGTTCTCTGTCCCTAAGGGGGCACTTCTCTGTCCCTAGGGACTCAAGAGAAGTCAGTTATTTTCGACAGTTGTTAGAGAGAAAAGCAGAGATGATGGAAACACTCGCGGATTCCAAGCATTGGGTTTTCTGCTCCCATAGACTTTGGGAGCTGTGGTTAGTTAAAATCTATCATCCATCTATCTATCTACCTACCTACCTACCTACCTACCTATTTAATAAGAAACTTTGTCACATAAATGAATGCCAAATAAATTTGTAGAAGGAAATAGCTTTGATGTGATCTAGCCATAAGTAAAACTAATATTCTATATTTGCTTATCCTATAATAAGGTTTGAGGGTCAGTTAAAGAATATGTGTTGCTCTTTTTCAGCCAAAATTCCCATCTTATTAATTTGAATCAAACGGCCCATACATCGCTGTAGCGGTTTTTAAATCTCAAACTACATAGGACCCTGTGTATTTAAGAGGCAAAGTCCATTTCTGGAACTTGGAAGAGCTATTTATATAAACTTTATAGAATTTTTAAATGAATAACCTAATATTCAGGCACACTGGTTCCTTTAAATATAGAAACACTGATAGTTGTACAAGGGATGCTCCCGCTTCTATATAGTCTGTGTTTTGAATGTCACAGGTGATGACTTGTGGTAATTGTCTGTAGTCATCAAGTGGTCTTGAAAGATGGGAATTGGGCAACATTCGGGACTTGTCCATGTGCTGTGAGACCGTAATTACTGGAGGCCTCCTTGTGTAGGTTTGTTTCTCACTAGGAGTGAAAGGTGTCTCCATACATAGAGCGCTGACTTGATGCTAGCCGGGCGGGACCGAGCACCATCAGAGCACAGGCTGTGAGCTGGGCCAGCAAGCCGAGGTGGAGAAATTGAAGACACAGGTGACATAAACGGTAGCTCTTTTGGGGAGCAGGGGGCCCTCTAATGGTCTCTCCTGAAGAACTAGAGGGTGCTAAGGATATACAGTTCCTGGATTCCTTTCTTACAGCAACCTGCTTGTGTGTGGACATGTGTTCATTCAGTGCTTAGCCTGACTGACAGTGACCTTCTGGAGAGAAGAGAACATAGCTGATTCAGTTTTTAATCACCTGTGTGTATACAGTGCCTGGGAAAAATAAACATGCTTGTCAATCTGAGATGATGAAATGAGTTAATTATAACAAATATGCAATTATTGTTTACAGTAATCTTTTTGTGTGATGATAGGTCCTGGAACATTATGCTGCAGTCTTGGGTTTTATGTCATTTCTATTCAAATTATATACCGACACATATGTTCAAATACAATACCATTCCCATGTTGATGGGCTCTTTGGTCAGGAAAATGTCATGTGTTTGCCTATGAGGGGACTCATCTAGCACACATTCCAGCATAAATGCAGAGTTTGTATTTCTATGTATTTGGGCAATGGTCAGTGTAGAATATGAAGTTTCTCTTTTGATTTTTGGTGGGGCCCCTGTGATACCCATGAAATGCTATAAATTTGCAAGCATTACATATGGAAAATTGAGACATTGGGAAAGTGTGCTGTAAGAGAACAAATGTGTTTGACAGTTATTAGTACATGAACACTGTCATCTCTTTCCACAAAAGGAAAGTACACTTGAAGATGACTTTTGATAGTTTCATCTTCTCTAGGAAGTCTTCCCTGAGGCCCTACGTGCAGGCTGCACATAAGCATGTATCTACCACACACTCCTGGCTGCCCTTTCCTATACTTTTCTTCACAGCATATTGCTTCATTATATTTTCTACAGCACTGCGGTGATCAGTTTATACGTACATCTGCCAATTGACCGTGCAGCCCTCAAGGTAAAAGACCAGAGCTTATTCCTGTTTGAATCCTTCATATCTGTTCTGCCACAGTGCTTGGCTCATGGTAAGAGCTTAAGAACTATTTGTTGCATTGAATTGAAAGGATTTCCACTAGGGTTTCCCAGTAGAATAGTCCTTATTATCCAGCTTACTTAGGGAGCAGGTCTCTGACCTCATTTTCATTTGCATCCTGGCCCTGAATTGGGGTATTGTGGACCATCATGGAATACAGAAAAGCAGACTTGGTTATAGTGAGCCAACTAACTGGACCTGAAATATCCTCACTAGTAAGGAGTCCAGGCAGTTGGGAGAGTTAATTGCATCTTATCCTATGGTTATCCTGGGAAACAGGTTATGATTTTGATGTCAATTCACCTTGCCATATAGTCTGAGAGATATTTATGATATAGCTATTCCAAAATAACAACATTTAGGGAGGATTAATAGTATTCCAAACACCTAGAAAAATGAGATATTTATTTCAGGTAATGAATAACAGTATTAGACAAAGTCCTCTAATATCTATAGTTGTACAATTTTAAGGTATTTTGAGTTACATTTAAAAATCTATGACAGAAATAAGGAAATTGTCTGTGTAATTCAACCCAAAATCCTTTTAACACTGTAATTCTCTACCAAGACTTTTTTTTATTGTTGTTAATTCATTTTTGTATCTTCATTTCTGGTGCTTAGTGTATGCTTAGAAGTAGCTAAATTTTTATTAAGAGCTTACTATATGCTGAAAACATACTGCAGTGTGCTACCTAACATTAAATCATTCTCAGAAATCCTCACAATAATCCTGTGAGCTAGGCGGGCTTATTATTTTACTCTTAATAGGGTTAAGTAACTCACTGCAGGTCAAGTTAAGAACATGATTTAATCACCACTATTCATAACTATTTATTAAAAATGATTAATTGCATGTTGATCAAGCAGATCTTTATTTTAATTGATACAGTAAATTTTTCTTATTCAGTATTTATTGATCATTTGGGAAAAACCAGAAGTAAGAAAAGATGGAGCAAGGAGAGAGGGAGAGAGACAGAGACAGACAGATGAAGAGAGATAGAGATGAGAGTGTGAGAATCATAAACAAGAAATTATGTCTGTGGTCTAACAGATTATCAGTGTTCTTCAGCACCTGAATTTAGGAAATACATTGTATACTTGAGTACTGATTATTTGAAGACAAGTTAGCTAATTCGACATCTTTGTCTTTCCAGATGTTTATTTGATGGAAAAGTATGCTCTGAGCATTCTTTGTTCTTCTGTGGTTCTTTGTGTGGGGGTGGGGGGAAAGAAGGTCTTTGGTCATGGGAACCTGCTTAAAACTTTTAGTTCTGTTAATATGGAGAAAACTCAAGGGTAGAGAATAGTGGATTTTATTTATTTGCTTGTTTAAAATGAATAATTATTATTGACTAAGTCAGCTTATTTCTTCTTGGCATCGGGGGCAAGTTTGCCTGTATAACTACTTGAAATGCAAAAATATTCTCATAACCTTTCGGCAGTCTATAAAGTCCAAATGGAAAAATTGTCCGTAGCAGATAAATAGCCCTAAAACTCGTAGATAATAATATGCATTGAGTGACATGATAAACAGGTGAGTTAAAGTTAATTGTAATTGGAAAGTGGTCAGCTGTGTTGTATTAAGAGCATCACTGCACATGGACAAGGAGTCCTTGCATTTTCCTTGAGCTAGCTCCATGGATGTGGGCAAAACACTGATACTCAGTTAGCTGATGGATAAAATGAGGCCTGTAACATCTGCCATACTTGGCCCTTGGGTTTTGTTAGGGTTACATAGACTAATGTACATAAATAAAATTTATGAAAATAGTTCTGTACTAGAGAGTTAGCATATACTTATAAATAAATTTAAAATAAATTTAAAGTAACAGGAGATTGAGTAGTTATTAACTGCTTATAAGTGAGGTATTAATTAGGACAATATTGTATCTCTTCTAAAAGTATAGGTTTGGTAAGTAGAAATCTCTTGGGGCTAACATTTCTTTAACGGATAGCTGGAAATCAAAGTGTTAGCTATTTCAGTGTATCTAGAGTGGCTCTCTTCTTCTTTGTGATAGTGCCTTGTTTATCCCTGTGATTTATCCTCCTGTCCCACTTAATCAGGCTATGGACTTCAATGCCATCTTGTTTATGGGGACTAATAAAAGAAAATTCTTTGCAATGGAAGATTTGCTTTATTTAAATGCAAATTAAAACTATATTCTTTCAGTTACAGGCCAAAGATTATAAACACATGCTGTTTAACAATCTTAGGCAAAAGTAAGCATATATTCTTTTCTATAATCTAATGAAACTGATTTAGTTCTGTAAAATGGTACAACTAATTAAGCTGTGACATTTATATTACCTTATATATGTTTTATGTTGATTTTTCCAAGGGAAGGTAACATTTATATAAAAAAATGAAAAAAAAAAAACAAAACTGAAATTGTTAGACCAGTAAATAAATCAACTATAAAAAAATTAGGAGACAAAAATATCTTTTTTGGTGGGGGTGATTCCCTGGCTGAGAATCGAACCCAGGCTGCAGCGTTGAGAGCACCGAAGCCTAACCACTATACCACCAGGGAATCCCCAAAGACAACAATATCTTTCTGCTGTACTGTTCAACTGCTATGACTGAACAAATATAATAATTCTTCTGCCTTGTTTATTGTGTTAATATCTAGAAAATAGCTAGTAATAAGTATCTTGAAAGGATATTCTAAGAACCAGTTCAATCATATACCAGTGGATTTAAGTTTTGGGATGTAAAGGGGAGCCTAGTCTTTCTCTGGAATCAGTTCCAGCCAGTTTTCCTTCTTTCACAACTCACATTAGCAGTCAGTCAGATTTAAATAAATGACCAAGGAAACCAAGGTGGCAAAAGAGCAGAGCAAATAAATACCTATAGCATGCTCAGAAGGTAATGAGGTCTTGGAAAGAATGAAGGTTGTGTGTACCTAGGCAATGTGATTAAAGAAAATGAAATGAGCCAAGAATTAAATAAAAAGGTCTCATTGTATTTTTTTTTATCTTGTTTCCTTCTTCAAAATAGAATATGGCCCCAGAGGGGGAGAATTGTGCTTCTACTGTCTCATAGATTCCCCACCGGAATGGTGATGATTCCTGTTTTGAGTAGAGAACTGTTCATTCCAGGGTGCTAGGGTCACATTTTTTAAAAAGTGGGCCGACACTTTCTCCCCTCCAGTCCTGTCCTGAAGTGATTGCTTACGACTGACTTTGGGACATACAGGAAAATACCTCTTGGCACTATGAAACAGGAACTCACAGCAACAGTGTGATAGCCTAGCCACCCCACATGTTTGCTTCTTCTATATTCTGTACTTAGAGAGAAGGTAATGTTGTTGCTGTTATTTGTGTAACAGTGGTGAGCGATTGAACAGAGTGCATTATTCCCACCTGTGCAGTGTGAATAGGATTATTTAAGGTGATGTATGTAAATTAGAGTAAAACTTGAAAGAACATCCTCTTGGAATCAAATTTTGCAGAAGCCTGACATAAAATAGTGTTCCCGACAGTGGTTTTCCAAGTTCAGTGTTTGCTAAGAGGTCAATTTTTGTAGAGCTGATCGTGCAATATGTAGAGAAGGCAAGGTACTCTGAGTAAAATAGAAGTAATTTGTGAAAATGTTAAAACTGAGACCAATTCAAACAATTGTCTTTTGATTTTCTTGGCCCTCTTGGAAACCAAAAACTTCTAACCTTCCTACTCTGTATTTTCATACAACACAGGTACAATGTCTAACACAGTGGGCATTAGTTTTTGTGACATTTTACACAAAACATTACAGTTGAGAAATTTGAATTTTTAAAAAATGCCATGTCACCTAATCCTGTAGCTAAAAAGGAGACCAAAGTAGCTTTCTTAATAATCACGTCATTACATAGTGTAAGGAATTAAGTCTCTGTTTTAGTTATTTTGAGGATAAATATCTTAACAGGAATGAGCTATATTTCCCAAGTGTTTTCCATTTAGTGTCTAGGGAAGTTTATACTTACTTTGAAAGTTAGTGTATTGATTTCCAATTAAGGCAAGCTTCCTTTTAAAGTAAATACTAATTGACAATAGATAAGGAAACAAATATTGCAAGAATGTCATTCAGCCAAAAGAAATGAAAACAAAACAAAACAAAACCCAAAAACAGATTTATTGTGAAGCCACTGTTTTGCTAGGCAGTTTATACATACTCTGATTTAACTCCCATCACAACCATGTGTTACGTGTTATTCCCCGCAGCACGCTCGCCCGCATGCTCGCCTGCACACCCCTGCTAGTTTTCCTGATAAAAATCCTAAGAGTCGGAGAGATTGAGTGAGTAGCTCAGTGTTCGTGAAGCAGGACTACAAATTAGATCTGACTTTAAAGCCTGAGATCTCTATGCAGTAAGCTATTGGACATCTAGAATAAAAGCATGTTCAATACAATATTATAGGAAAAAATGTTAGTTTTAATTCTCACTTCAATGTAGTAGTTCTGTAATGCTTCATAACAGAGTGTATAGAACCCAAAATATTATCCGGGGTCATACTGTGAGTTTGGCTTTTTCAATATATGACTGACAGTTGCATTTTTGGCCTCTTCTAGTTAAGGAAACATTTCTAAACACACTTTTCCATTGCTTTAATATGTGGGTAAGTTGGCAATTCACTCCAAGTTTGTCCAACCTGTGGCCCATGGGCTGCACGTGGCCCAGTATGGCTTTGAATGCAGCCCAACTCCAGTTTGTAAACTTTCTTAAAACTTTACGAAAATCATGCATGGACCTTTTTATTTAACTCATCAACTGTCATTTAGCTCATCATCTATCTTTAGGGTTAGTGTATTTTCTGTGTGGCCCAAGATAATTCTTCTTCCAGTGTGGCCCAGGGAAGCCACAAGGTTGGACACCACTGCTCTAGACCTTACCTGTTTGGAAACTGCTACTATATGCAGTAAGACCATTTTTGCCACTGTGACTCCTTTTATTATACTTCATGACTGCAGCTTTAATTAGGGAGAAACAAAAGACCATTGCTTTAAATTAGATTAACCTTTGCACCTTTGGCAGCTCAAGCTAAGCCCAGAACTTCCCTGAAGATCAAGTGGGATCAGGTGCACAAGGGTTTTCCTTTAAATTAGAAAATTATATCCAAGTACAATGACAGCCAGAGAGAAAAATGTGCCTTAAGAAGCATGTTCTTATGAAGTTACTTTTCACTGGCTCTGAAGTGTTTGAGCTAGTCCACTTGAGGCTGGAGACATGCAGCAGTTGGCTGTATGACACAGGTGAGCTGTGATAACAGTATCTGGCTTAATCGTATTTAGAGAACTCAGTGATTATCAATGTGCTCAATACCTGCCTATACTGATAGTTAGAAAGAGCTAGATTTGCAGTCATCATTGACAGGTGCTATTCCTCTCTGGGGAAAGTAAAATAGTGACTGAAAAACTACTAATTCAAGAACTTTCCCACAGACTTTTGAAATGTAATTAATGTTGCAGATTAGACACATCTTACTAGAGAAGTTTGTTTACAAAGCGTGGGAGCATTGAGATGGTGGTGGCAAAGAACATATTCGTTATCATTATTTTAGTTTCAATCTTAGAATATCCTTCATGTTTTTATGAAGTGATGAGAAAGAATGTGCGTATATATTTCTAAATGAGCATTATGATATATATGTCATATACAAAACATTGTGTTATATATAACATGTCTCATGTATGTATATGATATGTATCTATATGGTATGCAGGGTCCAGCACAAATAATGCCCCTTTTTTATGAGCTGGTAATCTCTACCACATCTTTTATTACAAAATCATAAGCATGAAATTCTGTAACATAACAGTATCACACTCAGGCACGTTTCAGGTGACATTTTAGGTGAAATGTTCAAATTGCTGTCCATCTCGTGCGAGACATGCATGTACAGGATCCGGCGTTACTTCTGCCAGACAGACCCTGTATTGTATATATGATAGGTGGATGTATCATATACGTTATGATATGTGTGAATGGTACCATATATCATATATGAACATATGCTTTTATGTATAATCTATTGTATACTATATGTTACATTTATATGTATTTAAATATAAACTCAGTCACAGTAGTGTTCTACATCTTGCACCATTGGCTAGTACTTAATTTTGGTATAAACAGTAGTTGAAGAAGCATAAAGGTATCCTCGAATAAAATAAGCACAAGGTAGTTAACAGCAAATTATTAAAAAGTAATCAGAAAAAAGTAGATGACAAGAATATACATCAATATTTATGAGTCATAGCTACTTAACACAAAATAAATTACCAATAGGGGTGCTCTTCATGAATGTTTGAATTCATTAATTCAGTATACTCATATATGGTGCATTAATTTTCAAATTTGTATTTAGTAAACTGTAAGGGTCACTATCTTTTGAAAAACATTATATGTGATAGTATTCGTTCTATTGAGACATTTGTGGATTGGTTTAATATAATGCACACATTCCTAATTTAACCAACTGCATAGTTTCCAGTTGCCTGTTTATGAAATAATTTGGGATGTTATTTATTGAAAGGAGAAATATGCACTTCTAAATGCCTTCATGCCTTTTTAATTATTTCAGAGGAAGAAAGGAAAAGAATGTAGGGAAAATGTGGATCCTTTTATGACTTAATTAAGCATTAGGGTACTGCAAATCCTTTTTCCATGATTTTCTCAAATTTTGCAGCTACAGAGTTGCTTTTGGGAGTCATACAGAAATGATTAAAAGAGCAGAAAGGAAGGTCAATAGGAGATTAAAGGGACTGTCGGCCTTCAGCCTGAGGACGAGCGTGAAGGCTAAAAGCCTTCGAACACTGGAGGGTGGTTAGTGGCTATTAATTTATGTCGGCAAAGGAGGAGGGGAAATACATGTAAAACTGCCCCCGAAGGGTTTAGAGTAGACGTCAAGAAAATAGCTGGCTATGAAACGAAGAATTAGGTCATACTGTTCGTTTCGGTATTCAAAAATTATGTTCTTATTTGAGTAAATAATTCCCTAACAATGGTGTGTGGTCATTCCATATGCAGTGTTTTCCTATGAAACTTTATGAAACATATATTCATTACAAAAAACTCGAAAGCACAGAAACCTATAAAGAAAAAAGTCACCTTTAATATTCCTTGAAGAGAATGTATGCTAATATCTATATTAATATTATTCCTGCAGATATTTGTCAATGTGTTTATATATTTGCACGTTTTTTTTTGTTGTTGTTTTTGGGTGGTTCCCCGACTGGGAATCGAACCCAGGCTGCAGCATTGAGAGCCCCGAAGCCTAGCCACTACACCACCAAGGAACCCCATATTTGCACGTGTTTTAACAAAATGTAATAAAAATTGAAAATCAGAAATGATAAAAACAAAATAAAGAATATAAACATTTCCATTGTAGTATGTATTACCTTTTTCACTTTATATTATAGGAATTTTCTCTTACCCTCCAATGCTTTTGAAAATATCATAACATTTCATTATAGGGACATGCCATGATTTATTTATTCAGTTTATCTTGAACCTTTAGATTATTTCATTTATCATTAAAATAAGTGCTCCTGAAGTCCTTTTGCATATATATTTTTAACACATTTCTGGTTATTTCTTTTACCTAAACTTCTACAGAGAGAATTACTTGAGCACCAGGTTTGAGTAGTTATGTCTTCTCACTAACCTTGACACATTGCTCTGAAGAAAAGATACACATGTTGTTCCATCACCATTTTTAAGTAACTGGTGACTAAAGATGGAAATAATTTGTTTCCCCTCATTTAGTCCTTGTTCTATGGAACCGTGATAGACTTTACAATTTTTCCTTCAGAATGCTTTTTTTTCCCCACTTAGAAAAAAGAACACATAACCTAAAAGGACCTTGAAATCTGGCATCAGCTGAGGCTTACTAAACCGTATCAATAATCAGGTTACTCTCAAGAAAAGCATGCTTCCAGTAAGAAGGAGATGTCAGCCTTGAGCGTTTTTATCAGCCCTCTCCCCATCCTGCCTTTGCATTCAGCTTGGGCTCACCACTTCCTCTCTCCGGTTTATTTGTATTAGAAATAAGTGGATTCATTAACTGAGCCACTTGGTGGGACGGCTGGGCCGGTGAGTGTCCAGTAACAGGTAATTGTATTTTTCATGGGGTGACTGATGTTTACTCTGTTGATGGCCCCCGGAGCCGATGTAATCTGAGATAGGTCTTTGTTTACTTCTTGTTTTACTGATAATGCTGACCCATTTGAAACCAGCGAGAAAGAAAAATAAACATTTTGGAGTATAGTACCTGTAGTGACTCTTCCCTTGGTGGCTGTTTTGGAATCTCTTCAAAGACTTTTTTAACTCACTCTTTTCCCAACCCAAACGCCTTATCCTTTCTCCTCTCTTCCAGTTAAACCTGACGTAATTACTATCCAAACAATTGAAACAGCAAATTAAAAATATAAAAGACTAAAGTGATGACTTAAAGGGCGTTTTTATCCAACTGGAATTTTCTGTGTGCTCGAGTGTTTTGTTTGCTGCTGATCTAGATTAATAACTGAGCCGGTCTGTGAGAATTACAATTATTTTTAGAATGTTGTTAGATTTTTTTTTTCTATACTGACTTGTTTGCTCTATCCTGTTAAATGTGTTGAAATAACTTTCTTAATGGCGATATGAAATAAATATAAAATGAGAGAAATAGTCTTTGCAACTATTACCAACATAATGAATGGAAATTTATTGCTGTGCCACACACCTTAATAACTATCAGTTACATTAACTTACTTAATCTCTAATGCAACTATTTATATTTAACACGTGGAGAAAATGAGAGATAAAGAGACTAAATAATTTCCCAAGGGCCGAGGGCTAGCAAATGGTGAGTGTAGACCCAGGCCCGTACCTGCCTGCTCCACGTTTCTTTGCAGCATTACACCGTGCTGCCTCTGTGCTTTATAGTGCCAGGTAGACGTGAGACTGATAAGATACAAAGGCGTTGGAATCTGTGCATTCCAGTGAGTAATTGGCACGTGTCCATTTAGCTAAACTGGATGTGTGCCAGTTATTTTTATTTCTACAGCACCTAGCTCAGACATGACTAGGCATTTATTATTTGCTGAATTGCTCTGAGCGGTCCCCTTGAAGGGCCTACTTTGCCACTGTTTGAAGCATTTTTGCCATTTAAAGTTTGGGGTTAATCTCCTTGGCAATTCCATCATGAGTAAATAAACTTTGTTATTTCATCAGTCATAACTTTAAAGTTATATGTATATATTTGAAAATTAATTACTATATTTCCCTCTTATGTATGTGTTTTCAGGAACTATATTTAACCTCCCAGAATCACCATCATCTTTCATGGTAGGTTCTGAAAGGAATTTCAAGAGAATCAGCAGTTACCACACTACGTAAAAAGGACTAGTCTCTAAAGAAACCCCTTTTCGGGACTATGCTTTGTCTTAATTATGAGCATTAATAAACTTGTTAAGCATTCATGTTACTTTATACTTTGCTTGTCTATATTACGTTCACAGCCTACATGTGCTTTTAAAAATTGTGTTGGGTGTGCTTAAAATGCACGGCATGTTCAGAGGATTAAGAATTATATCCCAGAACACAGTGTGTCAGTGAAAGGTCTAGTCCGTAAGGGGTGAAATAAGAGGCACCTCCCTGGAGCCCCATCAATAGGATGACTACCAGGTCTTCTACTTGTGGTTTAGTTGCTTTCAGTCATTTTGGCAGGTACGCCCTAGAACACCCTGACAACTCAACCTATACTTCCTATGAAGGTACTTGGGACAGAAGAGGGTTTTTGAGGGCATTTTAAAACATAAAGACATTGCTAAAAGCTCTCATCTTAGATTCACAAAATAAGTGAGAGTAAGACAGAGTTCGGACTCAACATCAGCATGAACTAGCCAAGTGGTTTGCTCTGGCATGGAAGGCAGTGATGTCAGCATGCAGTCTGTCGCATTCAGACCACGGGCACTGTTAAAATGCAGGCCAGATCTTCAGTGCAGACGGGAACCTGGGTTCTTGGGAGACGGTTTCATTTTAACTACTGCATTCGTCTTCGGGAATACGATCCAAAAATAGCAGGGAGCATGTGGAAACTGTTCTAGGTGAAGAAACTCAGAAACTGGGAGCATTACTGTACAATGCACCCCAACAGAAATAAAGGGTTACCACAGCTGGGGCCCAGTAACAGATAGCGTTTGCTTGGTGTAGGTATTTATGAAGAGTTCTGATGAGAAGGATTCTTGGGATGACGTCAACATGGTGGGCGCTACGACTCCACTGTTAATTCTGCGTCAGAATGAGATGGAGACCGTGATGGGTGTGCTGAGGAGGTCACCGTTCTCGTGCCGTGTTCATTTCTAGGATTAAGTTTCGCTTATTCTCTCCTATGTGAACAAAATTGTCCCTTTTTCTATATGAGATTGTATTAAGATCAAAACTGGTTTTTATGTGTGAGACACTACAGGCATCGTCTTTGGGGCCTAGAGCCCTGGAGGCTGTGCTTTGCTTGGAGCTTGGGAAGTGTGATAACGGCAACAACAGCAGCAGCAGCAGCAGCAACGTGCATCACGTGTGTGCTTTGTGCCAAGCACGATGTGAGCGCTTTACGTCCATTAACTCCCCCGATGCTCACACCAACCTTTTGTGTATGCACTTTAATAATCAGCAGTGTATATACCGGGGATGCCAAGAACACGTACACACATTTTAAGAGATGCTACCTGTGTGTTACGTAAATTCTGGTGGTAACCACATCGAGCACCTCTTGTAATTGCAGATGTCAAACGTGACTTGTATTCATCTTTTGTTATCGGTATATATGGAGCATTACAATGTTAATACAGTATTTTCCTTTCTTAAAATGTGTGTGCATTTATTTTGTTTTTGGTGCCCTCTTTATGTTAGACCTGAGCATAGAGAGACAAAGTAGTATCCCGAGGGTAGACGGACAGTGCATGGCAGGAGGGGCTTCTACCCCAGAGTGGGAGGGTCTTCCTGCCCGCACGGCCTCTCATGCATGTGTTTGGCAGCACAGCGTCTGAGGAAGGACCTTCATGTTTTTGCAGTCAAGAGCCCCAAATTTGGGCTGCTGCCCGCCAGGCAGAGGGAAGTGTCAGGGTCCCAGAGTAGAGGAGAATCTGGTTTCATGGAGGAACCAGAAGCCGGTGGATGTGGGGGAGATCCAGCGAGGAGGCTCGGGTGAAAGGAGAAAGGTAGGTTAGAGCCCTGCAGGCTGTGGCCAGGCTCTGGTCATTATTCTTAGAACGGGGAAGCCAATAAAGCAATTAGCCAGTTAACACTTTTTAAAGTTAATTCTGGAAGTCATTAGAAAACTTACCTGAAATGGAGGAGGCAGGGTAGAGGCCAGGAGACCGTTGAAGCAAGTTCAGGAGCCTAGGGAGAAAATGAGGCTCTTAGATTAAAGGGTGGGCGTTGCACTGTGAAGCCCTGGCAGGCCCAGCTCTCTCTCTGGCCCAAACTCAGACGCCAGCTTGGACCGGTTGTTGGTGTGCACACAGTGCGCCTATGGATAACTTTTTTTTATTCCAGTTTTTTAATGCATAATTCTACAGTAGACTCTCCATTAATGGGAACTCAAGCAACCAGCACTCTGAAGCAACCTGCAGAAATCTGAAGAAATAATACTCCATTTATCCAGCATGGGGTGCCGGTTAATGGAGAGTCTTCTGTATTTAAATGATTCATGATTTTCATTCTTGCACACGATTTAGGCCAACCTTGCCCAACCTGCGGCCCAGGATGGCTTTGAGTGAGGCCCAATACAAATTCATAAACTTATTTAGAACAGTATGAGCTTCTTTTGCAAAAAAATTGTTTTAGCTCATCAGCTATCTTTAGTGTTAGTGTGTTGTATATGTGACCCAAGACAATTCTTCCAGTGTGGCCCCGGGAAGCCAAAAGATTAGACACCATGGCTAGGCCATTTGAAACACAAGAAAGTAACAAGAAAAAAAATCACATGTTAAATTTGGCATGACATGTAATACAAGCAATAGGATTGGTAATTTATTGTCTTGGATTTCTCCTATAATAAAAATATGAGTGAAATGAAACAAAATCTGTCCTAAAACAACAATGAAAAGTTAAACCAACACAAGTCTGTTTGCTTTTGTTGAATTCAAACTGATCTGACTTCAATATTTTCACAAGGATTAGGATCTTTTTTTGTATAAATCTGTATTGCATCATTAGCTTTCAGGTAGTTGCAAAGCTCTAGTATAGAAATAATTTGACTTGGTAAATTTCCTGTTTGTATTTATTTTATCATCCAATAATATCTGTCCAAAGAGTCCAAATGATAGGTCCAGTTTCTCTGGACATATAATTGCAAAAACACTAGCTTGTCAAACATTATGTATTCAAAATGTATAGCTTGAAAATAAATTGTGAGAAATTGAAGTGTAGGTTTCATTTATTACTTAGTACTACATAGCTTTAGCCTGTGTTCTGACTGAATAGCCTGTCAGATTTCACTTCAAGTATACTTAAACACTTGTTGAAAGAAAGTTTATGAAGATTTCCATTAGGGATGATTGCTACTGGTTAATATAACTTACCCGAACGTCTCCTATAGGAATAAAGCAAACCAGATTGATCCAGGATTCAAAAGAGCATTGTTTGTATCCTAGATAAACCGGTAAAGTATTTCTAAATGTGTTTGTATTTACACTTCAATAAGCATTGTTGGGAAGGTGAAAGATGTGATTTTTCTGTACTACACTTAACAGTAGGATTACTAATGTCGCATTTCTAAGGCATCTTTGTTTATAGATAATATAAAAATCGTGCCCCAAAGACCAGCGAACTAAAATGACTGTGTCTGTGATCGTAGAAGTGACCCAAGTGAAAGCACTAGACAAAAGAAATAAAGGCAGAGGATTATGGTCTCAACGTCTAACTACAGCTTTGGAAGAACCACTCTCCTTTTCTTTGTGCATTCTCTGAAGGCCATAAATGTTTATTTTGGGCCCATAGGGGATTTAGTGCCACTCATTGTTTATACAAAGTTACTTCAGTGATTGATGATTATTAATTACCCTCCTGAAAGAACTTCAGGTCAGGCAGGACCTGAGTTTCACAATGAATGTCTGTATCAGCCCTTCCTGGCTGAGTGAGAAGATCGTGATGATGGCTCCTGTTTGGAACCAGCGAAGGCCTAACCGGCCACGCTGGGCCCAGGCCCTCTTGAGCTCTCCCGAAAGCCAGGGTGAGCTGGGAGCATTTTACTGACCCGAGGGGCGTTTATGTAGACACTTGGCTGTAAGTGCCACGGGCTT
This sequence comes from Lyroderma lyra, assembly GCA_004026885.1. Classification (NCBI taxonomy): domain Eukaryota; kingdom Metazoa; phylum Chordata; class Mammalia; order Chiroptera; family Megadermatidae; genus Lyroderma; species Lyroderma lyra. The sequence continues at coordinate 137,374 of PVJL010002549.1, read as the reverse complement.
CTGATGTATTGTACAAATAGCTACATGTTTGTAAATGAAAGACGATGTTCATAAAGATGGCAGGGCGGTGGGTAGAAACTGGAATTGTTTTGGCGGAGAGGAAACTAGAAAATAACAGAACCAAGAGGCAAAAGTCTTATAAACACCCACACAATGTTTTTTTTTTTTTTTTTTTTTTTTAAACGGAATACTAAATACGGTGAGAACGAATCTTGTGTCCATGAAGCTGTGAAGGAGGAAAAAGGCATTCCTGCCGGCTTCGCCGTGGCCCCAGACGGCGGAGGTTATCTCTGCGGAGAGCGCTGGGGGGACGCGAGGGACCTTCAGTGTGTGGACGCGGGACACGAGCCCAGAGGACGTGCGCGGCCCGGCCCTGCCGGCGGCCTCGGGCATCCACCGGCCGTCTCGGACCGTAACGTGCTCGCCTAAGGGGCGCCGCTGCACCGGGCTCGGGGCGAAAGGACGACGTCCTTCCCTCCCAGTGCAGGAGGCCGAAGAGCGAGCTCCGAAGGCGCTGGTTCACTGCGGCCTCCCCGCGGGGCGTGGAGATGGCGGTCTCCTCCTGTGTCTTCACAGGGTCTTCTCTGCCTGTGCCTCTGTCCTGACATCGTCTAACGAGGACACTGGTCATAGGCGATCAGGGCCCACCCCGAATGACCTCCGTTAACCTTAATGACATCTTTAAAAATGCTGTTAGCAAACACAGTCACCTTCTGAGGTACTGCAGGTGGGGAATTCAGCTGGTGAATTTAGGGGGACATAGCCCGGAAGAGTGCACCTCTAACACTTTGTTAATCTCCCAATTAGTGTTAATTCAGGGTAATTGGGTAGACTGCACCCTGTCTTTCTGATAATTACAGATTCTTGCACCGTTTGATTCCATGTTTCTTTCTCAGATCAGATTTGGGGAAATAAAATACAGGCAGATCCCTGTCTTTCCTGACATGCTCCCAGGAATACAACTACTGCCTGTGACTAATCCTGATGGCACCTGAGGTTAAGACACTGGTACCCTGCCTGGCACATTAGCATCCGTGACAGCCACTTAGCACGTAATCTATTCCTTACGTCGCATGGCTCTGAGCCGTGCACAACAGGAAAAGAGTGTCCCGGTGTCCCTGTTGCGTTATTTACCTCTTCTTGGAGCTGTTAAGTCCAGCGCAGCCATTTAGTAAATTATCAGTTTTCTTACTGGCCCTAAATCGTGCCTAATTAAAAATCTGACCTCCACAAACTAGTCCTCTTCCTAAAGAGACAGAACATAAACAGGAAAAATCAGCTAATTGCTACAAAAACTGCTTTTGTGGCACTGTAATTGGACCTCAGTGAAACAAATGAACCCACTGGGGATTCCTTAATGAATGTTTAACTGCAAACGGTAGTCAGGCACTTAAGCAGCTAGGCTGATGGTCCCTAATGAAATCAAATAAAATCAAATAAAAGAATCTGGCATTTTTACTAACCAGATTTCTTGGCACTATGACATGAAGAATAATATATTTCCGAGTAAATAAATATAGGAAAAGTTATAAATGGAGCGGTGAAAACTTAGTTGAAACTGCTCAGATTACTCTAAGAAAAATACAACCCACAGGAAAAAAACCTCAAGAAAATGACACGTGCTGTTTAATTTCACACATGGATCTCTCCGTCATGAAAGTCACTTGGGGGAACTACTGAACTGAGTTGGGCTGTTTTCTTATTGACACTTATGAAAAGTGCATTTTTTTTTTTTTTTACTTTTCTTTAAACATTCTTTTCATCTCAGTGTATTTTAAAATTGACAAACATTAACATTGCCATTTTCAGTGTTGTCCGTGTACTTCCTCAGGAGGTCAGTGGCATTTCTAATTTATTATTCTCTTGCCCAATAGATGATAAATGAATTCTAATGACAGTGAAATAGCTCTATAATTTAGATTTATTCCCTGATTATGTTAATGTTAAAGGAAATCTTAATAAATTGTTATCATGATAAATAATTTAGTGATGCATGCACACCAGTTGTGACTAAGACTAAGGATGCTCACTCATGTTGTGGGCTTCATCTTCTTGACATCCTACTAGGTTCAGTTCCCTTTGCATCTAGGTAGGGTCATACAACTTACCAGTGGAATGTAGGAAGAGTCACGTCTGCCGCTTCAAGGCTTGGCCCAGAAACCTCCCCGAGAACTTTCCATGTCTCTTGCTGCTACTTTGTGGATGAAGTCTACGGAGATCACGTGGAGTTGCTAACAAGGCAAAACACAGAGGATACCAATTGTGATCGCACAGCACCAGCATCACCTGGAACTTGTTAGAGATGAAGATTCTTGGATCCAAATCTAAACCTCCTGAATTAGAAACTCTGGGGGTGGGTCCAACAAGGTGCTTGAGCAAGCCCTCCAGGTGATTCTGATGCATTTTAAAGTTGGAGTACCACTGCTCTTGTGTATAGTTACTAATTAAAAGACGTCGAGATTCCTGAATGAATGTGCAGATGAGAAACCAGTCCCTCCCTGCCCTAAGTCATTGAATAGCTATCAATTATACTAAAGTGCTGCAAGTTTTGTGTTGGCTATTACAGAAGTTAGCCCTCACTAACGTGTCGGTAAAAAGACAAAACAAAAACAAACCAAACTTTTATGTAAAATTTGCATGATTACGCCTTACCAGTGGAATGTGAGAAGAAATGATGTGTGCCACTTCTAGGGTTTGTTCATGAAATTTCCCTATAAAACTGTCCTTTACCTACTATTTGTTAAATCATCGCAAATAGTAGGTAAAGGAGAGTTTTAATGGAAAAATTTAGAATGAGTCAACAGACCAATTTGTGTGTGTGTGTTCTGGTTCTGCGATCATCTATATAGTTTCTATTTTCATGTTGCTCTTTGGATGGATGTAGAAGACTGTAATCTAGGACATAGCATTTTTAACATCTAAATTTCGAAAATGAGGAAACTGGTGTCCAAGTTAAGCATTTTGAATGAAATTAATTCACAGCTTTGTACTAGATCAGGCAGATAACCCACATACACAGTGTAGTCGATGTCCTCATGGAAGAGTTTATCATCGATACATTTTTTCTTTATAAATATTAGTTTTTCCCTCTATACATTTACTTCATTAGATAGATAGTGGTAATGAAACCACATATAATTTTGAATGCTTCCACACTATTCATTACTCATTATTAAGTCATCAATAAAAATTTATTGAGCACTTGCTACTTTCTGGGTGCTATCCAGAAAATAACTCCTTCCTTCCATCTATCTATAAACTATTTGTTTTACTGAATGAAGTTAAGTAGACTGTAAGGGCTCTGAAGAGTGCATTGTCCCAGTAATTACTAGAGAAAAATATTTATATAATATTTATATGATTTAGCAAATAGTAGGTAAAGGAGAGTTTTAATGGAAAAATTTAGAATGAGTCAACAGACCAATTTGCATGTGTGTGTTCTGGTTCTGCTACACCCTAACTGTGCAAATTTTACCAAGTAATTTTAGACCCTAGCTCTCAACATTGTTAAATGCAAAATTAGAGATTGTGCTAAATGATCTCTAAAATCTCTTCCACCTCTAGACCTATGATTAAAAAAAAATAATAATAATGCAAAAATCCTAAATTTAGAATCCAGGCAAGATCAGTGAGATTGTGTTCAGTGGTTTGGTGTTTCTCCCTCTTAATGGTAAAAATAAACAAAACTATTCTGTTACCTTGGGATGCTGAGAACGATATAGAAGATCGTGGTCAAGCTCAAAATAGTAATGCATAGTCTTTGTTGTTACAAATTGCATTACATGGGGACAGTAGGTATTTAAATTGTTTTAAACATGGTCAGCCAGTCAGGATCATTGAATAGCCTCGTGGAGTGAATGGGGACTACCTTGCATTATGCAATGTGACAACCTTGAAAACAAGATCACTGAGTATGGTTATATTCTAAGTTGTAGGTTCAAGTTGCAACTCTCCCAACTGGGACAAGGCTTTTAAACTCTTAAGCTTAGTTTACCTCATCTTCTAAGTAAGCATATTAATATTATGTACCTCTTTTGTTGAGTGGGTGTATATATAATAATACCCTTGTCTGGCTAAAATGGGGTAATATATACAATGGCTTCTTATTAACTGTAATATCTTCTTGCATATTTGTGTCTAAGACATCTTCATTTTCTCTTCAAAATCTGAAATTCAGGTTAAAAAACAATATGAAGTCTGAAATGGCAATAGACTCAGATTCAGATTAATTATAGAGATCTGTTACAATTAGTAACTCGTTACTAAATTAATTTAAAACAGTTTATTATTTTCTGAGTGTGTCTAGTACTTGAAATAACTGCTAGCAAATTGTTTTCAAGTAGAGATCCTCTGGGACTACTTAAATAAATAGTTAAGACTCATTTGAAATGAGCAGCACTCATTTGCATACAAACAAAATAATATGGTAAAGCCTTTAAAAACTGTTCAGTGGTATGAATTTAGATTCTGGGCCCTCAGGCACAACACGCACACCTGTAATTCCCGAAGTCTGGCCGTTTACCTGTAGCTGGGAGCCACAAACTCATTCTTTAAGGGGTCAACTAGTTCAGGAAAGTGTAGCTTCCGCGTTAGGACCCACTATACTTTAATCTGTTTCTCAGCGTCTTGGTTCTGGTTTGCTGTCTTTGTATAGAAGGTATGGGTGGAGTCTGAAGACTTTCGCCAAAGAAGAGTCGTAGGATTCTCAATACAAAGGACGCTCTAGCTGAAGCAGCAGACCTTCCCACCTGTGTAGCCTTCAGCGTCCCGTCAGCCCCCACCCCCACACCTCTGACTGACCTTGGAAATTTCCTGAGTCCTGAGCCTTTACCATATCCCACATTCTTCGAAATTGAAAATTAGTTGCTAAAATTGGGGTTTAAAATGGAATCTGACATCCAGCTAGCAACTGTTTTATCCATTCAATTAATTCCTATGTATTAAATGTAGATTATTGCTATTAGTCCTGCAGAGCTATTTTGGGCACTTGCACTGAACTCAAGAGTGACAAGTACTGAAGAATTTTCAGTGAAGTGTGCTAAGGACTACAATAGGAATAATCCTAGGTTACCATGGTAGCCAGTAAGGAGCTCCAAAGGTGTTTGTTTGTTACTGGTTTTGTTTTTGGTTTTATTTTGGATGTGAGTACCACTTTTTGAGATGGATAGGCTATGGTTTCTATTGATTTTGGTGATTGTAGAGGAATATTGTTAGAAAATTCAAAAGGGGGTAATTCTTAAGGAGGCAAGATTATGTCCAGGGTGTTTTAGTCTCTATAATTAAACTTTCAAGCAAATGAAAATTTGGAGATACCAGGAGTTCTGTTCTCAGTATGATGGCAGTTGTAGATTATTTGTTATTTGTTTATTTACTCAGTCAGAGTCCCAGGGCTTCTGACGGTTGTTTCAAATGGTCTCAGGCTAATCCACAATGTTGTACTAAAACCTGATACCTTTTCTGGGAATTATTCACATGATTCACATCTCTACCTGAGGATCTGAGAAAAATCCAGTCAACTACCATGGACCTGTGATAAAGCCAAGGGAAAGACATATGTACAGTGTATGTAAATAATGTGTCCTGATACATTTTTTCTTCTCATGTAAGGATACATATTATAGAAAGAAAAAACCTTAGAGTAATAAAAATTGTAGAAAAGGGATGAGCATTTTAAAATCTCAAAAAACAAGCATATCTGAAAAGGATTCATTTGATCAACCAGATAAAATTTTTGAATCTATTTTTAAGAGATGTGACACACTCTAAACAAACCAACAAACCTGAAGCAGATTATACTAAGGATAGAAGAGTAAGGTGGGAAAAAAAAAAAAAAAAAAAGGGACAGTGGGCTCACATAGGAAGCGGTCTCTCTGAATGGGCATACTAAAAGGAGCCAAAATTGCAAGAATAGAACTAAAATATACATAGCAAAGAAAAGAAATAACTATAGAGAAGCAAACAATATTAGATGCAAACCTGAGAAAATTTCTCTAATGAAGAGAAATAAAGGGCAAATATGGTGATGAAATAAGAGATACCAGTTTTGCAAGCACATACTTTAACCTAGAAGTTAAAGTAGATAAAGGGGGTTAAAAATAACTGAAGAGGGAAATTGAAAGATTCATAATGTTTATTTACATACATGTGGCAGATATCGTGTCAGGTAAATGTTGAATTGTAAGATTAAAAACAAATTACAAAGTTTTAGGGTAGGAGAAACAAAAATAAAAAAGGCAAAAAGAAAAACCAAAACCCAAAACCCACCATATACAAAGTAACAGACTGGAATAATGATTCTTTGGTACGAAAATAAAATTTTGAGGAAAAGAGACAATTTTTCAACAATTTTAAATGCAGAAATGATTTATTTCATTTTTTAAAATATCAAAAAAAATACTTTAATACATAGGAAGTCAAAAAATATGCCACATATATCTTAAAAAATAAGTCTAATTACTATGTTGTACACTTAAACTAATATAATACTGTATTTCAAGTATAATTAAAAAATAAACATAAAAAATTAAAAAATAGAAATAACACTTGAACATGGATACCAGCTAATCAAGAGACAAATACAACTTAAATTCTCAGATATTTTAGTATTTCTTTTTATAGGAACCAATGGAAAATGTAATGTACTTAAGACTTTATTAATTATAAAATGAGAATATCTATAATCCTAAAGAGAAGATAGATAATATTATGTAAATTACCCAGGGTAATCTCATATATTATAAAAGCATGTTGTTGTTTTTTTTTCTAATTCTGGGAATGATGTAGATAGTAACCAACTCTAGGCGCTAGAAGATAAAAGTTTGAAAACTTACATATAACCCTAAAAAAGATTAATACTCAATATATAATTTTCAAACTAGTACAGGAAAAACAAAAGAAAAAAAATTCAATCAAGCCAGAGAGGGTGAGAAGACAGAATGGGAGGTGAGAAGCAAAAATAAATCAGGATAACTCAAAAACATAAAATAGTAGTAATCCAATAAATATATATAGATAAAATATATGTAAATAAAACACAGCAGTTAAAACATAGAGACACATTAATGGAAGTGAAAATACTCTTGAGTTGTATCTAAAGTAAAATGACAATAAAATTGAAATAAAGGCATGAGAAAGCTGTATAATCAAAATACAAATCAAAGGAAAATTGGTACAACAATATTAAAGTGACCAAAAAAAAAAAAAAAAACAACAAAAGAAGCTATGGTAGGTTGAAAATGTCCTCCAAAAGATATCAAGGACATAATTTCTGTGAATATTATCTTATATAGTAAAACAGATTTTTTCAGATGTGTTTAGTTAATGTTCTTGAGGTTGGCAGATTATTCCAGTCTAACAGGTGAGCCCCAAATACCATCACGAGTATCTTTAAAAGATGTAGAGGGCATTCCCAACACAGAGAGAAGGAGAAGACCACGTGATCACAGAGATTGCAGTGATGAAGCCATAAACCAAGGAAAGATGGCAGCCACCAGAACCTGCAAGGACCATACTCTCTCCCAGACCCTCTGAATGGAGTCTGGCCCTGCCAACACCTTGATTGTGACCTGGGATACTGATTTTGGACGTCTGGTATCCTCCATGGATTTAATTAAAAAAAAACCCAAAACACTAAAAGTTTTTTTGCTAACATATTTATGAGTATATCAAGAAACTATAAAGAGAGTGAAAATTACTAAATTAGTTCAAATAAGTTGGAAGTAATATTAAAGTAAAATAATATTGACATGTCTATCTTAAAGGCAAGCACAATATATATCCTTCCTATTGTTTATCATTCTACTGGAGATCTTAGCCAGTGAGACCAGAGAAGAATAAAAGAAATAGAATCATCAGGTATAAATTTTTTAATTGTTATTTTTTGATGGAGAGGAATACAAAAATATATAAGGAATACAAAAAAAATCAGTAATAAATATAAAATCAGTACGAGTTTATCAGGATTGATAGAGATAATCTCAACTTACACAAATCAGTGCCATTAAGAAAATGTCATAACCTCACTGGTTTTTTAAGATTAATGGACCAGGCTAAACAGTACCAACATAGAACATTTCCTGATTGTTTTTTTTGTTACTCTTTGGAATTTGGAAAGGGGTAAAAAATTGGCTCTTACCACAGCTAAGGAAATTCAGATAAATTGATTTTAAAAATGATCAGTTTTTGAAATTCTGCTTCACCCTTAAGAGTTATTGTTTTTAAAGATAGCCATAAGTACCCGTTAAATTTCATTGCATATTTCCTTCCTTTCTAGAACTCTGTAATTGTCACTGTAATGTTCATTTCACACAGCTTGAGAAGAGTTTACATTGTGGTGAGCTGAATACCATGAACGCCTTCAGACAGTAAATAGCAGTTCATTTTTGGATGCCTCTTTGATCTATTTTAAAGCCTGAACTAATGACTCATGCATAGCTGCCCTTTTTTTCTGTAGCAATGGTCCTTCAAATATCTCCGATTTTCTGTGATTAAAATCATCAAAGACTATTGTTTACAATACTTTAAAGTGCAGAAGTATCAAGTCATGGAAAATCGAGTGTATTTAATGTGGTATGTTCTTAAGATGCCCTAGTAATGACTTTCAAAGATACTTCCCTGATACATAATTTGTTTTTCAGTAAACAATGACTAAACAGTGTAAAGTTATACTAAGATGATTGTGTGCTGTCCAACTAAGCAGATCATATCTATAATGAGTGTTTCATGGTCATATTAATTTATAAGACAAAATTTAAGATTAGTCTTAGTAGCTTTTACTTATAAATACACGCTCTTTATATAATCATTGTGACTATTTCAAGTTTTAAAATGTAAGTTTTATGCCTGATAGGCTAAATTAATGAAACTTACTGAACCATCATTTATAATTCAAAAAATTATAATTTTCTATTGTGTATCACCAATATTAAATAATAAAACTTTTAAATACATATTTTTTGTTGTTGTTAGTAAGTCTGTCAGAAAAGATAGGGTCAGAGGAAGGCAAGAGCCTTATCTCCTGGTCATTTGCAGAGCCGCAGCTCACACCCTCGGCTGTCCATTTGGTTCCAAGTGAACTCCGCCATATTCTAGGAGCCTACGTGAAAACCGCTGACAATATGATACCTTACGGAGTTCTTCATACAGTGCTCTTTGTACAATGTAAGCACACAATGGCAAGTTCATGAACTTAATTGTCAGATTTAGGGCACGACGACAGCTCTGATGGCCGTTCCAGGAAAAGTTCCAAAATTGCTTTGAAGTGTGGACTAGGCGCTGGCATTGGTGCACAGCTTCCCATAGGGAGGACTTTGAAGGTGCCTGTAGTGATATTCAGCAATGAGGTGTGTAACACTTTTTCTAGGGTGAGTTTGTGAAATTAATCGTCTGACCTTTATAGCCAGGAGTGGAGTTTCTGGATAGCAAGTCTTAAGGATAGCCTTCTTAATAATGTATTCTTTCAATCACGTGTCTTGATATACATGCAAGTATTACTCCTGAAAGTCATATATATATATTCTTGTCCTAAACTTTATTGAGCTATGATACCTTAGGATATTTCAAAATGGCACATATAGGGATCATTATTATAAGTTATATATAAAATAAACTATGTATATAATAAAACATTCCAGTTATGGCATGACTACAGCCTACAACGATAAAATTGGGTTTCCTGTTTCATGTTTATGTCTTCAACCTCTTTGTTGATACGATGAACTTTTCTCTTTCGGTGAACTGTTTGCAACCATTCAGGGAATGTACCCGGAGTCTGATTGGTGAGGTTTAGCGGATAGACCTAAAAATAAATATCTCGTTTTTTTAGAGGTAACCTAAAGTGAAAGAAATATTTTTTCTAAATTAAAAATAGGCATACATTTAATAATTTTAAAAGAAATGTAAATGTAAAATAGATTAATAATACCATGCTTTATAGTGAAAATACGACATAAGCTTTTTTATAAAAATAAAGTTCACAAGTAAAGATCTCAGTCTAACCCCCCTGTCCTGTGTGTCCTGTGGACTATAATTTGCCTCAAGGTAGAATTTCAGGTAGGGAAACTTCTATGTATTTTGCTATGTAGAATGCACACCCTTGTATAATGTGCACACACATTTTGGGTCCAAACTTTCAGGGGGAAAAAAAATCTTTCGTTTTAATTTTTTAATTCAAATTTTTATTTGTTTATATTTAGGCACTTCTTCTGTATTATAAAGGAGTTTTAACACATATTTTCAAACATATTATGTAGTATATGAAATTTTATGTAACAAATAATTACAAAACACAAGAACAGATACAAGATATAAAAATTTTTACGTATAAAATTTTTTCTATATAAAAAGACCCCGGTTATTATATTCCAGGGTATTATTTTGCATATGGATATCATTACTGATTTCTGGAGTTAACACTTTTAACTCATAAGCATAAATAAAGGAATTAGCAATGTTTATATAGATACGGAATTAGTACTGCCCATGTATAATGCACACCCTTAGTTTTCCCTCACCTGTTTGGGCAAAAATATGCACATTATGCACAGCAAAATATGGTATGTTCTTCATCAATGTTCCTTCAAGCAAGTGTCCAGTCCCCCAGAATCTGCCTGCTTGTATTCAGTGTCCAGGATGGCAAGCACCAGCATAGCGTCTTTAATCAGAGTTCGAGATTTTCCTTTCTTTGAGCTGCTGTAAGTCTGTTTCCTCCACGCCTAGTTTAGACATGATTCAGCACTGTGAACAGACAGAATTTGGGACTTCCAGCTCCAGCTCTTTCCTTCTGGGCTTTCCCCTGTTCTCTTCAGTACTCAAGAGTACCCAGGTTTCGCTGTTCTGGTTCCTCGGCCAGACGGTTTTGGGGTTTGCCACGTGCCTTTGCTCCATTTGCCTAAGAACTGAACTGAGCTCCTCACAAGTGGGTGTTGTTTGCACAGCTCTGCGTCCTTTCTCCGAGGAAATGGGGATTGTTTGCTGGAATATGTACCTGCGTCCATTGGCTGCCTCGTTCCTTAGGTGGGTCCTTTCCCCCCAGGTTTTACAGTTACTTTCTGCAAGGGGGTCTATTCAGTCGGCTCTCAGCCTCGTACCCAGATGCGAGAAAACGTTCCAGTGGTTTTGAGTGGATTCTGCTGATTGTGGTCTGAGTTGGTTCTTTTTTTTTTTTTTTTTTGCCATTATTTCTTTTATAATTTTCTTTCTCTATTTCTGGACTTAATATTTAGATGCTGGGCTTTCCTGGCTTGATTTTCTATGGCTCATCTCCTTCTCTCAAATGTTCTTTTATTAGTCTTTGGTCTGGAGAGTTTCTTAATATTACTTTGCAATCCTTTAATTCATTTTTTATTTTGGCCTTTATTGTTTTATTTTCAGAGAGTTCTTGTGCTTACTGTTTCCTCCTTCATAGCATTCTTTTTTGTTATTTATGAATGAAACTTCTGCTTGATACTCTTTGATCATACTAACTAGTGTATTTAAAACTTATTTTTTTTCTCCAAATGGTCTTGTGTCATTTTTGGTTACTTTTCTATTTACTTGGTCCTTCTCTTTCTTTCTATGGGACATCTTCCTGGATGTTTTATTCTCGTTTTTTAAATGGAGGCCATGAAAGAACTGATTGGGATCTCTGTAATCATGCCCAGGGTTGGGCCAGTGGCTGGCTTTTATTCAGCGACCAGATGGGGAATGAGTGGTCAGCATGCGCGACACCCACACTGACTGCTACGGTTCTGTGTCCTTTGTTCAATGACTTCAGAGAAGAGTCTTTTCATTTTCTTGCCTGAGAGTAATTCTGATCTTATATTCTGTACAGCAGGGTAGGTGCGTGAGTGGGGGTTGTTACAGGATAGGGAGGGTCAGTTTTTCTTAAATGGACCTTCCATTATCTTGTTTCCATCCTGATTTCTCATCCTTTTTTCTCATTGGTTCTTTCTAGTGATTTCATCACTGTATTTCCCAGGATTCTTCCCATGTTATCTCTTCTTTTGATGCAGGCCTCTCTATGTTGTGCCTTCTCCTGTTTTATTGATACTCTAGTCTAATCTAGAAATTCATTGCAGTTTCTTTTATGTTCATAGCCCCCGTTCTGATTGATTTTTCTGTTTTTTATTTGTACAGTTTTTAGCCCTTCAACTGTTATTTTCACGTTTTCTTCTTTTTCTTCCTGCCTCCCCCCTGCCTTCTGCCTTTCCTTACTTGGGAGAACCAGGGGAGACATATGTCATGCTTAGTTGGTCATTTGAAACTTGCTCTATTTGTATGTTAAGTAATGAATTTGTACCTTCAATGTTTTCTTCTTTTTATAAACTGATGACTATAGCTTCAAATATATATAATAATACTCATTAAAAAAGTTTTAGACTCTAATAAAAATGCTTATGTTTATTATAGCATTTAAATATTCAAATTTTACTATTTATTATACTGACAAAAATAGTTTGATTTTTTTAGAAAACACCAAAAATTGAGAACATATAACCAATCGCTCAAAACCTTATTATTCAAAGACTAACAGTATGCATATAAATGAAATGGTATCACAGTGCGCACAGGCTTTTGCAAATTGAATACAGTAGCGGTTCTCAACCTGTGGGTCATGACCCCTTTGGGGATCGAACGACCCTTTCACAGGGGTCGCTTAAGACCATCGGAAAACACATATCAGATGTTTACATGACAATTCATAACAGTAGCAACATTACAGTGATGAAGTAGCAACGAAAATCATTCTATGGGGGTCACCATGGCATGAGGAACTATTAGAGGGTCGCGGCCTTAGGAAGGTTGAGAACCACTGGAATAGAGAAATATCCATGTGAGAGTTTCTAACACTAATCCGTGTGCAGGACGACTAATTACAGTGGAAAGAGGGATCTAACATGAAGACTTTAGAGTTTGTTTACAGATTTAGCAGAATAAATATCATTGCCGTAAAAAGAGTTCTATCAGAGTGAGATCACATTGAAATTTATGGGACCATTCTTTTATAAAGTAAGTTTTCCTCATCCTTTTTCCTTTCTAGGAGATATCTTTGTTGACATGCACATCATGTGGACATCCTTGAAAATAGATCAGACGAAAGGCTTTAAGAAATTGGAGGAAATTCTTAGCATTCTTCTCATACAAAGGAGAAAATCTAATCTTGAAAGTGTACACAGAGAAATCTTTTGGATTTATAAGTTATTATAAATGTCTGTAATTTTTGCTTAAGGAAAATCTTTAATCAGAGATCTGTAATCACAGTGAATGTCTAATCAATTGGGAAAGTAACTAAAAGTACTGTATCTCAATTTCAAGTTCATGGTATTAATCTTGGTGTTGTTACTAAATAAGATAATGTCTAAAATTACCACTCTTTAAAAAGTAGGTACTATATTGTTATTTTAATAGGAACTTGCTGAGGTCAGAGCTGGGTCTAAAGCTAAGAGCTACAACTATAGGATCACATGAGATGTAATTAAAAAATTCATTTCTCACCTTGCTATTTAATTTTTTATATGTATATGTTTTATCTCTTTAATCAGACCAGAAATGTCCTAATTGATAAATTAATTATCTTTTTTCCATTCATTTTCTACTTTGCTTTCAGTAGCACACAGACTATTAGGCAGGTCTTCTTTCCCAAAACATTCCTCTTGCTTCCGTAAAATTACTTACTGTTGAGACTTTCTCTGGTTCATTCTTTGTTCACATCTCCCCCTAAGAGTCACCATTTCTATTATTTTCTCATTTGACGAATGACAGTTATGAGATGCATTGACATAGATTCAACTGCTGAGATAGGGCATGGGCTGGGCCTCCAAAATAACCACTAACCACCAGCTGTAGATAAAGGACAAGTCAGGATGCGACAAGGACACCAGCCAGAACCAGCCAAGGGATTCACCTCCACCTTAGCCTCCAGCCACATTATACGGTCATTACACTACATCGCCACACTAAGTGACACACCCACAAGCCCCATGACACCTCCTGAGAGGACCACAGAAGGACAAAAAAGGGGTGCATCTTCGATTCTCAAGAAAACCCACCCATTTCCTGGAACTAATGGAATATTCTTCCTGTTCATTTTCATGTAAAATAGGGACCTTAATAAAAATTACTGCCACAGCTCAGTTGAGCTTGTCTCTCATGGAGGCATACTCTGCTCTGCCTATGGAGTAGGTTTTTATTTAGTATAGTACTTGCGCTTTGTTTCCTGGCTCCCAGGCGAACTCTTCCGTGCAGGAAGCCAAGGACCCGCTTCTCTGCAGCACTACCGCTGACGTGCTGCTGGTTTAGGCGTACGTAGTTTCAGCCTGGACCTGGACTCTGAGATCTAGGAAAGCCTTCAAACTCCTACTGTGTTTCCAGACCTCTCAAACTGAGCAAAGCAGCAGTCGGACTCAATACTGATTCTTGTCCTTTTCTGTTTTGTACAATTGTATTACCATTCATTTCTCACCTGGGTTACAAATAACTGTGCTACCCATTAACTTCCTTCTAGCTTGTACCCTTATACCTAATTAGCATTCATACCTGTTGGTTCCATCTCAAAAATAGCCCTTTAATTACTTGTCAAACCGTCAGTTTCCATAGTAACTCCTTATTTAAATCTCCCAATTGCTTTTCTCTAACTTGTTTGTTTGTTGGTTTGTTTTTGCTGCCATTATCCTCCTTGCCTGAGAATAACATTTGATTATGCTCAGCATGCCTGTGCTTCTTCAGAAGCTTCGTTGCCTACCTAAAAAATTCTGGAGTTCTCACCATAGTAATCACCGCTGTTTACGTTTGAGTGTCAGGCCGTCTTCCCATGGTTCCTCATTTTCTCCTCTACTTCACCCACACCAAGCAAAACCTCATCACCTCGTGGACTGAAATTGTGGCATAAACATTTGGGATTTTCTCGCAATGTTTTCTCTACCTGGAACGGTCTTCCCTCTCTCACAAGTGAAATCCCACCAACACTTCTAGACCCAATTAAAATTCAGACTTTCCCAGTTCTTCCCTACAGTTGTAAACTGGCTCGTATCTTGACTGTATTAGCACATGCTGTACGTGTTCCAGTGTGTACGTGGCCGCACACATGCTTGTTTGCCAGCCTCAGATTGTCAGATCATTTGGAGGAGAGCTCTGTTGTTTAGTATGTGTATTCTTTACAGTGTGTGTTAGATTGTCGTGATCGTGAGTCAGTTGTATTGGCTACTGCTATTTAAAGCTATAAACATTCTGGCCTTGGACTTCTTAATTTGAGAACATGAGTTAGGGAAGTATGACAATAGAAGTAACCGATAGAGCTTATTTTCCCTTTTGACATTAGATAACTACGTGGTAGGAGACGAGGTACTTTGAGCATTAGATTCCTAAAGTGACAGAGGATAGTCTCTATCAGTCAGACCATGTGCTAAGGCAAACTCAGTGAACTGGGGAGAGGTTTATGTGAAAGGTCACATATTCTGTACTTCATTGTTTATTCACGTATTATTTATGTATATTAAAATGATCAATAATAAGTGTACATTTTGACCAATTTTGTTCATTTGTACAGTCACTTAAAGACCTCTGCCATCAAAATAGGGAACAGTCCCCTCACCCTACACAGTGTTCCTTGCCCCTTTGTACTTGTCCCTTTTCTCCACTTTTGGCCCTAGATGAGGACCGATCTTTTTCTATACGTAGTTTTGCCTTTTGCAGAACTTCCTGTCCGTGTAATTACAGAGTATGAAGTCTTTTGTTCTGACTTCTTTCACTGAGCGTCATGTTTGTGCACTTGAGCCGTGTTTTCACATGCATTGCTATTGTGTTCCTTTTTGTTTCCAAATAGGATTCCGTGTTAGGAATATTCCACAAGTTGTTTATTCATTCACCAGTTGAGGATGATTTGGGTGGTTTCCAGTTTTTAACTGTTATGAGTAATGATGCTTTGACTGTTCACATACATGTTTTTCTTTGGAGATACGCTTTCCTTTCTCTTGGATAAGTACCCAGAAAAAGAACTTCTGGCCATATGGGAAAGTCATACTTAACTTTAGGAAGTCCTGCCACACTGTTTTTTAAGGTGGCTTTATCATTTTACATTCCAGTAAAAATGTGCAGGAGAACCAATTGCTCCACATTCTCCCCAACAGACTTTTTTATCTTTAGCCAATCTAATAAATTATTTCATTGTTTTTTTTTTTAAATTGTACATATGGTTCTCTGATGATTAATAATATTAAGCATCTTTTGCTGTGCTCAATGACCATTTTTTAACAGCTTGATTGAAATATAATTTATATACCACACAAGGCACCTATTTAAAGTATAATATAGTCTATAACTTTTACAAGTAAGATCACAAGTTTATGTCTCATTTTCACATAGTATCATCCCTTCCAAAAGAACTCCACAAATTATTAGTGACTCTGTAATCTCCCTGAACACACACAGCCTGGTGTCAGGCAAATACTACTTTCTTCCATTTTAGATTTGCTAACTGTGGACATATTATTTAAGTGAAATAATGCAATATATGATCCTTTGTGACTGACTTTAGTGTTTTTGGAGGTTCATCTATGTTGTATCATATATCAATACTTCATTTATCCTATTATAGAGTAATATTCCAATATAATGATATGCCATATTATATTTATCCATTTATTAGTTGATAGACATTTAGTTATAATGTATCTTTGAATAGTAATGCTGTGAACATTTTTGTACAAATTCTCGTGTGGATGTATGTTTTCAACTCTTGGGTATATACTTAGGAGTGAATTGCTATGTCATGTAATAATTTTATGTTTTGAGGAACTGACAGTTTTTTTTTTTTCTGAAGCAGTAGCACCATTCTACATTTTCAAGAGCAGTGTATAAGAGTATCAATTTCTCCATGTCTTCACCAACACTTATCATTTTATTTCTGCCTTTATTACAGTCAGTTATAGGAGAGTGAAGCAATAGCTCATTGTGGTTTTGATTTGCATTTTCCTGATGGTTAATGATGTTGAACATCTTTTCATGAACATATGGACCATTTGTATTGCTATTCATAGAATAGATATTTCTCTCAAGAAATATCTATTCAAATACATTGCTTGTTTTTAATTGAGATGTTTGTCGTTTTGTTATTGAATTGTAAGTGTTTATAGATTCTAGATACAAATTTCTTACCAGATATATGACCTGCAACTATTTTCTCCCAATCTGTAAGTTGTCTTTTCACTTTATTTTTATTATTTTCTCCATCTTTATTGGAATATAATTAAAATGTGAGGTCTGTCTGGAAAAAGTCCAGCCATAAATGCCTCTATTTTTCATATTCCATGCCTGAATACTTTCTGGACAGCGTGTGTGTGGGTGGGTGGGTGTGGGGGTGTGTGTGTGTGCACGCATGCATGTGTGTGTGAGATGGCTATTTAACACATCCATCATTTCACATAGTTACAATTAATCTAATCTCCTGGCAACTTTCACATGTATAATACAATGTTGCTAACTATAGTCACCATGCTATACATCCCAGGCCTAGAAATTATTCATCTTATAATTGAAAATTTGTACTTTTTGACCACTTTCACCTATTTAGTCTATCCTCCCACCACCACCCTTGGGAATCACCAATCTGTAATGTTTCTGTGAGTTGGTTTTTCTATATTTTATATCCAGATGACATTATACAGTATTTATCTTTCTTCCTCTGATGTATTTCTTTGAACATAATGTCAAGTTTCATTCACGTTTTTGGAAATGACAGGATTTCTTCTTTTTTTATGACTGAAATATGTATCTCACATTTGCTTTATCAATGCAAACACCAATGAACACAAAGATTGTTTCTATGACTTACTATTTGTAAATAATGCTGGTGCAGATATCCCTTAGAAATATTTATTTCATTTCCTTAGAATAAATACCTAGCAGTAAAATTACTTGATCATATCGTAGTTCTATTTTTAATTGTTTTGTTTTCCATGTTTTTTTACATAGTGGTTGTACTACTTTGCATCTCCACCAACAGTACATAAGGGTTCTCTTTTCTCTACAACTTCATGATCAATTCTTATCTCAATATGTGCAAATCAATAAATATAATACATCTCATTAATAGAATGAAAGATAAAGATCACAAAATCATCTTAGATGTGAAAAAGTATTTGACAAAATCCAATACCTATTTATGATAAAATCTCTTAACAAACTGGGTAAAAGAACAAACCTCAACATGATAAAGTCCACGTATGACAAGCTCACAGCTCACATCAAACTCAATGGTGCAAGTTGGAAAGCTTTTTCTCTAATGTTAGGAGCAACAAAAGGGTGTCCATTCTTATTACTCTTAGTCAACACAATACTGAAAATCCTAGCCAGAGCTTCAGGCAAGAAAAATAAATAAAGGCATCCAGGTTGGAAAGGGAAAAGTAACACGGTCTCTGTTTGCGTGATTTTATGTACATAAAATTCTAAATACACCACCAAATAACTGTAAGAAGTAAGAAACAAAGTAAAGTTGCAGGATACAAAATCAAGATGCAAAAATAAAGTGTTTCTGTATACTCACAGCAATATATTGGAAGGAGAAATTTTTAAAAGTTTAATTTTTATAGCATCTTAGTAAATCCCTAGGGATAAGTTTAACTGAGGAGGTGAAAAATCTGCACAATGAAAACTGTAAGATACTGATTTTAAAAAATGGAAGAAGAAACAAACAATGGAAAGATATTCCATGTTTATGGATTGAAAGACTGTACAAGTGTTGTCCGGAAAGTACCCAGCCATGTAATATGAAAAATAGAGGCATTTATGGCTGGATTTTTTTTGGACAGCCCTCATGTTTAAGCATTTCCCATGAATTTTACACATTGCTATGTTTTTGCAATTAATATTTTTTCATTTCTACTTTAAGAACATCCTTTGGCTTTTTTTTTTTTTTTTTTTTTTGTAAGGCAGGTGTTATGGTGAATTTCCTCAGCTTTTGTTTCTTTGATAAATCTTTACATTTCCATTTCTGAAAGACAGCTTTGCTGGGTATAATATTGTTGCTTGACAGTTTTTTTTCTTTCAATATTTTGAATATACTTTTGTGTGTGTGTATATATATATGTAAACCAAGTATAAATATCTTTTATATGTAATTGAATATCCATATCACACAAAATTGCAACTCATTCTATAGTTTTAACTGCATAACTCACACTCACATCCTTCACTACCCTCTCCATCGTGTTTGAAAATGTACCTCTTCATTTCTGTCAGCACTCCTGATCTTCCTTTTCTGTTCAACTTTCCCTTTTTTACATTGCAGTGATCACCAAACATGCTACATAATGTATTTATTATGTAAGTTGATTACTATCTATTTTCTCTGGTAATGTTAACTTCATGAGTACAAGGATTGTTTCGTTTACTGATAAATCCCAACTGTCTATAATGGCATGACATGAATAGAGTAGGTGCTTAATAAATGAATGTGTTATAACTATTATATTGTATACATAGAATGTGGAGATAGATACAGATAGTTTGATAGATGATATACAGAAGATAGATACATGATAGATATAGATAGATATATAGATAGTGGATATAGATAGAAGATAGAGATAAATGGATAGATGATAGATAGATAGATAACACATAGGTGTGTTTTCAGCCTTTGAAATTATATTTTCCATGTCTTTTCCCTAATTTTCCTTCTTTTTGTGTTTAAGCCACCCTTCTTTGTCATTTAAAAAGACAATAATGTGCATAAAGTTTAGAAGTTTAAAGGTCCAGCTTAGCTGCCTAATATTCTGACCTCAGAGTTCTGAGGTAGTTTACCAAACAAAATGCTTGAAAAAAATAGTCGTTTTCATTTTCTTGACTTCTAAATTGCTGTCATAGTGTTCTGAGCTTGGTTGACCAGTATTTCCTCCAAATCAAATGAAATGAAAAGTTATTCCTGAGCTGAATGAAACAATCTGTGTAACATACAAGTCTTCTCATGAAATGATCCCTGGAGCTCAGCAGTATCATCTGGGCCAACAGAGCTCAGATGAGTTTGAGTTAAATGCAAACATTGCCACCCTACAGCAAAATCGAAAATTATCCTGCACTATCATTTTGTAAGCTAGCAAATCTATGGCCTGGAAAGCTCGTACTTGAATATTTCCATCACCAATGGCAAACCAGTTGGGCTGTCACTACTTTCCAAGCCATGCAAGTGAATTGAACAGTATTGTGAGTTGTCCTATGAAAAAGATATCTTAAATCTCTGTTGAAATATTTAGATCTCTCCTCAAGGTGTTCCTCCTCAGTGATATCTAAATGGTACCATCTTCATATAGTTGTTACTGCCTATTATAATTTACATTCACTTTGTCATTTGATTATTGGCTTTCTTCCTCACGAGTATGTAAGTCTGTTTCCATGTACTTGACACTTTCTGAGGGATTGAGTGCTGTGCTGAGTACTCATGGCTGATGATAAAGTTGAAGGGGTTCTTGGTTGTCCTGGTCCAGTCTCAGTCTTAGGCAGGACCTCTATCTCTGGGCCTGTATGGGAGAATGGTTTTAGTGTTCTTGTCCCTTCTCCCCAGGACAGCAAACTGTTGTCTTATACCTGTGGCTGGTATTTTTCAAGAGACAGTTCTCCCTCAGTCTCTTGTGCTTCTGAACATTTAAACAGCAAAGACGCTCATGGCTGTTTTAACTTCTTTTCAATAATTTTTTAGAGTGAACAGCCTTGTAAGGAAAAGGTAGTATCTTTCTCTGGAGCAGAAGGCAGATTTGTTTTCCATTATAATCGTCTTTTTCTGGGGCAAGAGTCAGGTAGGTTTACTTGCAGTCTACTATAAAAATTTAAAGTATCTTAAATTGGAATTTCTGTGTGTGTGTATGTGTGTGTGTATGTGTGTGTGTGTGTGTGTGTGTGTGTGTGTGTGTGTGTGGCAACCCACTGCATGTGCAGGCATCACCCAACATTCATCATGTCACTCTGTGGGAATTGGGGTTCAGGAACCTGGTGAAAGAAAATGGTAATATTCTGACTATCCCTATTGGTATGAGCATTAAACCATCTTTTGTCTATCGCTTTGGAGCCCCTGTCACTCTGCTCGCATAGGTGACATTGTGTCACGTTACCTTGTTAGATTGTTAAGTAGGGTACTTTCAGGTCCTTAACAGTTCTTGACTATGTTGGGTAGGAGTTTCTTGGCCTCTGCTGGAATCACTGTGGGATCTTGGGCCTAAGATCCTTCTGTGTCTCTCCTTCCCAGGGATACAGAGTTTAACCATTTCTAAATAGCAATGGACTTTCATTAGTGTCCTGAGGGTTCTCTTCCATCCACCAAGATTCTGATTTATTTTTCTTTTTCTTCCCCAGAAGCTGAAGGTATTTGCTTTGTGGGAGAGGTCCAGAGAAATAGGCAGGGATGTCTGTACATCCAGTGATGCTAATCACCTGCATCTCCTGTGCTACTGAAAGCAGATTTCCATGGCCTTCGGCCCAGTTCCCGTCTTTCTCCTGAGCACCAGGAGAGGCCCATGGAAAAAAACTTGCAACTACTACAGACTGTCCCTGTTCTCAGAGCCCTTGGCTATTCCAAACTAATATACTAGGCTAGCAGCCCCAGCTTTTTTGGCATCAGGGACAAGTTTCGTGGAAGACAAGTTTTCCATGGTCTGGAGGTTGGAGGGTGATCAGGATGGTTTTGGGATGATTCAAGAGAATTACATTTATTGTGCACTTTATTTCTATTATTATTATGTTATAATAATACTAATATTATATAATACTTATATAAAAATGAATTAATTACACAACTCACCATAGTGCAGAATCAGTGGAAGCCCTGTAAGCAATTGATTTCTTGTGGTCTCTGTGCTGTCAAACCTCTCTGCTCATGTTCATCTGTACTTGCAGCTGCTCCCCAGCACTAGCATCACTGCCTCAGCTCCAGCTCAGATCAGGCATTAGATTCTCATAAGGAGCATGCAGCCTAGATCTCTCGCATGTGTAGTTCACAATAGGGTTTGCGCTCCTGCTGCAGCTGATTGACAGGAGGCGGAGCTCAGGTGCTAATGCAAGCGATGAGGAGCGGTATAAATACCGATGAAGCTTCCTTTGCTCACCTCCTGCTGTGGGATCCAGTTCCTAACAGGACATGGACTGGGGGTTGGGGACCCCTGTACTGGCCCACTTTTGGCCTTTAAGGATTCATTGAAGTTTTTGCTTATTTCTTTTGTACCCACTTCTATGGTGGTCATCTCTTTCCCTCTTGTTCAGCTAAGGAGAGACCGTCTGCATGCCCTGTCTCTGTTTAGATAGGTGTATTCATCTCAGGAACCCTCTTTCCTTGCTTGTCTTGAGGAATCTGTTTAGTAAATTCAAGAAAATTTATGATATTGTAAATAATCTAGCCTTTTCTCCGTAGTAGGTTAAATGTAAGTTTTCTTGTCGCTTTCCATTCCTAGAAGAAATGAAATAGTGTCTAATTCATTCATTTGGCAAGTATTTTCCAAGCTCTCCTAATGATGAAGCTGTTATAGTAAGTCATCTTGTGGGCATGCAGGATGCATAAATCACAGTGGAACAGTACTACTCTTCTGACTATCCAGGCAGTAGTTTGGAGAAAGGCCTGCTTGTTTACGCCACGGGCAAGCTGGTTATCCCATTTGATGTCCAGCTCCTGGAAGTGAAGCTTCATCCCTAAGAATGCTTTACCGGGCTGGTGATTCCTGGTCCCTTCCTAGTCCACAGCAGGTGAGTAACTGCTACCACATTACTGCTGTGCCTGCTGAAGGCATGCAAGGCTTCCTGTGCATTCTCTATTTCTTCACTCAGAGGGCCTGGAGCAAACCGAAATAGAGCCCCTTAAAGGAATTGGTGCATAGGAAGTAGTTCATCCAGGGACAGTATGTCTCAGCTATTTGATTTTCTTTCCTTTTTTTTTTAGTAGTAAAGCTCCTTCATGTTTAAAATGAGGGAGGTGAATTAAAGAACCCTCAGAACTATTCAAAAGACATTCTTTATCATTTTGTTGTCTTCCACAAGAAAGACAAATATTTGAATCAAAGTTGGAAAGGAACATAAATATGTATTCTTTAAAGTTTTTTTCTGTAAAAAGTGAGAGAACAGAGATAAAAGGCAGTTAAATGATTTGCCCAAAGCCATAGATATAACATGAAAACAAACAATGAGCAACAAGATGTCAGCCCTCATTGCTTGACCACAGGAAGGCCTAGCTGAGCGGATTCCTGCACCAATTAGAGGGACTGTGTTCAAATCCTGCTTTTGCTTACTTGTCTGTAAAACCTAAGCAGAGTGCCTCAACCTTTCTAAACTTCTGTTTGTCCTTTTGTGAAATAGGGAGGATAATGACGGTGTGAGCCTCCTAGGGCTGAAGTGGGCATTACTGTTGACAGCGCTTGGCCAAGTGCTTTCCATAACTGCACAAGGGGCTTTCCAACTGTAGAACGTGCTTTATGGTATTAATGTAGGGACTTTAAATTAATGAGCAGAGGCAGAAGCGGTCACGTCAGCCTTCTTTGTGGTGTTTTGAATGCAAATACGTTGCACTGTGTCACAGGCCTCACATGTAATAGGAAGATCTGGAGCAGGTTGCAGGTTTGGTTATTTTTCAGCCTGGGCAGTATTTAAAATTTTTTAATTAACCTGATTAATATATCTGTGTGCAAATGTGTGGAAAGTGGTATTGTTCTAATAACCTTGCAACACTTTGGATCAAAGTGTGAAAGTGGTGGGGGGTGTATGTTTGTGGGGGTACAAATGGAGGAACTGGCCGTAAAACTCACGTACCCCCAAAGGAATAGCTGTGGTAGTGAGCAGTGCCAGCTTGGAATTTCCAAAATATATTTTGTAGCCAATGCTGTAATTTTTATTCCTGTTTATTGACCGAGAACGGCTTCCTTTACTGAAGGAACCACTTTGTGCTGCAGTTGGCGGGCCCTGAGGTTTTGCCGAACTGGGCCCTGTGGGGTAATGCCCTCGGCTGTCCCATAGATGGCAGCATTCCACAAACAACACCGCGCGGTGACCCCGGCCCGTCTTTCCTAGTTCCTCTCGAAGAGAAAACAGCTCCCTAATCTGTTGACAGGATTAAAGACCCCTGTTGTTTTACAGGAAGTAAATAAATCCTTACAGTATTCTGGAGACCTCAGAAGTGCGTGAGAGTGGTAAGAAATTGTTTATTCTGTGGCAAAGGTATCAAATGAATCTTTACAGCATTTGAAACGATTGCCTTAGATTGATGTGGACTGGTGTTAAAACCCAGCCTGTTTGCATTGCCTAGTGTAGAATATTTGGTAAAGGCTTTCACAGCAGTTTACTTCCTGAGTACAGACTTTCTTGCTGGCATGAGGTGAACACTGAGAAGACAGTGGCATTTTCTTTCTAAATTCAGCTATGGCATTCAGGAATTGAAATACTATCCATCGTGTATGCAAATCATCGTATAAAACATACCACATGATATTATGAAATACATGAACACAATAGCAAAATAAAAGATACAGTAGTAGAAGATTAATATCATAGTGGGTATGTCTAAGCAAAAGTTTATCTTCAACTTTAAAATTGAAGTAGAAATTCTCAATTTTAGATAATATTGCTTAAGCATTTAAAACGATTAGACTAGTGCTCTTGTCATAAATCTACAACATCGGTGCCACATTAAATGGTTTTAGTTAGTATTCTTAAATATGTTTCTTAAATCATTCAGAAATGATACAGAGGAATAATCTAAATCCATCAGTGATATTTACCCGAATCAATTACATGACCCTATTTGTTAACGTTTCCCGATCCTTTGGAGTACACTATTTTTTTTAATTTAATTTAATTTTTTTTGTAACTCTTGATTTTTTCTGCAGCTTCCTTTACTCTGTGTTTTAAGAAGCTGATGATTTTTTTTTTTGGAGATGGGTGGTTCCCTGGCTGGGAATCGAACCCAGGCCGCAGTGCTGAGAGCACCAAAGCCTAGCCACGACACCACCAGGGAACCCCCTGAAGCTGATGATTTTTTAAAAGTACCTATGATTTCTGGTCATGATTCATTACTACCTAACTAAACAATTATCATTTTGAAAATGACAGACATTGCCATTTATTTAAGATAAAAGACTTTCCACTAAGAAAATAGAAGTGGTTTTGTAAGCGATAATCTCTGATAAAATGTGTGCGCCTTAACAGTGCAAGTAGTCTGTGAGGACTTAACCAAGCGCTGGATAACATTTGTTTCCTTTTAAACTCAAGGGTTAAATTGAAATGTTAACTACCATTCCCGCTCTTGTTTTTTATGAAGAACAATGATATAAATTGGCCTTGATAACTGATGAAGCTCATGTTCAAGTCCTAGATAGAGTATTAGTTCTGCCTCAGTTGGACTCCTCAATCATTCTAGTGTTCAGTTGCCATATTGACAAAGTGTGAAAATGACTATTTTATGTAAAACTCATAGTGTTTACGTAGTAAGTGGTAATAAATATTTTGTCTATAAATTGAATACTAAACATTTGCTTGCATAACGATCCAGAAAAGTTTTGAGAAACTGGATACAGGAGCAGATTTCTGTTGCTTACCACCCCTCACCCCTTACTACGTCACGTGACCGTGTGGCGTCACAGTGCACATTGATGTTATCAGTGACCGGTCAGTGCATGCGGGCTTGTCCAGATGTTGCCCATCAACTCTATGAAGCTTGACAGGATTCATTTAGCAGCCAAGTGCAGGAAGAACACTGCACACTTGTGTAGCATCAGTCACGTAATTCAATAATACACAGTAACAGTGATAAAAAGGTGATGAAAACCTGACCAGCAATTGCTTTTTTTCTTTGGGCTTATGATAAATACCTCTGATCCTTTAAATAGAGCTTGAGGCAAAGAGAGAAAACACTCTGCAGTGTGGTGTGTGTGTGTGTGTGTGGGGGGGGGGTAAGAACATGTAACATGCGATCTACCCTCTTAACAAATTTTAAGTGTCCAGCGTGGTATTATGAGTTATAGGCGCAATGCTGTGCAATGGATTTCTAGAACTTTTTCATCTTGCTTAACTGATACTTTATACCCAATTGAACGACAGTGCTTAATTTCCTTCTCCCTCTCTGACAACTGTTGTTCTACTTGCTGCTTCTTTGAATTTGACAATTTTATATACCTCAAATAAGTGGAATCATGCAATGTTTGTTCTGTGGCAGGCTTAGTTCATTTAGCATAACATGCTCAAGTTCATCCATATTGTCTCCTCTTGCAGGATTTCCACTTTTTTAAGGCTAATACTTACTGTACATATAGATGTTTTCTTTATCCATTAACCAACCAATGGACATTTAGGTTGTTTCTCCATCTTGGCTATTAGGAACAATGCTACAATGAACATGTGAGTGCAAATATCTGTTTGAGATCCTGATTTCAAGTCTTTGGGATAAATATCAAGATGTGGGACTGCTGACTCATATGATAGTTCTATTTTTAATATTTTGAGCAGCCCCCATATTGTTTGCCATAGTGAATGTACCATTTTATATTCACACCAACGTGTACAAGGGTTCCAGTTTCTCTTTAACCTTACCAACCGTTTTCTTTTTTTTATTACAATAATGGCCATCCTAATGGGTGTTAAGTGATATCTCATTGTGGTTTTGATATGCATTTGCTTGATGATTAGTGATTTTTAGCATCTTTTTATATACATGTTGGCCATTTGCATCTTCTTCAGAGAGATGTTTATTCAAGTCCTTGATCATTTTTAATTAGGTATTTATATTTCTACTATTGAGTGGTAGGAGATCCTTATTATTTTGTATATTAACCTTTTTTGAGATAGGGGATTTGCAAATATTTTCTTCTACTCACTCTGTTGATTGTCTTCTCTGCTGTGCAGAAGCGTTTTAGTTTGATATAATCTCACTTGTCTGTATTTGCTTTCATTACCTGTAGTTTTGGTGTCATAGCCAAGAAATCATTGCCAAGACCAATGTCATGAAGCTTCTCCTTTATGTTTTTATCTCTGAGTTTTATAGTTTCAGGTCTATGTTTTTAACTCTTTAATTCATTTTTGGTTGTGTTTTGTGTATACAATGTGTTTGTTTAAATCACCATTTTATTGTATCTTGGTGTATTGACTCATGTAACAAATCTACACACACCTCACTTTTAAAATTCTCTTCACTTTTGAAATATGATGGAAATTTTGTTTTGGTAACTATAAATAATTGTGACTGTTTTAAAAGCTGTCTCATCAGTATTTTGAATTACCTCTTTGAAAGCATGTGATTACATATAAATAAGTGATACGGGTTAATATTTTTGGAGGAGTAGCGTATTTGTACAAAAGTACAAAACACATCAAAAGATTTATCTGAAGTTTAGTAAGATACCCATGGTACACTTTCCATGTCTTGTGTAATTTCTAGAACACACCAACTTAAATAGTATAATAATAACAACAGACAATTAACAAGTGTAACTGAATATGATTTAATTCCCACTGCTGTGTGGGGCTTTGTGGGAATGTATGAAACGTCAGGAGACACAACCTCCTTCTCAGTTCTGAAACGAAGGTCCCACAGCCAGACGTCTGCATGGCCGCTGTGCCGGTCTCGGTAGTTAGGGACCCGCAGTGCCGGGCTCCCCCACCCCGCATGGGCTGCTTCCTCTGCTCCGCATCGTGCTTGCAGATTGACCCGGTGGCCTAGAAACATTGCTGATCCTGTCCTCATCCCTGGAATAAATCAGACACTTAGGCAGCTTCATTACTTCAGATACCTAGGTAGATTTTTCCCTCTGGTGGTAAACACAACTTGACATCTTAGTTATTTATATTTTCTTCTGTTGAACATCTCTGGCATCTATCTCTTCCTTTCAGCTCCCACTGTCCCCAAATCATCACCTCACATTAGAATACACTTCATAACTAACTGGGCTCTGTGTCTGGTGTCCCTGCCTTTTAATGTCACCAGGAAAACCTTCTTAAAAAAAACAAACTCATGTTAAGAGCCATCAGCTGCCAGTCCTATGAGACCCCTCTGTCTGATGGTCAAGATGATAACCTCCGCAGGTCTTGTCTGTCCAATCCCATTTTCTACTTCTTCCGAATGAGAGCTCTGCAAACGAGCTGGACCCCTCCCAACCCCAGAATAGGGCTTGCCTTTCCTAACTCAGTTACTAGAGTCCTTGTCCTGCATCTGGAATTTCTCCCCCTCCACTGACTGTATCCAAATCCCACCCCCTTTTTGAGTGCCCACTCTAATGGATTCGCTCTTGGGTCCCTGATCAGAAAATTCAACTTCAGAGGCCGAGTGCATCCCAAGGCCCCTTTGCCTGTGATGCTATCTGATTTTTCCAGGTCACAGAGGCCCCTCCTCTCCCTGAGAGGTTTCTGTGCATGTGGCCTGGAACTACACTTCGGTTTGTCCTTTCTAGATTCATGGGTCCATTGAACAAACAGTCTTCTTTCTTATAGGATTGTATGCTTTCAGATTGCTTGATAACCCTATGACTAATGGTAACTTGTTGGCTCTGTGCTTGCTTGCTTCTGCATATGAGCCGCTGTCTCCTGGCTCACGATTTGCCCTGCAAATTGAGTTCCCCGGGAAGGAGGTGGAGTACGATGGGTAAGCATGCCCATATTCAACTCACCCCAGCGTGCGTCTGAATCAGCTCTGTCAAAAACTAGTTCTGTGACCTTAACTTTTCTAATCAGATCATTATTCATGATATGGAAAAGAAATGTCTGTCTCGTATAGTTAGCACAAAGATTAAACAAGATCAGGTGTGCCAGAGGCCTACTGTGGAGGAGGGAGCGGGAGTCAGATGCACGGTGATGGAAGGAGAGCTGACTCTGGGCGGTGAGCACTCAGTGCAGCACACGGACGATGCGCTGGAGACTTGGGCACCTGGAACCTCTGTGATTTTTGCTAACCAGTGTCACCACAGTAAGTTTAACAGTAAAAAAAAAAAAAAAAAAAGGCATAACATTACTTGCCACCTTGCAAGCATTCAAAAACATGGTAATTGTTGCTGTTTCTGTTATTGTTGGTATTGCCTGGAGCTCCAGCTTGGGGTCCCTGGCTTCGCTACAGACGCATGGGAATGAGAGTGTCGGTAGTGTACATTAAGACTCGCCCTGGTCCCTGGGAGAAGAGGCTTAGGGAATAGTAATTTCAAAATTATTGCACTCTCTTGTCTTTGAGGAAACATTCCCTTTCTTTTCATTTTAGTTTTATTATCTACCAAGTGAAAATCAGAGTACTTATGTCGTAGGGATAAAGCAGAAATCTAATTAGTTGATTTTGATTTTTAAAACATTCTGACAATGCAAAGTGCTATAACTGCATATTAACTATTTTAATAAAAGCTTAACTCATATAAAGAAGTAACAGGACTCATCCATGCAGCATTATTTAAAATGTGAGACTGCGGTCTGCTAACAAGGCTGACCTGAGCTGTGGAATCACACTGACCTGTGCTTGAATCCAGCCTCTGCCCTTGAGTCGGGACAACTTATTTACTATGTTCTGTATCAGTCCCGTCATCGGTAGAATTGGGGAATAAACTCTAACTTAAAGGTTTGTTTTAGCTTTGCCTGTGCTCAGTTGGTAATGATGCCAAGTCACCGTGTTGAGTCAGCCCTGACTTACTGATTCCATGGACTTTGCCATGGGTCAGGCTCAGGTTTTGGCACAATGAGAGGATTTAGACGTTATTCAGCAATCATTTATTGAATATTATGTGTCTACTACCTGTCAAGCATTCTTCTGAACACCCTGGCAGAGTGAATGAAACATAACTCTTTCGTGGAGCTTATATGCCATTGGTTGCAAAAAACGCATAAAAGATGTTACAACTTACTTCAGTAGTCAAGTTAAAAGCCTCAAAACTTAAAAAAAAAATAGCCAAAGAGCTAAGGACAAAAATTTAAGCAAGGGTCCCAGGTAGCCATTGCAAAGGTGTCCTAAGAAGGGAGTACATGGTTAATTGCCAAATGAATGTTACAAACGTGCCCAAGAAGTTTTAAGGCAGGGAAAACACTTTATACAACCTATAGAAATATGTTTATGAGAAGGTTTCCCCAAAATGACTTCACTCTGAGTTCAATTTGCATGCTGTACGGCCTGCCCGGGTTGTGTTATGTCATTTGTACACGAACAGGGTTGATGGCCTGGATGAGTCATTTCTTTTGTACATGTAATAAACATCATGGATTTGCACTGTTTTATTCTTACAGCTAATTTACACACACACACACACACACACACACACACACACACACCCCTTTCCAAAGCTCTGCAAAGTACAACTTCCAGACTTTGAAGTCAAACTGAAGTTCTCTAAGGTAAAACAAAAAACATTCGACTGTTCCTCTTACTTTCATATGGAGGACTTTGATCTGATGTCTCATAATGGAGACAGCGTACCGTGTCCCATGTTGCTCTGCTGACATCAGCAGACAGGGTTTCTTCTTGGTACTAAGTAAAAGCTTATGATCATGAAGGAGGCTTTTTTTTTTCCCTAGCTATCTTTTAGGGAGCGTCCTATCTTTGCCTTTCATCTATAATGAAACAGCTTTTAAAAGAAGGTGGCGTGCGAGATGAGGTCAGGAAAATAGATTCTGTATTTCACATGGCTCCAGAGCTGCTGTTCCCATTCACTTTGGCCTTTTGTTTTGTTTTGACACAGTTGTCAAAACGTTTAACTCTTCCTTTCCCAGAACTTGTCATTTTTGGAAAGAGAGTGGTGACCAGCAAAGGAATTCTACTGATGTTATTGAACACAGATCTGATTAAGCAAACTCAGTGTTACTTTGAGATAAGAAAATCATGCAGAAATAAACAACTTGACATTTTACTTCCTTTTTACAGTGTAGCTCCGACGCAAACCACATGAGTTAAGCCTGTTGGTTTAGAAATATGAAACACGATAAATCGCTGTTTGTCTGAACTAGAAACCAAAGAAATTGTGCATTTCCTGAAGAATTACACACTTGAGCTCTTCTAGGTAACCTCTGGATCTTCAGAACCCATTTTATAGCTTCGCAGGCTATAAAACAGAGCTCAGCAAGTGTTTATTGGGTCAGGGCATATAATTCAAAGAGAACAGAACCAAACTGGCTTGCTTGTATAACAGTGTGAAACAGCTACATCAAGCTAAGCCAAATTACTCAGAAGGGAAAAGTGTGTCAGGAAAACCATCTGTGAGTAATAGAATCTAGATGAGGACTTCAGTGGGGCAGAAGAACCAGTGTCTTAAACATAGAATAGAATAACTGTCTTGCTTTCTTTTAGTAGTTGGGAAGATGAAATCACAGTGCAAATGCTTTTCTCTTGTGCTTAAATGCATTCAGAGGAAAACAAACATAATTTTCTCAGTGGAAAATGAGGGAAGGAAAAGAACCAGGAATGCTCTATCGGAAAGGGGACATGAAGGAGCCAGTGGAGAAGGCCTGGAACATTCCTACCTCTGCAACCATCCTTGAGTATGAAAGAACATTCCAAAGGTTAGGGCTCTACTGGCAGAGGGCCTTTTGAGCTGGTATAGACCGAGGGTGACAAAAAAAGTAAACACACTTTAAGAAAGGAAAAAAACTGTATTAAAATTGTAAATACTCAGTATAGACCTATAACAGAAGATGAGTACAAGTCATGTTTGACTTCTGCAGTGACAAGAGGTGCTCAGCATGGTTCCCATCAGCGTCCAGGAATGACAAGAGTGAAACGAGAAGGAGTAGGGGCTAAGGAAGGTGGCTTGGTGACCACGACCAACAAATGCAGTGTTTCAGAACACGAGCTTCCTGGGGAACTGGCGGCAGATGGCGGTGACACGAGGGTTTATCGTAGCTTTAACTTTTCCGTGTTTGCCACCACTGCCGCCTCTCTCGCGGGCTTACGGCCTTTGCTCTTGCGCGGCTGCTGAGTGCTTCCCGCTCACCGCCCTTCCCGTGCCATGCCGCTCCTGTTCCAAGTGCTTCGTTTAGCTCACAGTATCTCACCCTCACCCCTGTGGACGTTTGGGGCCAGAAAACTCTTTACTGTAGGAGACTTCCTTGTGCATTGCAGGTGGTTTAGCAGCATCCCTGGCATCTACCCACCACATGCCTGTAGCATTCCCTCACACAGTGGTGACAAGCAAAACAACAGACAGAGAGGCCAAGGGCAAGATGGAGGAGGAGGTAAACGCTGTGCTCACCACCTCTCAGGGCCACATCAGTTACACTAAATACAGAACAACCATCATTGAGAACCACCTGAAGTCTAGCTGAAACCCAAGCCCTGCAACTGCAGACATAAAGGAAAGCCACCTTGAGAGTGGCAAGCGGGGGGCAGAGACGCGGACCCGGCTGGTGCCACACCTGCACGTGACCATTAAAAATCGGGAAGAATATCTCAGCTGTGGAGGTCACCCCAGGAAAATTGAGGGGTCCAAGCCCACACGAGGCTCCCCAGCCCAGGGTTCTAGTGCTGGGGAGAGAAGTCCCCATAACTTCTGCCATGAAAACCAGCGGAGACTGAGGCTGCGGGAGCTGGGGGGCGACTGCAGTCCAGGCGCTTCTCTTAAAGGGCCTGTGCACAGACTTACCGTGTGTAGATCCAGCTTTGATTTGACTTGTTTTATCCAAATAACTTTTAATCTTTTTTGTATTGCACGCCTACCGATAATTCTTTTAACTTTGGTTGCCAAAATAATAATAATAATAATAAAAGTTTATTTATCCTTCATTTTGCAAGGTATTTTTAAAGGGTGTAGAATTCTGTGATAATTTTCTTTAAGTGCTTTAGAGATAGCTAGCTAGCTGTCTTTCCATGGTGTTCTGGCTTGCATTGTTTCTGTTAAGAAGTCTCTCATTTTTGTCTTTCTTTCTCTGCATATAATATATCCGTCTCTCTGGCTGACTTCAGGGTTTTATCTTGGGCTGTCAGCAGTTTGCCTATTAGGTGTACATGCCTGTGTTTGTCTTTGTATTTATCCAGCCTGTGTTTCCCTAAGCTTCTCTGTTTGGTAACACATTTTCTTTTTCATTACATTCGGTTTAAGTTTTTGTTGTATTTCTTTTTCATTTTAGTTGTTGCCCTTTGGTTTATACACATTTTAAATAATATTAAACCACCTTCACCTACTACTGTATTGTTTCAGGTGTATTGCAGGTACCTTATTACAGTATTCCCAAATCCTCCTTTGTCATCCGTTGCTGTCACTCATGTCACTTATACATGTAATATATTCACCCAGTACATTGTGCTGTATTCATTTAAGTAGTTATTTTGTGTCAATTAAATGTTTTAAAAATCTGTTTTATTTCTATTTAGTCCTTCTCTGACATTGTTCTTTCTTTGTGTAGAGCCCAGGTTATGGCCACCTTTTTCTGTTGCCTGAACTGCTTATCTTGAAAATTCTTGCAGTGCGTGTCTGCTGATAATGAATTCCTTCTTGGGTTTGTTGAAGAAAGTCTGTATTTCTTATTAATTTTTGAAGGTTAATATCACTGGGTGTAGAATTCTAGGTTGGCTGTTATTTTCTTGAACAATTTAAAGATTTCATTCATTTCTGGTGAGAAATCAGCTGTATTTAAATATTCTTGTTTTTGTTTCTCTGTAGGTAAAGGTGGTTTTTTCGTCCCTCTTGTTTTCTTCAGTGTTTTCTGTCTTTAATTTTCTTTAGTTTGAACACGACATACCTTGGTGTTGTCTGAGCCTCCTGGACCCATGACTTGGTGTCTGTCTTAATTTGGAGTGCTCCTCAGCCATTATAACTTGGAGTACTTTTTCTGCCCCATTCACTGTTTCTCCTGTTTTCATTCCTCCAAGTATATGCATTTCACACCTATGATATTGTTCCAGAGCTTCCAGATAGTCTTTCTCTCTTTTTATGTATTTTTTTCTTTTTGCATCTAAGTTCGCCAAGTTTTCATGGACTCATTGACAGTTTCTCTAATTCTCTCTTCCGCTGCATTGACTTTTGTGAGCCATGCGAGTCATTCTTTGTTTTGCTTGTTATGCTTTTTATTGCTAATGTTATCTTTGGATTTTTCTTTCTTGTAGTTTCCATCTTGCTGCTCACAGTACCCATTTAGGTTTGTATGTGGTCTACTTTTTCCATTAGATGTCTTAGTATGTTGATAATAGATATTTCAAATTCTTTTTCTGATAACTCCAACACTTGTTTTATGTTTATGTGTCATTCTGATGATTGTTTTCTCTCTCTTTGGAGTGCATGATTTTCTTGCTTTTTGGTATGCCTTGGAATGTTTTGTTGAAAGCTAGACATGTGAGGATAGGTTCTGAGGTTAGCAGGTCTTCGTGTGTTAATCTAGCTAGCAGTGTGTTGTGTTTAATGTTTTTATTGTTAGGCAACTGAGGATTCGGATTTCCCTAGTGTCCTTGTTTTTGTCCTTCTTAGTTTTAGGACTTCTTCTTGTACAGTTCCTCAGAGACAGTCTATGTTTTGCAGTTGTATCGGCTATAATTCGTGGCTATTATACTTCAGTTTTAGTGTGGTAGTACAGTATGGGAAAGAAGAGCTCCATACTCTTCTGATTAAGTGTTTGTCTTTCAGGAGACCTATGTTTCAGAAGTATGGTTTTCACAAGTGTTTCTGTCCCTCTTCTAGGTATACAGTTTTTTCTTCTCCCCCTGCTCCCTCCCTCAGCTGTCACAGACAATCCTTTTCCTGGAAACCCACTATACTCTTAACCATGTCTATTTTTTATTTCCTCCTTTAGGTGAGACAGGAAGGCTGGTGTGGGCTAGAGTAGGGAGGAATTCTCTTTTCTCTGGTGGAATGAATTTCATCATTGCCCTCTGGTGAAGTCTTTTCTATGGAGAGTAGACTTGTATCATGAAGAAGGGTTCTAGAACCTTTCCGGAAGGGTTTCACAATGGATATTTCTCACCTTTCCCTGCTGGGACCATGAGAGGTTCTTTCTCAGATCCCTACAGTGAAAAACGGGTGGAGTTCCCGGAGTGGAAACCCAGGAAGGTAAGGCGACCCCAGGAGTGATTAGAGCCCCAGGAGTTTTTCACTCTCATACTAGTCCACATCTCCTCTAATGATCTGTCAGATTTACAAGTTCTGATTGTTATATGTGTCACATGAATATGTATTTATATAATTTTAACACCACACACGTGCATGCACCCCCCCCCATTGTTTCCATCTTCCTGGAGAGCACTTACAAGTACTATGTTATTCACCGTTTCTGCAGGATGCTTGAAGAAACCAATGAAGTTATTTGAAATCCTTGTCTAATACTCCCCACCCCATTATCTACTTTGGTTGATGGTTTAATCTTTGTCAGTGGCTCATTTTCTTAGTCCCACTGCTTTGGGTGCCTCATAATTTTGTATTCAGTGCTGGACAGGGTGATAGAAGAGCAGAGAAGAGACGGTGGTGAAGAGCGTTTTGCTCGGAAATAGGCCTCATCTTGCTTCAGAAGACTGTCGTTGTACGAGGTCAGGTCGGTGTGGTCGGCAGCGGGGCTGAATTTGGTCACCGTTCTCATTACCCTCAGCCCAGATACCCGCTGTGAAGCTGCCGCTGCTTTTTGTTTGTTGGAAGGGCTGGAGTAGCAGTTTCCCCCCAAATTCCTACCGCACTTCCAGTCGGCCTTACACGTCTGTGCCAGAGAAGGTTTCTTTCATCCCTTTGTGATGATGAACTGTGTTTCCTGTTACTCGGGGAAAGCTTGGCGTGGGACATGGGTGGTTTGTGGTATTTCTCATGCAGCCTCAGTCATAGGTGGGCTGTTGTACCTGGGCCCCAGGAATGATGTTTTCCCAGTGTTCCTGCCCCTCTTTGTACGATTGTTGCAGTGGGCCCTGGGCAAAGCAGGTCTCCTGCCCCTATCCCGGAGGCTGACGGCTCTTGCCAAGTGACAGTGTAGGTGAGAATGTAACACGGAGGTGTGGCTCTCTGTCACCTAAGTGGGAAGGGAACTGTTAGAAGCAAAAACAAAACAAAAAGCTTTCAACTTACAATTGCCAGTTGAGGAATTCTGAAAATTCTCTACTTCGGTAGAAAATTATATAATATGTACGAAAAATAGAATGAACAATTCTCCTTAAAATGACTGTTCAATTAACTAAACTAATTAGCTAAAAAATGCCAAAACTCTTACTTTGATGGCATGGTGTTCAGTCTAGACCTGTAAGACATCAAGATATGACTTCATTCTGGCCATTGCAAGTGTTTGAGAAGCATGTTCATCACTTTGATCAGTGTTCCCATACGGTGTTTTGATATAGTGTATTTAATGGTACAGAATCTTGGCATGATGCTAGACCCAAAACAATGGTGTTGTATCAGGTGCAAGACGCTGGATTCTTGTTTTTGACAGCTTGTTTATTTTATTGGGACTTTATCGCTTTATGAAAGCCATCTTCTCTACCAAACTCTGATCACCCACATCCCTGTTCCTTCCACATACAGAGTTGCAGTGTCACCACAATGTTCTAAAATAAAATTACTGTGTTACTGAGAATTGTTTCTTGAAGAGACTGATTGAATGACAACAGAAATTTTAGATATTCTTAGGTCTCTTCAGATCTTTATTATCTAAATTTGATTATTAAGTCAATGTACATAGTGCTGAAATTCTGTTTTTGTGCTGTTGCTACTTCTACCTTTTGGTCACTAAGTTATATTTAGACTCTTATCAGAATAATTTAAGGGAAATGAAAATAAGTAAGTTTACATTGCTGTTGCTTTCCAAATAGTATTGAGTAAGCTGCTTTAGGAAACCTTTTCAAATTAAAGCTCTCGTATTTTGATGGAAAATATTGAAACTAGTGTCAAATATTAGTGTTTTTACACTTCCCTGTGCATTTTCTTAATGACTGTATTCTCATGTTTTCTTATTAAAGTAGATAACTGGTAAGTACTGTTAGGAAAAGTCGATGACTAATAATAAATAGTAACAGCTGAGAACAACTGTTAGCTGGTAGTAGGCTTACAGTATAAGAGATAATAACTTTATTTAGGATGTGTAATAAGCAATATTATATCTTCGTAGTTGTATGGCATGGTTTAATGAGCCGGACACTAGACTGGAAGTCAGAACATCTTGATTCCCCGTAGCTTTGCTACTTTCTGTATTTTTCATTGGGAAATTCCTGTTCATCTTTGGTTCTCAGTTTCCTTACTTTTAAAATTCTACTAATACTCTATAGACATCATAGGACACCTGAGAACAAATGAATTCATGTGTTTGTACATAGTGCAGTTAAAAATTAATTATTATGGCTTGCATAGGTTGACATTACATATTTGAAAACACTAACAGGCAAAAATTAAAAAAACTGTCAAGAAAAGCGTATTATGGATTCAATGGAGCTTCATGGTAGAATTCAGAAACTCAGAATTTCAATCAATCCATACTAAGGATTGGTCCTTTCTCAATCCCAAGTCATATTTTTTCTATTTACAAGTTTGTTTTTAATGTTTCATTATATTAAACAATAGCAATTGTTTTTCCACTTGCAATTGAAAAAATAAGAGTTCATTGTTATTTTGACTGTGTCATTCAGGCAATAAATATTCTGATTCTGTTTGTGTTGGCTTGTGGATTTAAAAATAAAAGATCTTTTCTAAGAAGCGGAGACATAAATTTTGAATTGCCAAAATTTTTAATCCAGGAAATAATTTCCATGTGAATATAGACTCTTCCAATTATAATGTTGTCCTCAAAATGCTTTCATAAGTGTCAACACATTCCTGTAATGGACCACACAACACTTCCATTCTTTAAAAGGTCTGCAGTGAGAGCTGTATCATTAGTAGGAGTAGGAAAACTAACTGGTCAAAATTGAAATTTCCCACAAAAGTCTGCTCATAAATTGAAGTGACTTTATTTCCCCTCAAATGCTTATCCTATTTTTGAACACAAGAGCAGTTAAAACATAGTGGTGGTCATCACTATAAAGAAATGCAAAAATTTCATGGTCTATTAAAATAATTATTTCCAAAATTTGAGGGGAAATAGTTCTTGGGGACTTGGGTGAGTCTAACACTTGGAATTAGTACCTCAGCATCGTTTGAAGTCATTTACTTTGAAAATTTGCTGATAGTCTATAAATAACGATTCACTGATTGTGATATTTGATTTTCTCTCCTCATCTGGTGGTCATTTAAAATCTGGTCAATCCAAAAGGTTGTCCTGGGAGGCATAATCTGGCATGCATAAAGGCCAATAGGAATGTGATTATAAAAGTGTATGAGTTCTTGTGTTTGTTAGATGACTCCTGAATTTCCCTGTAGATGTGATGTACAGGGTGGTGGGAAGAGTATAAAACCTAGTGTGAAACTCTATCATTAAAGCCTGTCAATCTCACCGTGGGGAACTGTCTGAAGGCTTTATCATGAGATCAGGGTTTCCTAACCAGGCATGTCTCCTTGAGGACTGGTTCTAAACACACACACACACCATTCTGTTTAAGAAGTTCTTTCAAAAGGGAAAAGGTGGTTTAAGAGTCAGAAAGGAGAACATGTCGATGCCTCAACTCTGCTGTCTCATTAAAGAGGATGACCAAGTCAGCCTGCTTTTGCTTTTGCCTGTTCATTTGAATATACCTTTGAGGAACATCACCCTTTAAAATTTTTTTTTTTCCTGATTGTAGGCATTGGAAATTGTGGTTGAAAATATAATAGCAATAAAGATTGTTGAAGGATAGATGTGATAAATATAATAAATATATTAAATGTAGTCAAATATTAGATAATAAAAATAGACTTTTTGTTTACTGATTAAAGATTCACTTTTAAAGGATCTAACAATGCTTGTTGTTACACAAATTTTAAAGAGCCAGATACTTGGAAAACTCCTGCCACCCTCTGGAGCTATCTCTTTGGCCTGCGGTTCTCTCAGCAAACACTGTGGAATGCCTGTTACATGCAAAGCAGGAGACCAGCTCCCAGTAGAGACACGAGCTCCGAAGTCAGCCTTCGTGGGTCTCCGGACAGTGACTGGAAATAGGAGTCAAGAAGAGCTGCAACCACGACGTTATTTAGAACATGATTTAACTGTGAATTAGAAATTCTGAGTAGAGAACTCTAAGTCAAGTGTGAAGTCACTGTTCCATTAGTAACTTAACACATGGTAGTAAGAGTGATGATCACTTAAAAAAGTGGCAGGTCTTTCTGGCCCTTTCTCCTCCTCTACAGATGTCCCCTTCACTGCGAGCAGCTGTGTTCACCCGCAGCATCAGTTCAGCCCGACCATTTACGTACAGGCCACGAAGCGATATCTACCACTCAGCTAAGGTTTCTCTGCGAAATCTGAAATAGTCGCCATCTGAACTGAACTGAATGTAGATGGCTCTTCAGAGCTGGTAACATCCAGCAGGCCATCATCGGCGGAGAGCTGTGTTGACTCTTTCCTGAGTTGTATGCTCTCCAGTGATCTAGAGCCAAAGAGTGTGCCTGCTACAAGCCCCAGATCATTAGTGATGAATATCCTTCTCCCAGATGGAATAGTTTCCAGTCATCACACATGGAGTTGGCCATCTTCCCTTGAAACAAGCCAGAATTAACATGGAAAGAGCTGTTTTCACCCAGATTCGTACTGAGCACCCCCTCCAGCCTCCCGTTTGAACCCACGGCCTCCCCGCCACTGTACACAGCGTGCCTGACACACATGCTGAGATGGGGACCCACTCAGCCCTCTGGGGGGCTGTGCGGGACCTTTCTGGCCACCAGAAGCCTCTTTTGTTGAGGCCAGTGATCTAGATACAGCTAAAGAAGAGAGGGAGCTACTTACCCAGCCGAAGAGCCTCTGCTGTCAGGATTCCAGCCCCCGAAGCAGTCTCCTACCGCCATAACCGAGCTGCCTCCGTGCAGCTGCCACCATCCCCTTCCTCCGGTCCCAACGGCACAGCCTCACTTCGGCGTTGCTTGTTCCAACTGTCATCCAGTCGTGGTCCTGTCATCCGAACTACAATTCCACCCCTCCCCGTCGCTGCCATCTGGGGGCTCACTCTCTGCCTAAATTTCTGCTGTCCTCCTGCATCAGTTCTATGTCCACACAGGTGATCTCTCCCAAAGGGTTTGGGCGGTCCGCCTGAGCTGCCACCCCACCGCCGCCCACCTCGGCCACCAACAGCCAGGCTCACTCTGAACTGGTGCTTCTACTGCTAAATCGCCACACTGGGCATCTGTCCCCTGGGCCACACCTGTCTATGCTTCAGGCTAGTAATTGCGTTACGTTTTCCTCGTTCCTTTGATCTGATCTCTTACTTTCTTCCCTACCAAGCACCATTTTGGTCTCTCCAGCTTAGACGTCACGCTTCGTTATTTTTGACGATGTCCTCGATTAACTTCTTGCTTCGTTATCCTTCTCTCCACCGTCAGGTCTGGGCTGACCTGGTAGTCCGCTGTCTTCTAACACCCAGCTGCTAGGAGGTAATGAGGAAAACCTCTCACTGAATAACACGTTCTAAAAGCAATTGCGTTTCAAAGAGATTGTGAATGAGGCCCATTCGCCTACTCACATCCATACCCAAAAGAGCTATGTCCTTGGCTTCTTGCCGACTTGGCACCTCTCCTCCTGTAAGAGGAGATTGCAAGGAAGCCAGTGAACAAGACTGTGACCTGTCATGGTTGTGCCGGGGGGCTGTTCTTCTGGGTTCACTCACACGGTTGTTGGAAGACCTCAGTTCCTTACAGCCTCGTGGGTGGAGGTCTCAGGTCCTTGCGGTCCGGGTCTCTCCACCAGCTGCCGGAGCATTCCCACCACCTGGCCACCAGCTTCGCCTAGGGACGTACAGGGACGAACAGCACAGGATCTTATGATTGAAAATGAATCTCTGAAGTGATATAGGGATTTGGGGCCGCATTTTATTTGTTACACAGACCAACCCTAGTAAAATGGAGGCCAGGCCGTGAAGGTGCGCTGAGCAGGAGGTAGAGCTCTTTGGGGGCCATCTTGGAGACTGGCTACTAAACTGAGGTACTTTAAATTCTTGATTTCCCACCTTCCCGTATTGTTACTATGTATAAAATTATTGTTACCATATACTTAGGTTCTCTTCTGTTGGCTTTAATATTTCTCCCATGGGACAAAACCCACATGCCTTTCTATTGCAAGGTCACTTCTGTCAACACTTCTCTGCTGGGGTTGTGATTACCAAGGTCACTGGGGGCTTGTTGTAGTTGGATCTTATGGACAATGCTTGGACTTTAGATCTATTTGAGGATTGAAAAGTCTTTCATATACAGAACCACTTTCTGTCGTTTCTCTCATTTTTATACTTTATCGTTTAGAGCAGCGTTAAGTTCATAGCAATATTGAGCAGAAGGTACAGAAATTTCCCACATATGCCCTATCCTCACGCAAACACAGCCAAGGTCCCCCACCAGAGTGCTTCTTTGTTATAATCTATGAATCTACATTGTTATCACCTAGAGTCCACGTTCTACGTTAACATTCACTCATAGGGTTGTACTGTGAGTTTCGACAAATGTGTAATAGCATGTATCCAGCATTTTGGTGTCATACAGAGTATTTTCACTGCTCCCCCAAATCCACTTATTTACGCCTCCGTCGTCCATGACCCCTGGCTACCGTGGGCCTTTTACCTGTCCCCATAGTTTTGCTTTTCCAGAATGTTGTATAGTTGTAATCATAGAGTATTTAGCCTGTTTAGACTGGCTCCTTTCACACACGCACACACACACACTCACGTACACACTCACGTACACATATGTATGTATATTAATACATGTCTAACCTTATATATATTATATATAAGCTTACATATATATAACCTTACATAGATAGATAGATGTTTCCTCCGTGTCTTTTCATGACCGATAGCTCATTGCATTGTCTGCATATACCATTGTCTGTTTTTTCGTTAGCTTACTGAAGGGTGTCTTGTCTGCTTCCATGTTTTGGCAGCTACTAATAAAGCTGCTATAAACCTTCATGACTCTGAATTACCTAGGTTTCCTACAGCACGTTTACACTCTGTCTCCTGTTGGTGTTTCTAAAGTTCTGTTTTGATTCTCTCTTTTTCTTCCATTATACCTTCTTCTTAGAAGACTTTACTTTCATGCATTTAATTATCTACATACCAAGAATGGTAAAGAAACTTCAAATTCATGATTATAACTATTACAAAATGTTGAAAATTATTAAGTATGAATGACTGGCTGTATGACATATTCTTTGACATATCATCTATTCGCATTGACAGACATTTTCAT
Source organism: Lyroderma lyra (assembly GCA_004026885.1). Taxonomy (NCBI): domain Eukaryota; kingdom Metazoa; phylum Chordata; class Mammalia; order Chiroptera; family Megadermatidae; genus Lyroderma; species Lyroderma lyra. Next base: position 95,225 of record PVJL010002549.1, on the reverse strand, counting down.
ATATTCAAATAAAATTGGGATAGGATTTGACCTATGGAATATCATACTAATTGCTATTTGTAAGTGTGTACTTCTAAAAATTACCTTGAAAAAATAGGCTTGCTAAGTTTTTGTATTTAGAGCATGATTATGGCACGAGGTTTTTGAAAATGAACTTCATGAAGTATGGATTGTTTCTTTCACAAAAACGTTTTCATGCTGCCTTATTTCATGTGTGGTTCTTCAGTGTGAGACTCTCTTATTTGTACATTCAAATTGGGTTTATTACATATTAATCCTCAAAAATACTGTACCAGGCTTCACTGACACAACCAGCGCTTGACAATGTTTGTACTGTGTTAGAGGAACTGAGAACGTCTGCCATTCAGGTCATTGGACTCTTCCCTTTAAGTCTGTGTATGTAAGATGTCTGTGAAACTGTTCTCACAGGGATACTGATTCATTCGATGCATCTAAAATGTTAGTGGCATCTTTGTTAAGTATGCCACGTGTAAATCCACAATTACATGTTAAAAGTTATTTCTACAAGAAATAGATCCTATGAATTCATATTCTTGAGTGTTAATTATTTGAAGACATATCTGCTTAGACCTTTTTCTATTTGAGCTTCAGGAGATACTGAAGCTTCTCGGCATGTGGATTCCAGGAACGAGCTGGAAGGACGCTTTGCACGTGAATCATACAGCCCTGTGCGAAGTGTCCTGAGGAACCCCAATGTGACTGCTCTGGCTAGAAGGGGAATTTGGGTTCATACTGTCTGAAACTCTTCATTTTAATTTCAAATGTGTGTGTGTGTGTGTGTGTGTGTGTGTGTGTGTGTGTTTCCAATTCCCCTTTTAAAAGCTCCTGTCATTATCAATTCATGTATTGGTATAGCAATGAAGAGGGGTTGGCCAGATGTTTAGAAAAGGGGCAAAAATGTGGAAAATCCTTTCTAATAAGCCTTAAGACCCCTGCTCCCACGTGCATGTGTGTGTATGCATAGTCACTCAGCCATATGCTGTACATCGAGCAAAACCTCAAATCCATTTTGCTCATCAGAACTTTATGGTACACATGTATTTTTTACAGGTTAGTTACTGCTATTTAAGGTCAGAAGCTATCTAGAGGAGCACAGTCACATCTGGATTCACACACACACACACGCACACGCACACACACACACACACACACACACACCCATTATCAGTATCTTCTACAAATTCCCATCAGAGGAAATACATATATCCTACCACAGTTTTGCAAGCAAAGCGTGGTGGAGCTCTGCCTTGGCCAGGTATATGAGGGCTGTCCAGAAAAAGTCCAGCCATACCCCTATTTTTCATGTACATGGCTGGAGACTTTCCGGACAGCCCTCCTATTTCATCTGATGATGCGAGAGCATGTTGGAGTCGTGTAGAACTCTAGGGCGATTGTAGGCAGTTAAGTCACCTGATGGTCACAGGCCCCCACTTTGGCACAGTAAACCACGATGAAGGACAATTTCTACATAGGCATGGTGAGTGGCAGTCATTTTGCGGCTATCGCTGAATTCATACAGAATGTCATTGCTCTGTAGCTGTGCGGAAGCAGCTCTAATAAATTGCTGAAACTCAGCTATCCTAAGGACCTATACCATTAGGCAGATTTGCAGGTATTTCTTTGGTTTTCTTTTTGGTAAGGTGCCATTTTGTTTTCCTACTGAAAGTGAGAGTCAAATAAAAAACTTAGTTTATGCCAGGTTGGCCTTCTGGAAGCTAATTAACTCTTTAGGGTGTTTAGGGTACTAAAGGCTATCTTTTTGGCCCCAAAGAATTAACGCACTTTCTAATGTGCCAAGCTTATATTCTAGGGCCGTCTTACTTAACTTAATGTGGGTTAATGTTCACAGAAAATCCAGTTCAAGAGTGATGCCTGCTATTTGTACACATCAGTGTCTTCTCAGACACTGGTCAGGGGCTGCACTGCATTTTTAAAAAAATTTGGCTTAGTTTTTATGCAACACTACTAAAACTTCTGATACTCATGTTTCACCATTTTATGTGGTATGTAATGAGGTAACGTAATTACGATACCAAGTACATCTGACAGTGGGCTTAGCAGGGAACGTACATGACCTTTAAGTGAATAACCTGTAACTCATTTGTGGAGGAGGAGTCCATCTCCACTGGGGAGTGATTCAACTGAAAATATCCACCAATATTAATTTTCAAAGGTGGGAGTGGTTTGAGGAATCAGCCCATGGAAGCATGTTAACAAGGTCCGTAGACTCTACCTAACATTTGAAATAAGATTTGGAAAGCTAATTCCACCTAGTTGTGCTGCTCACATCAATTGCTGAATTTGTGTCACTTGGACGTACATGACGGAATGCTCTCATCTGCCACAGTTTGCCTTGTGACTTTGCTTTTCATTGTCACAGGATGGTCATTGAACCTCCAAACATTGCATCTCTCTATTCCAGGTAGGAAGAAAAAGTAAGTGATTAAAAAAAAAAAAGCAACACTTGTATTTAAAAACAAATAAAGGTTTTTGAGAAGTTACCATCAGTTTTCTGATTATTTCTGATAAACAAGAAATTTCATACCTACTCCTGGTTGAAACCAAGACTGGAAGTTAGTTATTCAGTTGAGACATAGATGGCTAGAACAAAAGGGGAAAAAATCCAAATTCTGCTGATAAGAAAGGAGTTTTGATGAGGTATTGCACAAGGGACTGGCAGTGTCTTTGAGCTGCTACCGCCTGTCAGCTCAGCTAGCTGACGGGCCATGTGCTCAGGGACGCTTCCCGTTCAGGCTTCCGGTTGTAAGTGTCCACAGTCCCAGGTATCTTCTCTGCAAACCGCGTGGCGTTCGTGTGCGTGCTCATTGGATAGCTCCTTTCTCGCCGGTATAAAGGTGACAGTCGGGATCCATCTTTGTGTTTGCTCTCTAATTTGTATCTAGCACCTGACACGTCATTTGGCACCTAGTCAGTCCATAATATGTTTATTAAAAAGCCAAATAAATAAGGGATGGTATTACTTTAAGAGGTATCTGAGGAAGAAAGTCATTCAGGGTTGCTTTGTGCTCTATTCAGCCCATAACAAGCACCCACCAGGCAATTCCTGCACCTTTAAGATGAGGCCTGTTATCTTTTTCTCCAAATGATTCCCTTTTCCTCATTGAAACCCATTTTGACTCTTTAATTTTTATAGAACGAGAGAATAATTGGTCAGTGTCCTCATCACAGCAGTCGTATTTTTTTTCTTTACAAGGAGTTCCTGCATAAGACGTTGCTATTGTATTTCCCAGGAGTAATATCCATATTTTCTTTCTTCAGAAATTCTGTTCTCACTGTTACTGCTTTGTTCAGTCATAGATATAAAACACTAATGTGAGAAGGGACCCTAGTTCCATCCACTTCCACCGCCTGACTTCGGAGGTAGAGAAACAGGGACCCCGAGAGGCCAACTGAATTTCTCCAACGACAGCTGGCAGAGGCCAACTATAGCCCTGGCTCTCCAATTAATTCCCTATTTTGTGCTCTGTGATTTTATACCATACACGACGCTATAGACGCAGAGAAGACACAGTCATGAAAGAGACCTACGTACCGTGTGTCCGAAGAGTTCTCCGCCACCCTTGGTCATTGTCTCTGTCCTGGAAGTGGCAAACGCTGAATTCACTTTTATGTTTCTAAGTGGGAAAGTGTTTAAAGATATCAGTTTGGATCATTTTTCTACTTAAAACTTTTAAAACATATTTTTTTCTGTTTTGTTTACTATCTCTAAGTCATATCCTGGCCAGTTAGCCAGGAAGAGTTTGCATTTTTGAATTTCATAAATCTGGGCATAAAATCATGTATTAGTTCGCAAAGGCTGCCATAATGAAGTGGCACAAATCAGGCAGCTCAGTGCATAGAAATGTGTTTTCTGAACATTCTGGAGGTTGGGAGTCCAAGATCAAGGTTTCTTCCCAGGTCTCTCTGCTTGGCTTGCAGATGGCCATCTTTTCACTGTGTCCTCCTGTGGTCTCCCCTGTGGGTGTGTCTGTGCCTTCATCTCCTTTGCTTGTAAGTGCACCAGTCAAAGTGGATGTGGGTGCGGCCTAGCGGCCCTGTATGGAAGGCTCTGTCTTCAGTACTCTTCTGTGTGCCCCAGAATTCTGGGGACACAAGTCGACCCATAGCAAGTACTCACCACACAGTTCTACAGGAGGGCTACAGAAGGAACCAAGGTTCTAAGATAATGTATCTCTATTCGTTAGTGAAGAAGTGTTACTGTCATCTTAATCAATATGCTTGTCACAATATCATTTTATAACTTCAATATCAAGCTCATACCACTAATGAAAAATGGAAAAAAATGCCATTATAGATTGAGATCCAACTCCTGGTTGATTCCCTCTGCCTTGTTTTTCTAAACATAAATGCTACCCAGTGGATGTGAAATGTGGCTATCCATAAGAACCAAAACTGTGTATTGAAGCTGACCTAGACCCAACTATCACCCCTTGTAGCTTTGGGGCCTTTGAAAAATTTCCTAGTCTCTCTAAGCTTCCTCATCTGGGAAATAGGGCTTACCTGAAGAATTGCAGGGCAACTTAAATTAAGGCACACCACAGATGGGTACTACTATTTTTTTAACATCATTTTTTTGCATTGAATTTTGTCAATTTATTAGTTCAATATACTTTTATTAACAAATTCCATGTTCGAGGAAGTTTTAAATGTGAATACTTAGTTATTTCTATAATGCTAACTTTAATTTAAGACATCATGCATTATAGTAAGCAGTGTTCCAGAAGGTAAGCAGTCCCAGCAGATACAATGATTACTTTTACATCAAATAGCAGAACACAGTTAAATTTTAATGGTTTTGTATGAGACAGGCCAGTGGAGTGGAAGTGCTTCATGTCTGATCCCATCCAGTAAGGCTTGTCTGCTAAGCGTGGCATTAGCCCAGCTCCCTTGGAAACGGCTAAGGGACTGAAAAATTGTCAGTGCGTGGCTTAATTATCTGCACCTGGTACATAAGACCGTCGTAGGTGCTAATTACGGATCTGGGGCAGACCATCGTGCACGGGCTTCTTGTGCTTCGTCTCCCTTCCTGTCTCACTCCAGTCCCAGGACTACCTTTTGGCTTAGGAGCACCCCCATTCAGTACAAAATAAATCGGTTTCACTCAAGAAGATTAGAAATGGTGGGAAATATACTCCCCCCACCCCTTATTATTGGCAATAGTGTGTGTGTTCTAAACCAGCAGAAAATGAACAAGAGAAAGAACATAAATTTTTCCTTCAGCGACGTGGAAGCTTCATCAGCTAACTGGCCTAACACCGAATTCAGAGCCCTCACCTGGCAGCGCCCTCTGATTCAGCATTTCTGGGGCTGCAAAACAAGGTGGGGGGTGGCATCCGGGGAAAGGCTGGGAGTCCTCTCGTGACAATAAGTCTGTGCTTTTCCTTGTACCAAGGCGTAAGCAAACTCAGAGTTTCGTGGGCCGTGTGACCAAGGCGGGAGGGGATGGCTCCAAGCATGGGGCAGCTCCAGCTTCCTGCTTCTTTCTGTCCCATCTGCCTCTTCAGAGAGCTCTCAGCTCCCACGGTGGGCAGCTCGTGACTGAGGCTCAGATGTGTCCTCCAGTTGTCAGTGACTCTTCTGTCTTGAAGCTGTCCCAGGAACCACATCCAAGCCCCCCTCCTGCCTCTCCCTGGTCTCGGCGAACAAGAGGGAAGCTTCATCCCACTTCACATTGGTGATCATGAGTGTCAAGGCCGTGCATATCTATATGTGAAACATTTTTATGTTAAAACGTAAGGTCCTTGGAAGCATGATACTCTTCTTGTAGCCGAAAGAGGAGATCCCTACCCGGAGGAGGAGCTCAGCTACTGCGTCGGAATAGTAAATGCAGTTTGGACGGGGGGAGCATCTGCAAATGGTGATGAACGTGGGTTTGGAACGTCTCCTTCCATCAGGAAATAGGTGGGCCCTAACACGTCTGCTGCGTGAGTCCGCCTGTTGCAAACGTGTCACCTGAGACCCAGTCACCTGATTACTCTCGAAAGCACCTCTAGGAAAAGGAAGAAGGCTTAAAAGACCCAGCTCTTTCCAGTTGCAGTTGATGTGTAACTTTGAGTTAATCAGAATGTTATATTTTTGCTTCTGTGAAATGTCTGCTCATCTGTATTTCGTATCTCGAACCAGATACTTTTTGGAGGCAGTGTTGTGAAACACATACTGCTATTAAGAGATACAGGTTTGCTTATGGCCTGTTTTGCTTTCTATAATTGTACGTTTCCAAAGGAGAGGTAGAGGTCATGTATCTTACTTCTTTGCACACCAGGTGTTTTCTTGCTCTTAAGAGACACCCAACAGGTTCCTTATTAAATGATAAATGTGATGTGAACACAGCATCCAGAACAGAAGCTCAGAGCTGGATACTTTTGGTTTGGTTTGGTTTTTGGATTACAGACTTTAAGACCCAGACATTACACATGAGAAGACTTCAAAGTTAGTAGTTTCAAGATCTGAGATGTGAATTAGGTCTCCTGATTCTTCCGCTGAAATATAATGAGGATGACAGCAAAAGCAACAGTCGCGAAGTTCTGCCACACAGCAGTGTGACTCCGTGGAGAAGCTGCCGATGGGGGGTGGGGGTGGGGGTGGCAGTGTGCTGCAGTGGCCAAGCTGGGCTTGGGATCAAGACGCCGAGGCTGGTTTCTCATCTCAGCCGGGTGCAGGCCGCAGTGCAAAGGGACTGTGTAAGGAGTGAGCCACGGGTCGCAGAATCGACTCGAGTCCTCAGTGGTCATCACTGTCATTAAGAGTAAAAGCAGAGTTGTTTTCTTCTCCCCCTTAGGAAATTTAGGGCTCTAGTTAAACCGTAACCAACTAAAATGAGTTCTTTTGTGTTTACAGAAAAGCAAGCAGAAATACGGCTCGGATTCTAATGGGAATGTTGCATATATGACTGATTCTGCTGAGCTTTTCAGATTGGGAAACAGGACAAACAGAGACCTTCTGAGAACTTGTCCTGATGGAATATGGCACAATATTCACACAAGAGATGGGCTAATTTATAGAGATTTAAAAACTCTAAAAATGGTCATCTCTGTTTCATGTCTATCACTTATGTAAGTATAATAATCCAGAAGCCAGTTTGCTACATGCCATAGTCCTTAAAGAGGGAGAGGAGATAAATGCATTACTGAGCTCAGGGATCCTAGCAGAGACTCATCCAACTTTTCATTAGCCTTAAAAAATAAAGCTGCACACACTGCATGGTGATACAGATAAGTCTGACTGTTTAAAAGAATAATTCTGAAGAAGTATTACATTACAAATGCAAACAGATTGAGAAAGCTGGGGTTGCTCAGTATGTATTGATACTATTAGATTATATCTCTGCATTCAGAGTAATAAGATTCAAGTTTCTAGGAAGGGAATGAAAATTTATATACCATTTTATTTGTTTATGATTCAAACAAGTTGGTGATTTATATCACTTTCAGGGAAGTAGGAGAAAGAAAAATTCTCTAAAGATAGGAAACATGGGATATAGGACTTTAAACATGTAAACATCTGAAAGGAAATGTTTGCATATAAAGATGAAAATACATGAGTTGGTCTCATATATGGAAAAAAGAGGGAGAAAATCATATGTCTCATGTATGTGAACAGGTTGTTTTAACACAGTTTTCTGCACCAATATTTCTTCATGACTGACATGATGGCCTTCAACTTCTAACTACGATATAGAGAATGCCTAGCTGTATGTTAAGTTAGGTAGATTGGTTTGGGAGAAAAATGTAATATAGTTGGGCCGCCATTGAAATGAGAACTGGTCCTCTCTCCTCACAGTACATGTTCGTCTCTGTCTGTAACATTTATGCCTGCAAATAATTAGAAATGCAGTGATCATTGCTCTCTTCCCTTATTGCGCCTCAGGCTACTCTTGCCATAATTTTTCTTAAATATGTTTTTAGGAATAGAGATAGCTTTCTGAAAAGCATAGAAAGGCAGGGAAAGAAAAGAGAAAATAAGAGGAATGTTGTGTTTTTGAGATAACAATAGAGGAACTCATGTGGAAAGATACACACAAGTAGAGTCGTCAACCACAGCTTGGAGCAACACTCCTGATAGGCAAGCAGAGAAGCACTTCAAAAGCTATATACGTCAAGAAAAAGATATTGGTAAAGCCAGTAACATAAAATATTATCTCTCTACACAAAGTCGTTGCACGTAACAAAACTAAAATCACAATAACCAAGCAGTGATTTAATGAGAAAACAAATGGAGACTATCTGCGGGTTCCAATGCAGAAGCTTATATGAGACCAAATATCCCACCAAAAATAACACTAAAAGCTAGTAGTTTTTTGGCAACGAAAGCAAAGAAGGCAGACAGGATTGGAAAGGTCAAGATTTCCAGGAAAGAAACATGTGATTAAGTGAGCCCAAAATTCTCAGCCAAGTTTTCTCCTCTATATAGTGATCCCTCGTTTTGAGCATCTCAAATTCCATGCATAACGCAGCTAGCAAGAGTCTAAGAAATTAAATTTAGGGTTCAACAGGGAAGATGTCAGTGAACACCCCACATTCTAGCTAGGACTCCTGAAGAGATATACTTTAAGAATAAAGACCAACCACAGAAAGATCAGCCTTCAAAAATAATTAAAACCAGCCTCAGTTCATCTGAGCCCCGTATTAGATCTACATGACATGCTCTTACGCTAACCACTGGCTAAGAAAAATTAATCCCATTTGAAGAAAGTAAACAATCGTTCTGAGGCTTTAAAATTTGCCCATGTAATGCCTGCTATGAATTTTTATTGTTTTAGTTACCTGGTGATGTCAAAGAAGCAAAAATAAAGACTTAATACTGACTTTTCAGCCAACAACATGGAAGCCAGAAGACAATGGAATAATACCTTTAACGTTAAAAAAAAAAGTCTACCAATACAGACTTTTATCATATTGAAAATATTCCTCAAAAGTGAAGGTGAAATATAAATGATTAAAGAGACTAAAATGGGGACATGAAGTCATCAGCAAAGCCACACTATAAGAAATAAGAAAAGGAGAATTCTTTTTGTTTAGTTTGTTTCAATTAAAATTGACATTCAGTATTATTTTATATTAGTTTCAGATGTACAGCATAGTGGTTAGACACTTATACACTGTGTGCAGTGATTCCCATCATTAGTCTCTATACGTGGCACTATATGTGGTTGTTGTGACATTATTGACAACATTTCCTGTGTTGTACTTCACACTCCCATGAGTATTTTGTAACTACAAAATTGTACATCAGTTTGATTTTAGTCAGTAAAGTCAAAAGAACATCATCTAAGACAAAATCTTAGTGCTTGTGTATTTTAAGAATTTAACTAGTATAATATCAACATGAAAGACTTGGAAGTACAAAATTCTTTGTATATGAACATCGACAACCTAACAGCACAGACGTTAATAAAGAAGAAATTATAATGCCATGGGTAATTGTTTTTTCTATGTCTGTGAGATGACTTGTGAAAATAATTCCACCCTTTCAATCACTAAAGATGGAAACATTCTCTCCAGAAGCACATTGAAGTGTGACAGTCATAAAAAATGAGCATATAAGTCATTGTATCCCACAGTCAAATTGCAATTTTGAAGAATGATCAGACTGCAGAAGTGAGTTTCGTTTAACCAGAGCCACACTGGCTCCTTTGCCCAGAAACAGCCGTGTTATGCAGTGGCATGCCAAGAGAATTAATAACTGATGGATGATCAGACCTGCTCAAAGTGGTGGTAATCATTTGCTACTTAAACCACTACATTTTGGCAAATAAAAAGCCTTCGCTGGTGCCAAATCTGTAATTACTTTACTTAACGGTGATGACATGTGTGCCTGTTCTGCAAGATCCCATACTGATGCGTCTGTTGTTGGCTAAAAACCACCCAGTACTTGAGATAATAACCTCATTTCTGCATCTGTCTCTCTGCAGGATCGGGTTTTTAATTCCCTTTTTTCTTTTTATTTAGTTTGGGTCTTTGAAAGTTAAGAGAAAAACATTTAAACCTTCCCTTTTTCAGAGGGCTTTGTTGAACAACTTTACAATCTCTTGAACACAATTTTTAAAAATTACTGTGGCTCCACATGATTATCTTAGATAATGACCTTGAATTAACATCCTGCCACCTTATGGGTGATGTTAATGTGCACATATTAGTATATTCCTGTGACCAAGTGTTCTGCTGATAGAAAGTAGGGTCAGGTATCCCCCAGTGACTTCATCATTTCCTGTAGGAAGTCCCAACTTCAGCTGCTAGTATGGGGCAACCAACTAACAGTTATGCTCTAATGGGCTAAGTCAAAATTACCCCCCACTATTGTCTAATGCCTTAATTAAAACTAGGGACTTCCTGAGGGGGAGGGGGAGAGGGTGGGAGGGGAGGAACAGGAAGTCAAATATATGATGGAAAGAGAACTGACTCTGGGTGGTGAACACATACCACAACACATAGACGATGCGCTGTAGCAGTGTACACCTGGAACCTGTGTAGTTTTTGCTAACCAGTGTCACCCCGATAAATTTAACAACAACAACAAAAAAACGCCACAAAAAACAAACAAGCAAACAAACTAAAGACTGATGCAGGCCATTGAGAGTTAATTGAAATGTGTGGAATGTCAAATGGTAGGTTTCCACTGGGGAAGGGAGAAATCTAGGCTAATTTACCTAAAAAGCATGAGAAACCATTTTCCAACTGATGAAAGGGTTTCATTCTAAAAAGTTTTTTTCTAAGTTATTTTCTTAGAGTAAAAATATTTTGTTGAATCTCAATATAGCCACTACAGTTTCTTTTGACTAGTGTTTATATAGTGCATGTACAATTTTCTATTATGTATATACTTTCATTTTAAACCAATCTGAATCTTTATACATAACGTTGCACAAATAATGCCCTTTTTTGAGCCCGTAATCTATATATGAAATCTTTTATTATAGAATCATAAGCATGTAATTCTGTAACTTAACAATATCAGACTCAAACACATTTTAGGTGACATGTTAGGTGAAATGTTCAAATTGCTGTCCATCTCGTGTGAGACATTCAGAGATAGGATCCAGTGTTACTTCTGCCCGACACAGTATTTAAAGTATGTTGCTTTTAGTTGAGTAGCTTTCTTAGAAGTGGGTTGTCCATTTTTGTCTGTTCTGATAATCTTTGCCTTTTAGAAGTGATGTTTAGGCCATTTATATTTAATAATTAATATGACTGGGTTTAAATATAGCATTTACTATTTTTTTATGTTTGTTCTGTCTGTTCTTTGCCCCTTGCTTGGTTTTTTACTGAATTATTTTCAAGTAATTGAGTATTATTTTATGATTTATTTTATCTCAGTTATTGAATAAATACCAATACTTATTATATGTTTGGGTGCTTGCTGTAGAATTTCAACATGCACCTGTAACTTAGAATCTATCTTTAAATAATATTATACCACTTCACATATAGTGCAGAAACACAGCAGTACTCACCTGTGCTGCTCTTGTCTTGTTCTTTGTGTTACTATTGTCATGTGTTTTAAATCTATACAAGTATATGCTATAAACCTTAATGCATTTTTTATCTTTGCTTTAAGTAGTCAAAAGTTATCTTTTAAAGATAGTAAATATTGGGAAATATGTTTATTCAAATATCCACTGTTTTTTGCATTCTCAATTCTCTTTCTTTTTTGTTTTAATTTAAATATCTCTCTGAATTATTTTCCTTCTCCTGGAAAAATTCTCTTTAACATTTATTGTAGTGTAGGTTTACTACTGATTAATTTTTAATAATTCTTGTGTGTATTCATAAGTCTTTATTTTACCTTTATTATTGAAGATTATTTTTCTAGGCATGGACTTCTGTGTAAACAAGCATTTTTGGTTTTTGGTTGCTATCAGTACTATAAAGATGTCACTCCATTGTTTTATTTTTCCATAGTATCTAATGAGAAGTCTGGTGTCATTCTAATCTTTGTTCTGCCACGTAATGGGATTTTTTTCTCTTTATCATTGGTTTTCAAAATATGATTATGATGTAGCCTTTTTATGTGGTTTTTCTTAGGTTCTCCTATTTTGAGCTCTTTCTGTTTCTTTAATGTAGAGGATAATAGTTTTCATCAAATTTGGAAATTTTTATTTTTTCATTATATTTTTTGTACCCTTCTTTCCCCACACCTTAAGGAGAATCCAAAGACATGATGTTACGCTGTTGTTCAATAAGTGAATGATGTTATGTTTATTTTTAAAGACTTTTTTGTCAGTATTCCTCATTTATGATAGTTTCTATTGCTGTTTCTTCAAGTTCATTGATCTTTTCTTCTGTAATGTATAATGTGTTGTTAGTCCCATCCAGTATACTTTCATTCCAGATATATTTTTTAAACTCTAAAAGTTTCAGGTGGGCTTTTAAAAATATTTTTATTTATCTCCTCAAGTGATCATGCCTTTTCATACCTTCTTTGATCTGTGGTACATGTTTATAATTGTTCTTTGAATAAACATATTTGAATAAACATATTTCCCAATATTTACTATCTTTAAAAGATAACTTTTGACTACTTAAAGCAAAGATAAAAAATGCATTAAGGTTTATAGCATATACTTGTATAGATTTAAAACACATGACAACACAAACACAATTATTGTCTTTGTAGTTTTATTTCACATCTCTATCATTTCTAAGTATGTTTCTAGTAATTGGTTTTTCTCCTGCTGTGGAATCATACTTTTCTGCCTTTTTGAGTGCTGGCTAGTTTTTTATTGCATGCCAGACATTGTAAATTTTTTAAAAACATAGTTTTATGTTTGATTGTGTTGTATTCCTTTAAATGCTGTTAAAGTTGACTCTTGTATACTGTGAAGTTACGTGGAATCAGTTGGATTTTTCCAAGATTTTTTGGTTAAGATTTTGTAGTCTGGTTCAGAGCAGCCTCATTCTAGGACTGTTTAAGTCCCAATACTAAGGGAAAACCATGTGGCCAACACCACCCAATGCCCCTTGTGTTTAATCGTCTTTCCATTCTGACTGGTTGAGACACCAAATATTCCCATTCTTCTGTGAGTTACAGGAAAACTTCAGCCTAATGATTTCTGGTGCTTCTTTTCCCCATCCTTGGGTAATTTTTTACTGTGCATGTTCTGTGTATTAGCCAAAGTCTTGAGAGAACCTCTATAAGAGGGGTTTTCAGAGTCCTCTGTGTGCACCAGCCTCCTCTCCAGCAGTTTGTCATACAAACTTTCGTGCCTTTGGCCTTTCAAGTTCTGATTTATCTCCTTACTCAGCAAGACTGCTGGTTCTAGTCCCTAATTCCTGCATTACACCTGTAACATGTGGTGAACTTGGGAAATCTTTGTGTTTACTTTTATTATGTATTCATTTTTGTCTCAGGAATGATCATTCTGTATACCTGCTGTCCAGTATTTAATAAATAGTAATTATTTCCTTCATTTTCTCATAAAACCCCTTAGTTTCAACCTGTAATCAGGAGAGTATTTGGGTTTCTGTCTGAATCTGTGCTCCCCAAATTCCAATTCTTTTTAATCCCAAATAAACACTTATTGCTTCTCTCTGTGTTTAAGATAATAGGAAACATATTTCAAGTTTATGGAATACAAAACCTAAACACATTAAAATATGAAAGTAGAGGACATATTTAAAAAACAGGGAGAAATCTAGATTTTTAAAAACCGTTGAGTCTGTAAGAGAAAAGTAGCAGTGATCTCTTCGTTCTTTATTTCTAAAATTTCTCCTTGAAAATACACAATTTGACATTATTTATGTATACCAAGATGAATTATTTTCTAGTTTTTTTATGAATGAAAGTACATCTTCCACTTTCAACCAAGTTTGAGCTCCTTGATGGCTGGGTATGGACGACAACTGTGAAAAGATTACTTTTCAGTCCATACTATGTTGAACAGGATGACAAATGAATCACAAAATAATCGAGATTGTTGAACATCTTTATATTTTAATTGTGGTTTTATGGTTCATTTCTTGATATCACTAGGTTAAAACATGGTTGAACTTTGCAGATGATGCTTTGCTGAGAGTTTCAGAAACTAGACAGGGGCAAAACTGTTGTGGTTTTCCACCAAACAGTGGAGGCAGCGCTTTCTTTTCATTTTTTTTTAAAAAGGCAATCCTAGCATGCTTCTGAGACTCCGAGGAAGTCCTGATGAACTTTTATGACATCCTTGCCTTTGATGACCTCCTTCTGGTCCACTGTGAGCTAAATAAACACTACATAACCCAGATGCAGCTGCTGGAGCACAAGAAACGTCTGTAAAGCTTCTAAGGCATGTGACTGACCCTGGGGTATAGCCCTTTAAAGCTTTTCCTCAGATTCTTCTAACTTTCTTGGATTCACTCTCCTGACCTTATTAGGTTTAATTGTGACATTCATAACATGCTCCATAAACTGGCTATATCACTGATAGAATAAAATAATTTTCACATTTTTAACTCTTTAGGGAATCTCTATGGTTGGCTTGTATGTTTTCTTTGTTTGTTCTGTTTTGTTTTCTCTTATAGTCCCAGGGCTTAAGCCTCAGGGTTTTGTTTGTAGTTAAATGTCTTCCTTTATCCTCCAATGTGCACTTGCTTTAGGACCCAACTTGAAACTCAGGATGAAGGTTGGCAAAGGCTTTTACCCCTGTGAGGAAATTCAGTGGGGAACAGTGTTTCTGAACTCCCACATCCCTGTAGACGCTCGGTAGTGATTCATTTCACCAGCCAATCAGCAGTTTAATTCTATCTTTTCTCTAGTCTGTGTAGACTTTCCAGCCAAGTCATGTTCATCTGTTTTTCACTTCTAATTTTATGTATTTTTAAGGTAATCATGAAAAACTCCCCACCCTCTTCTTCTTGGCAAAGAGCTCTGCCTACCCTGAGCTATTTCAGAACAAAGGAGAAAAGAAACCATTGATGTTTTTCCTGACGTGCGCACACATGCTAAGTCTTGCCTTACAGTGTTCCCACTCATTGGTGAGAAAGGTGAGTCACCTGTGTCTGCGATTGTCACATGTATGTTAGTTATTTCCCCAGTCTTGTTTGCCCATCTGGCTTATTCTGTCATGGAAAAAAAAACAAACAAACAAAAAACATGTTTTAAATGGCTTAGCTAGAATGTTTATCTATTTCAAAGTGTTTTTCCTTTTTCTTAGGCGCAGCACCTGTTGTTGCTGTGTTATTGTTTATGTTGCCTCGGATTTTATCAGAGGGTGTAAGACAGAAACTTCTGTGAGATAGGACACATTCAAGTTTTGGATTTCAGAGTGCTGTTCACCACACTATTAAGATCAGGTGCTTACTATTGGCAACGACCACTTACAAGGAAGACAGTATTTTATTGTGAGTTTGTAAATTCACAATAAAGGATAGCTTAATAAAAATATTTGAGACAGTAATGGCACAATGTTAGACTTTTTAGGAGCATTAATACAAAACTTAACAAACTCTTCTCAAAGAATAAAGCAAACCTTGGCAGTTTTCTTTGCAGAAAATAGCTTTGAATGAGAGCTTTTGCTCTATTTTTGGCTCTTTAGCTCTTATCCAAAACACTGTGCTTTGAGTTAAAATAATATAATCTAATATTGTTTAATTTTTATTTCACTAGATATTGTGACAATTTTGAAAATGTGACAGTTGAATAGAGTTTG
This sequence comes from Lyroderma lyra, assembly GCA_004026885.1. NCBI lineage: Eukaryota > Metazoa > Chordata > Mammalia > Chiroptera > Megadermatidae > Lyroderma > Lyroderma lyra. Next base: position 79,564 of record PVJL010002549.1, on the reverse strand, counting down.
AGGAGCGACCTATTTCTGATGTAGGAAAAACCTCTGTACTATATAAATAAATCAATAGCTTGTGCTGATAAAATTATAAATATATAAACATATAGAAGTAAACATTAAAAGTTAAATATAATTATTACCAGTGAGATTCATTTATTCATTCATTTATTTAATATCTACCCTATTCCAGGCACTGTTATAGGCTCTGAAGATGTAGAGTTGAACAAAAGAGCTATTTCTTGCCCTCATGAAGTTAATATCCTAGGTTAAGAAAGGAAACACTAAAACAAAACAAAACAAAACCAAGCAAAGATCTGACAAGCAGTAAAGAGAAAGAAAGCAGGTTGAAGGGGGTGGAGGCTCCAAGGGAGGTGGATTTCGGATGAGTTAGGAGAGCTCTCTTAGGAGGTTCAGCGGTGATTCGGTGGAGAGAGTGCCATCTTTCTACCGAGGGAAGAGCGTTCCCCGCAGAGCCATCGGCAAGCACCGGTGCCCGGTGCCCGGGGAGGAGACTGTGCTCGGGGCAAACAGCCGGAGGGCCAGTGCGCGGGGCACAACCTGAGCCAGGGAGCCCTCACGACGGAGGGGAGAGGGGAGGAGACCAGGGCAGCTGTGAAGGGCCCTGTCGTTCAAGGACATACGTGCACAGCCCTTGTTAGTGGAGCGGGGCTGGAGGAGAGTGAAGGCATTTACTTGGCTTAAAAACATGAATACGACTGTTAGTTCTAACAGAAAGGAGACTGGTGCGGGAGGGCCGGCTGGGAAGCTGCTGCTCCTAGTCCAGACGAGCACGGTCCTGAATGCGTGGTGACCCTGGATGGCTACACTGCGTGCTTTATTAAGACCCGGAGTCTTGGGTCATACCCTATGATAAAACCCGTTAAGTTGGGGGTCCCAGAAAAGATGACCTCCTTGTTAATACATGTAACTTCTTAATTCTCTTAAACGTGTGTATTCACATATGGAAGTCGCAGTTATGTCTGAGCTAAATGGATAGACAGTATGAGTGCCTTTTAAAGCACACACACACAAAACAGTAACATTTTTGCAGCAAGATGTATGAATATTCTTATTCAGTGGGATAAAAAAGAAGGAACATGAATGTTTGGTCTTGTGTCAGTTTAGGTCAAGTTTTCCCCCAAGATGCATAATGAGAGTACTTTGAATTTTCAGAAATATTTGGATTTTAAAATTTCAGATCTGTCACCATGGACCTGTGTAATAACTGCTACATCTATTTGTGCGAGTATAGAGTCACTGTAAATATTGTTCATAACACCACACAAGTATAAAGCAGCCTTTCATCAGAAAGGATTATCTTAATATATATTCTGACTGATAGATGAATCAAAATTAAGAAAAAAAATATCTATAAAATAGATTTATTTTGGGACGTTATGAGCTGTAGGCTCTTAAAACACTAAATGCAGGGAGGGACTTTTTCTTATCTGCCTAAAGACAGACCCCTCAAAAGGAACTCCGTTGTCATAGATCCCCTTCCTGGGAGTTCATCAGTCAGAGAAGATTGCCTCTTGTCACCGGGAGAGGAGACCGAAAGTCCGCCCCACACCTGGACAGGCTCTGTCACAAACCATCGTACCTCCCACATATTCTGCTCAGGGTCCATTCATCCTTTCTAAAGGTCATTCACTCTCCTCTAAGAGGCCTACGACCCCGTCTGCTTCCCCCATTAAGATGGTATTTAATCCTGAAATCTGAAGCCACATCTTTGAGTTACTCATTTTTCCCTGGATATGTGTAGATGAGGTAAACGTGTTAATACATATGCAGGATCTGGCACAAATAATACCCCCTTTTTATGAGTTGGTAACCTGTATCAAATCTTTATTACAAAATCATAAGCATGTAATTCTGTAACATAACAAGCACACGCTGACATTTTAGGGCGTTACTTCTGCCAGACCCCGTATACACGTTGTACATGTAACTCCGTCTTCTCTTACAGGAATCCCTGCTAAGGACTCAGGACAGTGAAGGGAACGTTCCTTTTCCTCCCCTTGCCACTCCCAGCTGAGGAATTCAGTCAGGTCCTGTGTTGTCTGAAGCTCAGAGGTGAAGCAGCTTATCTGACTTTTCTTTCCTTTCCCAGTGCCAGGAATGGGGACTCGGAGGTCATACCCTCCGTCCCAGTCAGACCAAGTCATTTACACGTTTGGAAACCAATCCATGAAGGGTTTCAGGGAGTGGGTGAAGCCATAGGTTAAGGTCAATGTGAGGGAGATACTTTGCTGTAGAAAGACCTTCAGAAATCCCTTAAGTTTGGAGGGCTCTTATTTTACATGTGTGAAGGGCAGGAGACAATCTGGGCTCATCTCTGAAAGGTGTGTCCAGCCCAGAGCCCCTGTAGGGAGCCTGGTTGGCTGGTTCCCTCTCCCCGCCATGGTTGCCATGGTTGCCTAAGGACCTGCATAACCCCTGGGGCAAGAAGGTGCTGGTTTTCCCCAAAGACAGAGCTATTTGGATCTTGGTTCCTAATAGCAGAAGCCCTAGAATTAGAGGTAGGAGTGAGCAGCCTCTTTATATAAAACTGTCTACTCAGTTTGTTGACAGAATTCAACGAACCAAACTAAACCAAATGGAAACTCTGCTTTGAGTGCATAAACAATATGTAGAGCTTTTGGTAGGATGTCCTTCAGTCATGTCAGTATCTAGTAGTCAGAAGCAGCTTAAAAATTGGATTTTGCACCGTCTCTGGGATTTCATTCAGTGACCTCCCACAATCAATAATCTACAAGATCAATGCTCATTTTTTGTGTATATCTCAGCATTGTATATCTTAGTTTATACATGATTCAAACACCCCTGGTGGAAATATACTGGTATAATAATCGTACAATTATTCTAAAACATCAGCCCCCAGAATCTCCCCTTTGAAAATAATAGTACTTCCTTTTTGGTTCAGAATAAAATACGGCTGGTGTTTACCAAAGGGTTCCTGGGTCTGTGTGTGAGCACGTGTCGTTAGTACAGCTAAGCTATTTCACAACCTTTTTTCTGACTTGTTGAACTTGGAGCTTCTCCAACACCATCTTTTTTTTTTTTTTTTTAATGCTTTTAATTACAAGAACTTTAATAAGGCATCTGAAGTCTTTCAAGTTGGTCTCCCCACCTAGATAAAAAATGCCAGGGGTGTGGAAAATTAGTACTGCCAGCAACACACCATCCAGAATAGCAACATTTATATTCTGATTCCACGTTGCACTGGCTGTAGGGAAACGGTACTCGTGCTATGTTAGTTTTTCAGAATCACCATGGTGAATTTATGCTAAAGATGCTTTTCTCTAAGATTACAGAGTAGGAAAATCAAATTATCTTAAGTTACAGAATAGTACAATATATGCGTTGCTAATGTATAAAAAAGAAGAACACTTTGGTTGGAATTGTGAAATGATCTGACGTTTTACATGCTAAAAGAGCAAATGACTACAGGCAGGGAAAGGGATTCGCAAGAACAGTATTTTTCAGTTAAAATACTCTTAAAATACTGTTTTTATTTTCAATTGCTAGACCATTGTGAAGAAAGGTTTTAAGATGATGGACTTGTATGTTTTTTGCAACACTTACTTCAGATGCAGCCAAGAATTCATGCAGCCCAACACCTCTGGATGAGTTATACTAGTGAGTGCAGAGGGAATTTCGTTAGGTGGTACAAATGCACCATAACACATCACTAATGAGAAACTAGTTCTCTGTAGGCAATATTGGCTTCCTAAGTTCACTGCATGTTGCTTGGGACATGTTAGTTTGTGGTGAGCATTTCACGTGGATAATCTCCTTAGATGATTCAAAGCACTTTCTATTTTAGATTGGACTTTTCCAGACTACTAAAAATGAGACCTATGGCACGCATTACAAGCAATTTTTTTCTAGGTTTCAAAATAACTTCTCATTGTTATAGTTACTGATGGTATTAGTTTGTCAGAGCTGCCATAGCAGTTACCAAAGACTTGGGGGGGCTTCAAAAACAGAAATTGATTTTCTCCCAGTCATGGAGGCTGGAAGTTAGAGGCCAAGGTATCAGGAGGTGTGGTTTCTTTTGAGGTTTCTCTCCTTGGCTTACAGATGGGCACTTTCTCCCTGGGTCCTCACATGGCCTTCCCTCTTTTTGTGTCTGGGTCCTGACCTCTTCTTATAAAAACAACGGTCACATTATATTAACTCCCACCCCAAATTAACTCATTTAACCTCAGTGCCCTCTTGTAAGAGCCTGTCGCCACATACAGTCACATTCTGAGATACCAGAGGATAGAACGTCAACATATGAATTTTGGGGGTTACACAGTTCAGCCACAACACCGTGGGCTTGAAAATCAAATAGTGAACTAATCTTTGTGAACTTTGTCACCTAAGTTTTCTAAACACAGTGCTGGAAGTTTCTGTGAGAATGGAGTCCTCAGGTGAGAGAGAGAGAGTGAGTGTGTGTGTGTGTGTGTGTTTGTGTGTGTGAGAGAGAGAGAGTATGTGTGTTTGTGTGTGTGAATCTGCCTTCTCAGCTTAAGGCAGAGTGCTTTAGCAAGGGGACAGGAACAGCAGTAACGTGTGTGGTTTGTCGATGCCTTTGAAAGGCTTGGAGAGAGTTGAAGGGTGAGAGGTTGGAATACTTCGGGGCCTGTTCGACGCTTGGCGTCCACTGCAAATGAAATGTGAGGAACACCTGTGTGTGAGCGCAGTGCAAACAGGTGGTGGGAACCGAGCAGCAGTCAGAGACTCACTGTCTTTTTGTCTGCGTGTCCCCTGAGGACCCAGAGAGGTCAAAAAGTGTGACTGTAACGAACAGCAGAATCAAACCTGGAATCTAAGTCCCCAGACAGCCGTTTCTCTCTGTCTTACTTTATGTTCTCTGGGTTGAATTGACTCCAAATTCTTTGTTTTCTTTAATGACTTGATTCCCTGGTTGTCAAAATCCTTGTGCAATGCACATCTGTTGCTTTATTCTTACCTGGCATCCCTTCCTCGTTACTCAGCATCAGACCTTTTTGGTTTGTTTTTGTATGTTGGCTTGAGAGCTGTTCCCTCCCCACCTGACACAGAGCTGTTCTGTCAATCCGGAGGCCCTCTCACACTCATCATGGAGACAGGCACATTCCTCAGCTTTATTGATCAGAACATTCTTGAAAGAATTGCAGTTGATGCTAGGAGATAGAGGGGTCCTTCTTTCAGAAATTATGGCCTTTGAGGAGCATGTGAGCCTTGGAATTGATGGGACAGAGACGCTGATTGCAAAAGAGGAAAGGAGACCTAAAAGAGCTGGAGAGAAGTAAGAAGAGGAAAGACGGCTAGGAAGAGAGGAGCCCGGAAGTCAAGGCCGGGCTCGGCCATTCGGGCCTGACCGAGCAGGGCCGAGCCTGGAGCACCGGCCGTGGCTGTAGTTCGTGGTGACTGCCACGGTGAACACTTCTTTCCATTCCCCTTAAGGTAGGGTTGGCGTTCCTTTTCGGCTGTGTGTAAAAGAAGAAGAACGATCAGCACACCGAGAAAACCAATCCTCTCCGGAACAAAAGAAGCCCCTCTCCATCCCTGTCTGATGAGGGCGGAGTCCACCTCCCAGCCCTGAACCCGGGTCCTGGAATGGAGTCCTAGTCCCACGGGGCGAGAGCAGTGGGGATGGCCCTGCGGGTGACAGCCCGCACAGGCGCACGGCGGTGGCGCTGCACATAAGGAGCTAGGGAGCGTTCCCCTTGCCCGATTCCCTTGAGGATGACTATTTTAGTTTTGTTTTCATTAAGTTTGTTGTGGAAAACTTAACTTCAAACATGTCATCCTTTCTGAGGGTGGAAAAGGGAACAGGCTTACTTCCCCCTTGGAGAGAGCCGTCCGGAAAGTATCCAGCCGTGTAATATGAAAACTAAAGGCATTTATGGCCGGATGTTTTCCGGACAGCCCTTGTATGTTGTAAATTTGTTTTTGTTTGTTTGTTTGTTTGTTTGTTTCCCTGGCTGGGAGTCAAACCCAGGCCGCAGCGTTGAGAGCACCAATAACCACCACACCACCAGGGAACTCCCATATATTGTAATTTTAAAGCATGTTGAATGATAGCATCGCCTTTTGGCCCTTGCACCCTCAGGGATATACACTAATACTTGTGGGGGGTGGGGATCTAACAGATACACATGTCTGGGTATCTCTGTTTCAGACCTGATATATTGACCTACCTTCCCCAAATCCCACTCCAAACAAAATTTCAAATTTAATCGATACTGTATACATGGAATAAAAGTTACTCCAAGTCCCTCTCCATCCACATTTCTGGGCTCATTCCCATGGTATACATCAAGTATGGCAAAGGCCAAGTTACCTGACTGTATTGCAGAAGGTAGAAGATAAACTTCAGGGCCCAGGTTTATTTTGGGTGGTTGAAAGGCTCAACGTCACCTCAGTGAGGAGGAAACCTCATCTAGAGGGAAGGTTCCCATGGCCAATCTTTTCCATCGCAAGGAAGTCTGCCAGTGGTCAGGTTGTGACCTACCCAAGAGTATTTTCTTCTCCAGCTAAGGTAAGCCACATGACAAGGCTTCATTTCCATTAAATGAATTGTTTCTTAACAAATTATTTTAGTTGTAGATTCAAAATTCCTTCTTTCAGCATTTATTATGTTGATCTTAGTGAGTCCGGTTCTTTTTCCATGGTCACCCCATGCTCTTCCTATTCTAACTCCGGTTTGACGGAAGTATATTTAGAAGCTTCTTTGACTGATCCAAGAGGTGCTATCAGAAGTGTGTGGAACATAGAAACATAAACTGAGTCAAGATTGAACCTAAATCAAAATAACCTTATGTAAGAAAAAGGTCATTTTGTTTTGCATTCAGTAAGTCTTATTCAGTATTATTTTTAAACAGTAGTCAGAGAATATTTTTGATCATATGACATGTGTTACCAGTGGTACTCAAAACAGAAAATAAAAAGTGTGTATAAAAAGTACATGCACGTGTGTGTGGGCCGTGGCTGGGTGGGTGGGTGTATTCTATCTTTGGAGACTGTAGGGTAGAATAACATATGTCAGGTCAGCAGTTAAGTCAGTATATCATCATTTCCATTCTGAAGACGAATAGATGGCTTCTCAAACCATGGGGGTATAAGTATTCTGAGTATGTGAGGTGACAGAAGGTGACAATTTGACATGCAAAGAATATCAATAGTTGGTACAATCACCAGCATTCATAGGGAAAAAATATATAAGTGAACCTTCTCCCTCTTATTTTGAGCATGAAGAGCTGAGTGTTCATTTTCTCCTTGACTGATAATCTACACGCTTTGTGGAAAGCTCCTCAAAGAAGAAAGCAACCCCAAGCTCAGATAAAAAAAAAAGTGTTGAGAAAATAAGGAACATCCATAGGGCCAACAGGATGTATTTACTGCCAAAGGAAGCGGTTACTTTTTAATCGGAAGACTATTATTAGATAAAAGACTGTCTGAAATTGAAAAAAAAAAAAAAGAGGAATAAAAAATCTGGTGGACTTCTTTCTCTAGTGAGATAAGCAATATTCCTAAATCATATAGCATAAAATGTTGCCTCCATAAGAAGTGACAAATTTGACTGTAAATACTGTACTCATTTTACAAATTTCCTTAGTGATTATTAAACAACTATGAGACCCAGTTTTTCCATTTAAAAGATAAGCTGAATTCCATTGCATTTGCTTAATAAAAGGTCATACAATCAACGAAATGGTTTTTATGCCTTCACATTGCTCCCTAAGGAAGGCACTTACCCTAGGAACTGTGTTGCCTGATGACAAGTAGCAGTTGCATTTACCCTGAGAGTGTCCAATACATTGCTTTGCCTAATTTGCATCTATCTATTAAATGGTTTAATTAATTTTGCATTGTGCTTACTGACTAGTTTTAATTAGCAGTTAAATCAGTTCAGTTAACGAAAAAAATGTACGTGTTTACATGGATGCAAATCACAATGAGTTAGTTCTCAGGGCTCAATTCAAAAACTGGTTCCATGCCATTGGTGTTGGATTTCTCTGAAAGGCTTTGCTTTTAAAGAAGAAATTCTGTAGCTATTGTTCCTCCCTCCATAAATTATGGACATTTATGATTCACTATCTGATCAGCTTCTCCTGGACTTCCTCCTGTTCTATAGTGAGGAAGGTTGTAATCCATGCTGAAGGTCCCGGGGAAGGTGTGCTCTGTTCTTGACTGAAGACGTTTCTCGTACGTGAGTTCCAAGAATGTCTCCTGCAGTTCCGACTACACTTGGGTTTTCCTTGGGAAACTGTTCTGTGACAACCACAGTGTCTCCAGGGATGGTTGCATGATTAATGGTGACACGACAGAAAACATCCCCCTGTTGTGGTCCCTGGGCAAGTTGATGTTCAAGAGGAAAAAAATGAGGCCATTCAATTTTAAAATTTGTTTCATTTCTAAATTCAGTAGGTTCTTCATCTACTAATTTGGCTTCTGTATAAGAAAATCGTCAACCACAAACAATTGTGCTGTTTAAAATCTTATCAACGAATATTCCTAATTTATAAAATATAATTCTGGCCCCTTTGACTCATTTGGAGGTGGTCTGCTTAAAAAATAAAAGTTTTCAGAGGAAGAAAACGTATAAGAAGAAAGGCCTTTATTTATTTCACTCTGCAACTTCAGAGAAACCAGGATGGCACTTTCTTCTAGCTGTAGAGTCTATATCGTCAAAGGAGACAGAAAGCAGATTCAGGGACATCAAGGGCTCAAAGACTACGTCATCAACAGGAATAGTAAAGTTTTAAAAGATATCTTTTTCTCGGAGGTAAACTTTAGAGCTTTCATTATGAGGTGATGACTTTAGTTCTTCCAGCCACTCTGTGTGTGTTGAGAAATCACTTGCAGGCTGTTGAGGAGGTATTTCAGTAGCAAGCTCTTTCTCAGTAATCTCTAACTCCAGGCTTCTTCGAACTTCTCGCTGTCAGCAGGAGCACAGGATGGCTGGGCTCTCTTGTCAGCTTTTACAAATTCCACAGAAGGAGAAGGCAGTCCAAGGAAGTGTCATTTATTTACTTGAGCAAAAGCCCTTTTCTGTGTCATTCATGTTAATACATTTTTTAACGTAAGTCGAGAAATGCAGCATTATACAGTTCAACTGGGTTCTTCTTACTAAAATGCAGTATCAGGACAAGTAAGTCATCTCAGGAACGTGGCCAAGGTTGGGATGAATGGTGGTCTGCAGCAAGTGGGACCTGCAAACTAGAGCAAGAACAGACTTCACTCATGCTCCTGATGCTGGATACGTAAGGAACTGGTTGCAAGCCCAGGAAACCTTGAAAACCAGTTTTATTTACACAGCAACCAGAGAGAAAGTGAAATATTCTTGCTACAGAGAGAGTGCTATATGAATATATGTTCTTTATAGAAAATTCTGTTTGGCAACAGATTATCACAATGAAAATAAAAGCAAAAATACCTACGATCATCACACCTCCCTCGGTAACTCATTTACTCTCCAAAAATAAAATCATGAAGTGATTTTTATGCGTATACGAGGGCTGTCTGGATAAAACCCAGCCCTAAGTGCCTCTGTGGTTCACATTACATGGCTGGGTGCTTTCTGGACAGCCCTCATATATGTGTAAGCCTAAGCTTTTCCAGTTAATTTTTATTAAAACTTTCCTAGATGTACATATAGGAAAATACATCAAAATAGTAGTACATTATTCATCTAAGGGCATACTCTGTAAGTTTTCAACATTTGGAAATTTCCCAAGACATCACGTATGTCTCAGAAGTGGTCTTAGGAGATGTTCCATGTAGAAGTGACATTCTGCATTCTGCAGTTGTTGGACGTAGTGTTCTGCAAATGCCAATTAAATAAAGGTGGTTCACATCTTATCAAATCTGCTTTATCGGTCCTGATTTTATTTCTCATTATTCTGTTAATTACTGAGATGTGGTGTTATAAACACCAACTATGATGGTGGGCTTGTCCATTTATTCTTTTTGTGTTATTAATTTTTACTTCATTTATGCTTTTTAAACCTTTTGATTCTGAAATCAATATATATTTGTAAGAGGTTGCTGATTTGGTACAGAGGGGTCTGTGTACCCTTTACCCAATGTCGCCCAATGTTTACATCATTTTTTTATCTGAAAATTATCACTTAATATAAATTTATTACATTGTTATGGAGCCAAAATAGACATGACATTTATTACGTAAATGTTCAGTCATGGATATTATTCCAGAGGCACATTTAAATTCCAATATAAATATTGAAAAGCATGCATTTCAAACTAAACATGTTCAGATAGACAGCTAATTTTAAGTAGTAGTTTATGTCCTACAAATAAGAATATCTTCTCTTTCTTTTTTATAGCTTTATCGGGATATAATTCTCATAAGCTTCACCTATTTAATGTACACAATCCACTGATTTTTAGTATCTTCAAAGAGTTGCCTAAGCATCAGTATAATTGGTTTTAGAATATTTCATCATGCCAAAAAGAAGCCCTGTATTTAATAGTAGTCATTCCCTAGTCCCACCCCTTCCTACCACCCACCACAGGCAACCATCAATCTAATTTTTGTGTCTATAGATTTGTCTTTTCTGGGATATTTCATGTACGTGGAAACTTAATGGTCTTTTGTTCACTTAGCATAATGTTTTCAAGATTCAGTCATGTGGTAGGATGTAGCATTACTTTATTGTTGTTTATTGCTGAGTACTATACCATTATATGGATATATCACATTTGTTCATTCATCTGTCAATTGATGGATGTTTGGGTTGTTTCTACTTTGGACCAGTAAAAGTAATACTGCTGTGAACACGTGTGCACAAGTTTTTGTGGGAAATTGTGTTTTCCTTTTGTTTGGTTATATGTATCATCTTGTTTATATGGAAACTCTGTGTTTACCATTTTGAGAGACTGCCCAAATGATTTCCAAAGCAGGTGTACCATTTTAGATTTCCACTAGCAATGCATTAAGTTTCCAGTTTCTCCACATCCTCACCAACACTTATTATTTTCTGGGTTTTTATTATAACCATCCACACAGAGGATCTATAAGGAAATAGGGATTTGAACAACATGATAGATCCAATGGACTAGCCCACAGCTAAAATCATACTTAATGGTGAAAAACTGAAAGCTTTTTCTCTTAGATCATAACCCTGTTGCTGGTGGAGGATCTTGCCTTGATAGTGATGAAAATGCAATAGCTGTGAGGTATAATAAAGTGAAGCCAATAAAATGAGGTATACCTGTACAGAAAACACTGAATAATCCACCAAAAACGGAACTAATAAATGAATTCAGTGAAGTTGCAGGATACAAAATGAACTTACAGAAATCAGCATGTCTATACACTAAAAACAAATGATCTGATACAGAAATAAGTAAACCTATTTATAATAGCATCGAAAAGAATGATATACTTAAGAATCAGTTTAACCAAGGAGGTAAAATATCTCTGTCATTAAAACTATAAGCTGGTGATTAAAGAAGTTGAAGACACAAATAAATGGAAATATATCCCATGTTCATGGATTGGAATAATTAATATTGTTAAAATTTTCATACTAACCAAAGCAATCTATATATATGGTCCGAGAAACAGTGCAGATGCTGCCATTATGATCATGTATTGCTGAGTTCTATTTGCTAACATTTTGTTAAAGATTCTTGTTTATATTATGAGGGGTATTTGTATAATTCGTATAGTTTGTGTGTGTGTGTGTGCGCGCGCGCGCGCGCGCACATGCATGCGTGCATGCTGTCTTTGTCTTGTTTTGGTAAGAGAGTGTTACCTTGAAGGAGTGTTTAGTAAGTGTTGATTATATCCTGTATGTTCATTGAGCTATTGAGGTCTTCTGTATCACTGCTGAAATTCTGTCTAGTTGTTTTACAGATTGTTGAAAGGAAATCTCCAAATTTGCCTTTATTTTTATTTGCAGTTCTATGTTTACTTTACATATATTATTACTCTGCCGTTTTGTGCATATATATTGACAAATGCTATTTTTTCATGAAGACAGTTTTATGAAGACAGCTTATATTTGGGTCATACATTTTATTCATTCTGCCTATTATTTGCCTTTTAATGGGTAGATTTAGACCATTAGCATTTAACATCATTATTGATATGGATTAAGTCTGCCATTGTTTTGTTTTCTGTTTGTTCTCTCTGTTTCTTTTCCTTTTCTCCCTGGCTAGTGGTAAGTTATTTGAACATTGGTTTAGAATTCTATTTTGATTTATTTATTGTTTTAGGTGTATCACTTCATATAGTTTTATTTAGTGGCTTCTTTAGATGTTATATTATATACACATAATTTATCAAAGCTGACTGATTTTGATACGTTACATCTGAGAAAAGTCCAGAAACATTAACTTTCTTTTTGTATTTCTGCCTGCTTCCATTTATAATATAACTAGCTTAAATATTTTCTCTACATACATGAAGAAGCATTTAAGAGAGTATTATAATTTTTGTGTCAACTGTCAAACATAATTTTTAAAACTTTAGAAGAAAATAAATATGCATTCACCTATATTTTGCTCTTGGTGTGTTCCTCCTTCCATCCTAATAGTCTAGTATTTCTTCCTTTAGCATTTCCTGTCTGTTTAGAAAACTTCTTCTATGCATCTCAGAATGTATTGGTTTCACCTTCATTCCTGAAGGATATTTTCAAAGGTGTAGAATTCTGAAAGGACAGTTCTTGTCTTTAGGCACTTGCAAAATGTGCCACTCCTTCCTGGCCTCCATGGTTTCTGTTGCAATGTCTGCCGTCTGTCCCTCGTCCCTCTTTGTTTATTTCTTCCTTTTAGGTAGCGTGTCTTTTCTCTTTTACTGCCCTTAACTTATTTTTCTTTTGTTTTCAGAAGTCGGACTGTGCTGTATTTTGTGTATTTCTTTGGCTTTATCCTGTTTGAGATTTTTTCAGCTTCTTCAGTCTGTAGCTTTATTTATTTAATTAATTATTTAGCCAAGTTTGGTAAAGTTTCAACCGTTATTCACTTAAACATGTTTTCAGCCCCACTCATTCTTTGCTGCTTCTGGGAGACCAATGACACAAGTATTAGGTCTTTTGTTAGAGTTGCACATGTTTCTGATATTCTGTTTATTGATTTTTATTAGGCTATTTCCTCTCTGTTGTCTGGATTAAGCAACTTTTATTGTTCTATCTTCAAATCGCATAATTTTTTCCCTCTGTCCTCTGAATTCTGTTGTTGAGTCAGTTTTTATTTATTTATTTATTCATCTATTTATTTATTCATTTATAGTTTTAAAGCTTCCATTTGGTTTTTCTTTATATTTTTCATTTGTTGGCAAAGACCTTGTATTTCTTTGCGGAATATATATTTTTTTGCTTCTTTAAGCATGCTCATAATTGTTCATTGAAGCCATTTTATGGTGGCTTCTTGAAAATCTTAGCCAGATAACACCAGCATCTGTGTCCTCTTGGTATTGGCATCTATTAATTGTTTTTTTTTTTTCTTTTTTCAATTTGAGTTCTTTCTGTTTCTTGGTATGATGAGTAATTTCCATGTGAAACCATCTTCTTAAATCCTGAAATCCCTAGCTATGCTCCACTCACAGAGTCTTATTATGTTTGTTTAATATGTAATGACCAGGGATCATTATACTTAGCAGGAGTGCTACAGAAAAGTACTTCTGCTCTGTCTTCCCGGAAGTGGAAGCCCTGTTTCGTGTGTTTTAAACTCTCCACAAAGCATTGCGATGACTTCCTGACATACGTACGTCTCTCTTATCATAGCATAATAAAGTGGTTATTGTGAACATGTAGGATAGACAGGCATGTATTTTGCAACTAAAAATGAGGGCTCAAGACGCAGATGTTTTCAGATCACCAGAATATGACCGGCACACCCATCCTGGAACTAGCAAAAGCAGGGCTCAAAAGTGCATATTTGAACAGCTTCTGATTCTATGTGAATCTACCAGATTGCAAATTTTGGAGATATGGCTATACATTAAAACTCCACCTGTGTACTTGAATACGTATCTGTGTGCATGTATTAACAAACCTTTAGGATCACCTTGTAAATTACTGGGTTTCATTTTCATTTTGTCATTGAAAACACTCCTTGGCCCTTGGCCTCGACAAACAGGCTAATTCTACTAAAACCTAAAAACTTTAGTGAACATTCTTACCATGTGAACTCTGCTGTTTGCAGCATAGATATTCCTTTTATTGTTTTCAATTCACCTATTTATCTAACACTTAATAAAAGAATCCTTTTTTCCCCCCAGCAATTATGTTAAGCCCTGTGATACCACAATATACTTGAAAAATATAGTCTCTGGTCTTTGTGAAATTTGGAGTCTGCTCTCACAAAATCTTTTTCCATTCCTATATTTCTTAATGTGCTTTCCTTGTCCCCTGTCACCAGAGTCTGATGGTCAGCTGGGGATCCACATGCATGTTTTTAAGAAACATTTCCAACTGATTCTGCTACAAGTAATCCCATGGATAGACTGAGAAACTCTGCTCTTAGAGTCAGCTAGAAATGTCAGCAAATGAAATAAAGCTCATGATAGGGGTGATATGTTTTGGAGCCTCATTTCTTCCCAATTCTCTCTATATCCCCAATGTCATTCCCAAAGAAAAACCGGTGAAAGAATGTGGATCTGCTGTTGTGTTATTCTGCAGTCCAAAGAAAAGATGGGCACATTGTATCATTGTGTAAAGGAAGTGTACATGGTCCTCAGAGCAGAGAAATCCAGGTTCTAGTCTGAATTGTAAAACAAGTCTTGGACTACAAATAAGGCACTTAAAAATAACAACGACCTTTAACCAGAGTTTATATTTTTGCAGCTAACAGTTCCCAAATTGGAACTTCGCTGCAATCCCAGATGCGGTATTTCCATTGTATTTCTCTTCCATGTGAGGACACTGTAGCTCAGAAGTTAAGCAGTCTGTTTAAATCAGCTAGTTGTGGAGGTGATGACTTCTGAATTTATTTTCTTTTTTCATTAAATTTTTTATTTTTAATAGTGTGGTGACATTATTCGTAAACCCCTCTCTTCCTCCGTACCGATGATCCATTTTCCTCTCTTCACTCTCGTACGAACAGTGCCTGGTAGTGCTTGTACTGCCACGTCTCTGCGAAGAATAGTGTGACAGCTGTGCTAAGTTTGGTCATCTTTTCACCCATTTAAAGGCCACTTCCTGTTCTGTGTTATTTTTGTGAGTTTTCCTCCTCAGCTCCTTTTCTGCTGGGTTGACTGTATTCCTTCTATATTTCCAGAAATCACCTTCATTTACTGGAAGGAGTGTTTGCACATGTGTCCCCATTTGGGATTTCATTTGAAGTGATTGATAGTTTATCTCCCTCCTTTTACCATTCTGAACTGTTTAAAAACACAGCTGGAGCTTTCTTATATTCAGGTAATGGAAGTCTTCACCTATGTCTTCTAGAACCTGCATGGTCTCTTCCCTTTTCTTTTTTCATTTTAAGCTTCGATCCACTTGGAGTTTAACCTCCTCCCAGAGTGAAAGAGACTCCAGCTTGGCCTTGCTTTCCCGTCCGGGCACCTACGTTCCCCAGCAGCAGCGATTTCCATCCGTACTCGCTTAACGTGCATTGCCTCCTTCGCGGCGCGGGGCGCGGCCTGGCGCGTGGGGTCTGCGCGGGACTCCCGCTTCTGTCCCGCCGCGCCGCTGCGCACTCCTGTGTCACCAGCGCGCCCTCAGGGTGCGGAGGATTCTTGTTGTTCGAGCGCCCGCTAAGGTGGCTCCCTCCTCAGAGCTCTTCCTTTTCAGGATGTCATCCTGCTCCTCTTACTTACTTTCTATTTGGCCTTTTGTTGGTATATTGATTGGGAATGCATGACATGTTTGAGCTGGCCTAATGAGAGTTAACAGGGTATGATAATGGGTGTTTCTATTCCAGAATATGCTATTTGTACCATGTAGTTATGGGTCTTTCAACATGGTTTGATTTTTTTATTCTTTACATAGTTTTTGCCTATTTATTATAAAGTTTATTCTTAGATATTTTATCTCTTTCATTGCTTTTCTCTCGGTGTGTGTATATGTATCTAGCTATGCATACATAGTTTTTCTAATTGTATCATAAAATGCTTTGATTGCTGTGTAGTATTTCTACATAGTGTTTTAAAAATATTATTGATTCTCCTGGTGTTTGCAGTAAGTTTTCAGTAGATTCTGTGAGTTTTTTTTCAGATCGATAAGCTCATCTATGAATAGTAGCTGTTGTATCTCCTCCTTTCAGTTTGTGTATCACTAATTTTGTTCTCTTGTGTGATGCTGTTGGCTGGTACATGCACTACACTATTAAAGAGTATCAGTGCTGATGAATACCGTTGTCTGAATCCTGCCTTTAGCAGAAATGGCTTTGCTATTCCCCGTTAAGTGCTGGTTTTTACTAAGATAGTTATATTTTATAATGATAAGAGACTTTGTTTCCATCGTATTGACTTTTTTTTTTTAAAGATCCTATGAGGAATGTTGAGTGGACTTTCAGCATCGGCTTTGATTGGCTTCTCCAGAAGTTGACCTTAGGAATAGGATGGATGTGTAAGTCATTTACTGAGGAAATGGTCCCAGGACACAGGGGCAGAGAAAGCCAGCATGTGACTGCAGGCAGCAGTCCTGCCAGGGTTCCGGCACTTTCCTGCAGGGTAACTCTGGGATGCAAACTACACCCCAGAAGAGTCCCAATCCAAAGTGGGAAACTGAATTTCGTAGTCTCACCTTTTATGATCACTGGTTGATGGCCACAGAGATCATGGTTAGGAGAAGGACGCACAAACCACAGGCACTTTAAGGTCTCCGTGTATCTGTTCAAAGAGAATAAGCCCTCTGAAGGTCAGTAGCATTTCCTAGCTGTTGCAAGCCCACCTGGAGGTGGGGGTGGGGCGGCTGCAATGGGAGAGGCTCAGAAATGGTTAAAAACCTACCTGAGTTGGGTTCCCTGGTGATGTAGTGGCTAGGCGTCTGCGCTCTCACTGCCACGGCCTGGGTTTGATCTTTGCTCAGGGAATCAACCAAAAATACATACATACATACATACATACAAACAAACAAAAACAAAAAAACCTACCTGAGGGGTTCTAAGCACAGCACAGATGTGGCACCCTGTGCTGTTTATGGAGTTGATTGTAACTGTTGTTCTTTGACATTTTGATATGATAAACCGTATTAACAAATTTCCCCAAAGTTGAATACCTTTCATTGCTAGATTAAGCTCCTTGGATCACGGTAAAAGCTTGTCTTGGTAATTTTTGTGATGGCAGAAGTAGTTCTCATAAAACTCTTGTTTCTTCTAGAGACATTGACCTGCTTAAACTTTTTGAAGTCAGTTTGCTGTATTGCATTGTCCTCAAAAAATGTCCATTTTATCATGGCTTCAATTTTAATTTGCATTAGATTATATAAAATAGATTCTCTTGAAACTAATGCTAGAATTAGTTAGCCTTTGTCATTTCTTATTTTGTATTTTTGTGCTTTGTTCCTTTTATGCCTTGAATAATTTATCTAAAGAAATATTTATGTGATTGATTTAATTATTTTTGAAACCAAGGTTATATTAATTTGGTATGTTTATTTGGGGGGGCTTGTTGTTTGCAGTCTATCACACTAATTCTTTCCTTCTCTCTTCAGTTATACTTGCCTTTTCCCCCCATTCCTTCTCCTACACAACTCAATTAAGTCAGTTGTGTTGTAATCTTACATATTTCTGGACTTTTCCTTGGTTGTTAGCTCTTGAACATTAGGAAGTCAGCAAGGTTATTCTGTCTTCTACCTCTCTCACTTTTCTTGTGGTATTTTTGTTCGTTGCATTATTTCTATATTTCTGTATAGCCCTTATATTCCATTCGGTCACTCCTCTCCCCACCCTCGGTTTTGCCTCAGACGTATAGGAAAATGTATTTAGTGGTTAATTTGAGCTTCTCATGTCTTGCTGGATTGGGTGTTATTTCCCAGTGGTTGAATCCAGTTGTGTGATGCAAAACACATTCCCCTAGTTGCTTGTGTTCGAAACCTTAGTCTACAGACTTTATATTTGAAGATCTTATTTGGTGATAAAATTCTTGGCTCCTACAAGGTCTGTCAGGAAAACACTCAGCCACAAATGCCTCTGTTTTTCACATTACATGATTGGATACTTTCCCGACAGCCCTTGTGTGTATTTTAAAGAGTTCTGTGCATTTGGACTCAATCTTTTCTGAAGAGTGCTGCTTTGGAGAAATCTGACCCAGTTACTTTTCTTTACAAGGTCTGCATTCTTTCTGTGTCTGAACGAGGCTTCGTTTTCTTTTAAAGATAATAATTTTACTAGAATGTTTTCTAAGTCTGAGTTTTGGGGTTAGTTTTTACTGGAATGTGGGATATTCTTTCTGCATGAATCCAAGTATTCTTTTATTTTAAAATACGTTTCTTATTCATTTAAAAATATTTTAAAATTTTATTGTTTTAGTCCTCTCTTCAGTGACTCCCTTATGCATACTTTCTATCTCTTTTTGCTTTCTTCTATAGCTATCATTTTCTCTCTAAATCTTTATAATTTTTTATTTCACTGCTATATGCTTTATTTTTCTTATTTTTATCCTCTCTATCCCTTGATGTATTTTCTGTAGTGTCTTTTCATCTGTGTGCACCTTAAAATTTAATTTTTTTGAGAACATTTTTTATTTTCTTTGTTTTATTTTCCTAGTTCCGCCTGTTTCGTTTCATTTTATTTCCTGTCATTGATCATGTCGTCTTATTGTAATGCCACCGGTTTTCCTATAGCATGCATTTCTGTTTTGTGTTTTATTTTACCCTAATATTTTCCCAGCAATTAATAAAAATCATACTAGACACTGAGCAACAATTTTCATATATCTTGGGGGAACATTTTTTTTTCTGCTGCATTTGCTTTATTAGTAAATAATGCCATCACCTATTCTCTGTATACATTTCTTCCTTTTGAAACTTTTTAGCGTCTTCGTTTGCTTTTTGGGTTGATTTATTTTTGCTTATTGCTATGAACTAGATGTTTCTAAAACATTCCTGTGTTGAAAGCAAACCCCCAGTGTGATGGCGCTTGGAGCTGGAGTCTTTGGGAAGTCACTAGGTTATGGGGAAGAGCCCTCATGAATAGCATTAGTGCCCTTAAAGAACAGATCCAGAACCCTCCGTGACACCGTCAATCACATAGACACACAGGGAGAAGCCAGCCCTCTAGGAACCGGGAAGAGGCTTCTCGCCACACACCCAATCTGCTGGCAGACTTGCCAGCCCCCTGAATTATGAGGAATAAATGTTGTTAATGCCACCGAGTCTTAAACGTTTTGCTGTAACAGCCCAAATGGGCTAAGACAATTACTCATATTTGAATATGTTGAATTTTTATGGACCACCAAAAATTGAATATGAAAGGAAGAAAGGGTTAATAATGGTCCTTTTCCAGGTTTTTCTGCTCATGGGCAACTTTATTGCTAGAGGGATGGACTGTTGCAACCAAGTATCATCTTTGTGCATTTCTGCCACCATGGGCCCTCCAGACCCAGTTTCTTTTGGAGAAGCTTCTATCATCGGACTTGCGTTTCCCCAGCTGTTTCGTGGGCTGTTGTTAACAGGTGATATAGCCTGTGTCCCAAGGTCGTGTCACCCTGGGTCAACTGTCCCCCCACCCATCCCCATAAATTCATGTTTTACAGCATTGTTTTCTTGGTTTTTTCTTTTATTCAGTTATTGCTTCATATTCCATTGCCATCTTGTTTATGGCAATCCCAGTCAGGGTGGCTCCCGATTGTCCTAATATAAACGTGCACTTTGATTTGTAGGACTTACCCCCATGGGGGCCTCTCTGGATCCACCTTTTTCTCCTCCTTATCAGCTTCGTATATCAGGCTTTTTTATTTTATTTATTTATTTTTTTGGTGCAGGTCTGTGCTGATTTGAGTAACTTTGAGCTACATTTGCACACAATTTAGAATTTGCAGGGTTTTTTGTCTCCTACGTCACCGTAGATTTATTTTAAGTGAGCGATTCTTGTTGGTGTCTGTGTTCTCCATTTTGCTTTGTACGGTTTCAAGGAAAAAAATGGGAAGTTCTAGACTCAAGCCACCATTACGTTCTCACCCAACCCTTGGACTTCCTACAGTATTTTCCTTTTAACCCCAGCAGGGTGACTTCTTTCTCAGCCCTGGTTCTCTCTGTGATGTGGAATGAATAAGCCCATCACCACCTTTCTGTTCACATCGGCTGTAACAATCTGACTCGTCCTTAGTATATCAAAATCAATGATTCATTTTTGGCTGTTTTCTCAAAAAAACTTACCCAATCTTTTATTTTTCTTGTCCCTTTACTCCCCTCAGTATCCCCCTACCTTGCACCTATTCTGACAGTTTTCCGAGCTCCCCATTTCTCTCTCTCCCATTCTCTGCTGGGGAATGCATGTTCATACTGACACGTCTCCTCTGGGAATCTTCTGTGGATCCAGCACCCACGCCAGCAACATCAGCTGCTCCTTGACTGGCCATTACTTTGTCAGAGAGGATAGCTCTTCTAGCGCTTCTAGTGTTTAATATGCTTTAATGTAATCATTTTTAACCTCAGTATTGTCCCTGGCATATTGTACCCTCTTTGATGGCACAGCATGGGTCTTTAGTGTAACTAGTATAAAATTAAATGGACTTAACTTACAGTGTTGAGTAAGATTATTTCTTTGTCTGGTTCTCTCTCCAGAATATCGTCTCTGTGAAAGTTGGGAGTCAAGCAGTTTTGTTATCGCATCCAAGGAGACTTGTATGTCTCTTGTAGCCCAGTCAGCCCTTTGTGTATGTCTGAGTGGAGCTCGACTCAGTCATTGAAAGATGGAGGAAGAGCCTATCATTGAGGGTAATGACATAGACAACAAAGTCACATAAGCTAATGACAAACTTAGAACTACAGTTCATACACCTTCAATACCAGAAAACACGCACACCTACTCCCTGCTTTCTTCTCTAGTTTTGCCCCCCAAGAGCAAGACTAGAATGAACACAGTGAATGTTTAAAGGCAAAAGAGAAGGGGAAGGAGAGCTTTGGAAATGAGTTCCTCCCTCACAAACCTTCTGGGTATCTGATGGGCTCCCACTTCTCTTAGAGTTCCTGCCTTGCTCGTGTTTTTAGTAGAAAGGTGTTTGCATTTCGCGATGTTTTGCAGACATGCCGAAAAGATTAATTACAATAATTTCTTTTGCAGTTGGGATTACGGATATATCAAATGTTTCTCCATTATCATATGCATTCCAACTGATGCCACTCGAGCTGGTACCTGAAGAGCTAATTTATTAGAAGAGCACATGTGATGAAGGACATAGAGGTGTGTATGAAGTTGCATGTGTAACAGATTCTGGATGAGAGTTCTGTCTTTAGTAGGTAAGAAGATGAATGAGTGAAAGTATGATAGATACAAATAGCAGGGTTCATTACACAGTAAGAGGATCTTATCTGACATGTGATGAAGATAAATTCTACTGCATGTCAGGAATATCATGTTATTGCCTCTAATATATCATCTTGTTAATGTTATTTCTGTGGAAGCATTAAAAGAAATTAAACTACTAAAACCTGAAAATAGATTTGACAGCTACATATAATAAAGAAAAATACCAAGATTTTGCTGAAATATGTGCCATACTTTAGCAAGTCATGTTAATTACTGTGAGCTGGTGTTTTGATAATCTATTCAATGCAGATGGAAAAGCAAACCCTTATAAATAAAGATGCTATCATTATTATTGTTATAAATAATAAATAGTATGTATTTGTATTGCTATTTCATTCATTGGGAAATAGTAATTTGGGATTTTCTTGTTCTGGAAGGAGCAATTCAGTGCAGCATAGAAGAAACCCTTAGTCCCTTCACAAATTGATATAAATGCATTAGCATTGATTGCTCATGTTTAAGCGAGCTTTTGTAATCTGAATGGCCTCCGTTAACTGATGCCCATAGGTGGGGTATTGTTTTGGCCCACTCATCCTGGATGTGGCATAGTTTTATGCAAAACCGGATTTTTCTGTTTGCTACTGTCCTCTCATAATTCTCAGGGAGGGAAGGTGCAACACGTACCTTTTTCTGTGTAACTGTGTTGTGTCTTTGGGTGTATGTGTGCATGAGGCGGGGGTTTGGGGGATGTCAGTGCCCCCCACATGCTTCCTACTTTAAGTAACAAAGACAGTTTCTGTCCTACAGTGATGCAATTATTTGTTTCTCCACTTACACTTACTTTATATGACGGGTAAGAGATGAATGGAGAGTTTTTCCTCCCACTTTTTTTTTATTCTCCTGAAATTTTGTAGCAAATAAAGCTAATTGTTTATGCAGCTGTATTCACAAGAAAAAGGAAGTAAAAATCAAATTTAACTTTATCTGTTCTGCTGTGAATGAATGAGAAACCATTAAGCAATCACAGTTTTCTTTATCTGTATTCCTGTATTATGAAATGGATAAAGTTCAACTTCTCCTCAACATAGGACTGTAAGTTCTCTTCTTTGGTAATTATAATAAACTTTGTGAAGCTCAGATGAAAGATGTTGAGAAATATAAGTAACAAGACTGAATATATCTATATATATGAAGATATAGATATATATAGATATATTTTATCCTTGGTGGTGAAGTATTCGAGTTTTCTAATATAAAGAAGAAATCATGACAAGGACATCACAAAATGGCTAGATTTTCTCAAATGAATTCAACTTCATAGCAACACGTGGAAGTCAATCAGGTTAATTATTTGGAAATTGAATTGCGTGGACAGTCCATCAGTGGAATATAACAGCCTTTCACAGTGACAGCTTATGGAATGTTTAATGTGAGGGATGTTATTCCCAGAAAGATTTAATTTTGCAAACTAGTCATCAGCTGTCTTGTAAGGTCTGTGGTTCCAAACACATGTGACCAAAACTGTTTTCCAAAGCGGAAGAAGTGAAAGAAGCCTTTGTGTTACTGTTACCCAGGAAGGTTTGTTCTAACCCTGTAACTGATTTTAGATTTAGGAGCTATCAGTCTGGTGCTGCTCAGTTATATTATCTTGAAAGCCGTGATGATTCACAAATAAACTAGAATTACAAGTACAAAATAAAGCTGGAAACAGAGTCCAAAATTTGCAAAATTGAAACCAAGCAATTTAAACCAAAAAATTCTTCCCCCAAAAGTATGAACTCTTGCTTTGGTCAGCAGGCCATTTGAAAATCCAAATGGTCAAATGTCTTATTCCTCCATATATTCCATGTAGTAGATGGATGTATTTTTGATGTTTTCAACTTAAGGTTATGGCAGCGCTGAGAGTACCTCGTTAGCTCCTGTATTTTTTGGCTTTGAAACAGTTCCACTTAAAAGCAGTCTGATAGTATCACATTCTACGCAGAAAATGCATTTAATAAACGAATGCTTGCTTATTATTTATTAACATTCGTCACAGATTGAAATAATGGACACTGATTTTAGTTTGGAAATATCCCCAGAGGAGACAGTATTTATTGAGTATATGTCTCTGAACTAGTCACTGAATGAGGCTTTTTTTTACAAATATTCTCTGATTTTTATTTCATAAAAATGGAATGAGGTTCTAATTGGTCTTTTCCATGAAAAAATCTGTGTAGTTGGGTAAATATCACCTCTCTGAGTCTTCGTTTTTCATCTAAAAAATGGGGACACTGTTTATGGCCATCTTTAAAGCCACTTTCAGATCTCAGATTTCCATTTCTGTCAACCCTGTAACTCCTCCTTCACGGCCATCCAAGACCGTTCATATTTTTGCGTTTTGGGTCCTGAGTTTAACTATCATCGATGCTAGTGTTTTCTGTAGTAAACATACCTGCGTGAGCTCTTGGAGACGTTGCTGTCTCTCCATCTAGTCCCCTGACACCACGGTCCATGACTTTTCTCTCCCTTCTAGGTCCTAGCCTCTGATCCAGGTCATCAGTAACGGGTGGGGTATTTAATGAGATTTTCTTGTTCACCTCATATGTGTAGCATCACCATGAAGGACACTTCTGCTCTGGATTCTTTGTGGGCCAGGAAAAAATTACATTTATTTCAAAGACATTATTGTCATCTTTGACGGAATAATCAGTGATTGTTTACAAGTCCTGTCATTTAGGTAAAAGTTCTATTTGAGAACTTTTCAAATAGGTCTCAGAGGGAGGTGGTATACTGATCAGGCATAACGACTTACAAATTATTCAGTTCTCTGTGACCATGGATGAATATTTTTATGCCTTTTTTCTTAACTATAAAATGAGATAATAATATTTATCCTATTTCTTTATTGAAAATATTAAATGAAATTATGCATGTAAAATTCTCCCATCCAAGTACTAACCAGGCCCGACCCTGCTTAGCTTCCGAGATCAGATGAGATCGGGTGTGTTCAGGGTTAAAATTCTTAGAATACTGTTATAAGTAGCCAAATTATAAGTAGCATACATTAAGGTTTGTTGTTATTTTAACTATAAGATTCATTAATAAAAATATTCTTTCAAAAATATCTTATTATTAATATTATTCTTAATAATAATTACAAATAATATGTAAAATATTCCTAATATTCTTATTAATGAATCTAATAGTTAAAATAATTATTATACACACCATTTTCTGTGATAATTAAGATGTTTTAAAAATAATACAAGTACTTGCCAATAAAACTAGGAAATACGAGTAGGAATGCAACATTTGGGAAGTCTCTCATGCCACATTCAATACTATGGAAGCACTCATTCATATAATTTTCTGTAGTTTCTTTGGTCAAGGGGCTTCTTTTATGTTGGATTCATCTTTGCAGTCAAGCAATCCTCTATGCAAGTTCTGGGCAAGTAGTGCTTTAGCACTGGCCTGCAGGAGGTAGCCTTCACAAAGATTCAGTGCGCATTGCCTCTGATGAGAGCTCTCCTCAGTGACTTGGACACTTGGCTGTGTCACAGCCACACGTCTCGCACAGGCAGCCTCACATCGTGTGTTAAATAAAATGTGTAGCCGGTGCCACCATATACAAAATAAATGGCCTCCTGGAAGTCGAGCCTGGGATCCCAAGCAAAGGTCACAGCGCTGGCTTCTTGTCCTGGGTCCGGGCTGCGTCACATAAAGACACTGCTGCGCATCACTTGTGGTGACCTAGGAAGTTGGAAAGAAAGAGTCAGCTCCTCTGGTCCTGAGAGCTTTCATGGACTCACGTTTCGCTAAGGAGACTCCTACACGCTGACCAAATTCTTCTCGAAGGAAGCAGCGCATGGCTTACGGTGCATGTGATGCATTTGCTGTTAACACAGACACTGATTAAAAAAAAAAATCCAAAAAACCAGAAAACAACCTTCAGGCCACTTTCCCAGGGCATTCACATGCTAGGGGTGGGGGCTGGGCATAAACTTGTCTTCAGTGGTTTCTTTCATGTCCCAAGGAGGATGGTCATGTGTTTTAGTTTAGCTGATACATTTCAGTAGAACAATTTTCAAAGAGACAGGACAAATAATAGGGGTTTTACATATGGTGGCTCTGGTGGTCACATGGAGCTAATTTTCTCATACACAATATATTTGTTATTGCACAAGCTGGGTATAATTCATTTAAGGTCTTTCTTTTTTATTATTCAATTTTGCCTAATAAACGAATGAAATGGGCCAGTGAAGTCTTTATGGCCACTGTAATTTGGGTGACTTCGTCTCCATTTCCTTTAAGATATTAAAGATGCATCACTCCCCTCCTGGCTGTTCCCCTCTCACAAAGCTCAAGGACAAGAAAACATCTCAAGTCTGGATAGCATTATGAGATTTTTTAACATCATTTTTGATGTAAAGATTTTAATACAAAAGTTAAGCTTTCATTTGTTTTTCTTGTGTACAAATATAATCACTAGCAAATGACTTTCTTATTTTTTTATGGTACTAATGGTGGTTATCAGCTGCCACCGGTCAACTTGAAAATTCTTTAAAAACATGCATTAGAAAGTAGAAATCACTACAAAGGAAAATTAATTGGGAGCTTGAAAAATTTTGTACCCTACAGTAGCAGCAGGAAGGAAAGAGACACCTGTCCCTTATGTAGAAATTGGCTTTATGTAGAAGAGCCAAGTAATGCGTCTTCTTTATTTTCAGTAGCTAATCAAACAAAATCTCAAGGTGGCTTTTTTTTTTTACCATTTCCATCAGATCCCTGACACTCTACAATGCAGTGTAGTTGTCACCTCCTTTGCCCTCCTCAGAGGTGACTTGGCATAACTCTCGTGTGAGTGATGTGACCCAACACCAAATGAAGGAAGTGGGCTTTGTTTCCGCCACAGGGAACGGTCTTTGAGAAACAACGTGATGCAGATACTCACCAGAGCCGGCTCGGGCGACAGGCGACGAGGTCTGCTCAGCACTGCGGGAAGTGCAGCCCGATCAGCCGGGGCCAAAATGCAGGGTGTCGGCCGCGCTGAAGGCTGCAGGGAGGTCCGGGGCGGTGGAGCGATCACCATCCGAAGTCGCCTCGTTGTCTCGGTGGAAGGTTGAAATTTACGTCCTCAGTCAAGCAAGAGAGCAACCCTGACTCGTCGTATTTCAGGGACTACCCGTCCGGAAATATCACGTCCTTAACTCGGTGAGTGTGGACCCTCAAAAACGTCGGACACATTTGAAATAGTTTTCCCTTTTCAAGACTCATTAAAATGAACGTTCATTAGGTGGACTAAAAGAATGATGTGGAACGAGTAAATATTTACATTTTGAATGTAATGTAGTGTTTTGTCTTAATTGTGATGACCTTTGTTCATGGAAGTAACGTCGGCCTGCACAGGTCACGCGTATCACATGACTGGCTCTGTGTTCGCACGAGGTGTTTTATGATCTACTGGTTTTGAGAGAAATGTCTACATACTGAGCCCACGAATTCAGAGAAAGCTCAGAAGAGACTAATAATGGGTAATGACAATGTCTTTCATCCCTGCCCTCTTGCTGCAGTTTCTCTCTCTCTCCTCTGGTTTTAAGATCAACTGTACGTCTTAGAGAGGTGCAGTGGACTTTTAAGTGCCCAGCCCTCCATTCAAAGAGACAGGTTCAGGAAGGACCGCTGTTATCTAGCTCAGTGACTTCGGACAGGTCCCATCTAAGGGCATTTCTCTGCCTGCAACATAGAGTTTAGGCTAAATGATATCTAATGTCCCTTCTGCTCTGATGTGCTATGATTTAGTATGTTACCGAAAGCTCGGGAATCATAGCAAGTCGTCGTTTCTTTTAACCTCAGGTACATTTTGAGGCAGGCAGTAGAGAAGGGTGAAACAGGCTGTCATCTGCAAGGAGGTGCGTTCCCCTGGCAGCCAGACAGGGTTCAGCTGCCCTGTCCAAGGAACAGGGTCCTGCGTACAAGTTGCTGTTAGGCCACCAAGCGCACCCCTGTTAATACAGGTCGGTGCTCTTAGGATGCCAAAGAATTATATCATGCGACACATCACTTTTTATATTATTTATTGAAACAACTGTTTTTTCTCTTAGATTATAGACAGAGATTAATATGAGCTGCTATTAGTTGATTTCATTTTATTTCAGAAGCTTTGAAGTTTTGTTCATTATCTTTCCCAACTGTCATTGTTTAGCAGTGACTAGGGAGATATTAGTTCGTGCATTCACTTCTCTATTTGAAGACTATAGTTATCTTTTAAACTTTTTTTCAACTACAGTTGACATAGAGTATTATATTAGTTTCAGGTGTACAATATAGTGATTAGACATTTGTAGACCTTACCAAGCTATTGCCCGTAAGTCTAGAACCCATGTGACACCATACATACTTATTATAATAAGGACTAACATTATCTCCAGAATGGATTTAGAATACCATCCTTTTGATCATAAGCCAAAATTATAGTGCACTGGAGCATTCAAGTTGTTCTTTTCAGATCAATTTGGGAAGATATTTTTCAGTGTAATTCCGGTAACACAGGCAAGAATAAGCAAGAAGGCTTATTCTACTGAAATGGAGACATTATCAGCCATGACATGCCACTATCATCTAGGTAAATATCTTTAAAATACCCACCCATCACAACAGAATATGATACCTTTACAAGAGTCAGAAGATCTAAACTCTGCCCTCATTTAATGCTGTATAATGAATAAATCAGTTCAAATCTTAATTACTGATCAGTAGATAGGAAAATATACATGAAAGTACTTTGAAAATTATAACCTGCTCTACAAATGAAAAGCATCGTATTGTGTTGTAAATGAATATTCATAATGAAAAATTATGCTGGAATGGAAGGCTTATTAATTGGAAAGAAAAGAAAACACTTTATCCTGTCTTTATCTATTTGGGTCACTTAAAGAGTGCCACATAGCAGTTTTTACAGTGTCACCTTTGCAAGATTGTACTCATATCTTCTTTATGCTGCTTTTGAATTCACAGGTGGACCCTGAACCATCCTATTTAAATTTGGCCAAGCCCACCATCAGTGAGGGGAAGGAGTTCAGGGAGAACGGACCTCGGTGAGTCGGCAGCAAAGCCCTACGGGCGAAGGCTTCACGTGCTTCCTCTGGTCCACGTGGAGTTAATGTGATAAAGGTGTCTTTGTTCATTCTGAGACTGCAGTGTGCGGCCTTGCGATGGGGTCCGGCATAATCAGTTTTTTACAATAATATAAACATGTTGTCTTTTAGATATGTTGATTGTGTTTGCTGTCTAGTACCTACTACCGCAATTGGTTAGTATTTTTAAAACTATTCCTGGATCTCTGGGGAGACATCCTCCTTAGCGAAAACAATTCTGGTACAAAACAAATTTTATTTTCTGGCAAAACTGAAGGGGAGGCATCTGAGTTTGGTAATGTTGCGAATTGTGAAAGAGTTTGTGGTTATACTTTGAAGTTTAATGTAAGACTCGGCAAAAAAGTGAGACAGTTTCCGTGGCTGAAAAATACCATTTCTTGTATGAGAAAAATTGATGTTTATTGTGGACACATATTTTTTTGGGGGGGAGTGGGTTAATATTTTGGCCACGTTTCTGAAAAAAACATATCTATTGGCGGTGACATAAAAATAAACATGTCATATCTGTGAATAGCTCCATGGTACCAGTGTTTCCTGATGAGAATTGGGGCACGATTATCCATTATTAAAGTTTTCCTGTATTATGCGGGAAGAAGCCTGAGAAATTCTACTTTGTTCTGTCACTAATACTGAACCACATTTTTTCAATATGTCCAGCTACTCCTGTGAAGCAAGTTAGTCATTTTTTGAATGATACGTGAACCCTTTTAGGCCAAATAGTATATATGAAGTTGTTGTAAGTTGCTTTAGAATTGTCTTACCACTGCCGTATACAATCAATATTTAAGGAAAGCTTTATTAGACTAATTGGCTTCAGCAGTGTCAAATTGGGCACGAACACCTAGTTTACTTACAGGGAGAGGCTAAGTGCTAAGTCAAAAAACATTGGCTGTCTTACTCCATCCGATACTATATAAACAAAAGTCTGGAGGTGGAACCATTGTCACTTACTACACCTGAGAAACCACTGTGATGACTAATGGCCACAACGTAACAGGAGTATTACAGGCACCTCTCAAGTTCTGCAGTCAGCTTACATTTAGAAGCCAGGAAGACCTCCCCAGAATGAATGTGTGCAGTTCTTCCATTACAGGACGTGTGGCCTGTTCACACCCAGAAAACTTAGCTCGGTTTTGAGTAATGTGCTGTGGGGTTGTTTACTTTCCCCTCAGCACCTGTGCTTCCCCGAGAAATGGTTTAACTTTTCTTAGCCTCAGAGTTATCTGTTAACATTCCATCAGGATTTGGTCAATACATGAAATGATGTATCAAAATAGTATTGAAAATTACATATTAAATTATAGCTGTTATGATCATAAAAATTATTTGATACTTGTAAGAATTACTAACAAGGCTATAATAAGCCCCTAAATTCATGAGTCAACTAAAGTTGAGGAAAGTATCAATTTAGGTAGATATTGAATTTTAACTGGTTATAATTTTCCTAAAATACTTTGAATAGGGGAGACAGTCTATTTTGACAAAAATGTACCATATGCAAATACTATAATCTGAAAATAATGTGTTATTTATTTCCATTTAATTCAAATTAATAACTAAGTATATAGGGATACATCACTTTTTTTCCATTTTCCCAAAATTCTTTAAGGTATTCTGGATAGTATTGTAGGCACTAATGGGCAATTTTAGATTTAAGAAGCAAATCAATCGAGCCCCACATCCTCTTTGCAGATGGCAGTGACCCAGATAAGCTGTGGAAATACATCCGATTGATAAAAACGTGTAACGTTTCCACTTTGTCTGTAGTAGTCACAGCCTCCCAAAAGTTTGTTTCTGGTACCTTTACAGGATAATTACATACTCATCCATAAATACATTTTTGCCTTATCAAAACAATTACACCTGTGCCAAAGCAGTATCAAAACCTTACCATCACTGAGTTGAACACACACACGGTACATAAATCGGCCTCTAAGAATTTAGTTACAATTCTCTCCAAGTATTTTGCTCCGCAGAGTTAGTGTCTTTCCAGACAATAATTACAGGCCTTAATTGCTCTCTTTCTATGAGCAGGCCTATAGTGTACATATGCATACAGCAACTATTTTGGTGAAATAGGTATCGTTAACAAGAGGAAAGCAAAGTAAAAGCTTGTTCAAGTTGGTCATGTTGTCTACATTTTGATTATATTTGTTTTTATGCATCTTCTAGATGGTGCGAACCTAGGTTGCCTAGATGGTCAAGATGTTCAATTTCAACTCACCTTGAATGACTGCTATTTTTTAAAATATATTTGTTAAAGAATAGTTCTGGTTCACACACAGAGATTTCCTATACATACACAGCTTCCCCACTATCAGTATCCCCCAACAGAGAGATACATTTGATAATAGCTGATGGACACATCATTATCACTAAGAGTCCATAGTTTACCTTAGTTCACTCTTAATGCTGTACATTCTATGAGATTGAACAAATATTTAATGACATGTAACCACCTTTACAGTATTGTACAGAGTGTATATATATATATATATTGAGTATTTTCACTGCCCTAAGATTCCTCTGTGCTTGGCCTATTTATTCCTCCTACCCACCCCCCAAGCCTTGGATACTGCTGATATTTTGACTGTCTCCATAGTTTTGCCTTCTCCATGATACCATATCGTTGGTATTATATAGTCTGTAGCCTTTTCAGATAGACTTTTTTCACTAAGGAAAATGCATGGAAGTACACACTCAGTGCCTTTTTATGGCTTGATGTGCCTTATTTCTTTTCAGTGCCAAGTGATATTCCATTGCCTAGGTGTACCATAGTTTATTTATCCACTCACCTACTGAAGGACATCTTGACTGCTTCTAAGTTTAATTACAAATTACAAATTACAAATTAAGCTGCTATAAACATCTGTATGCATGTTTTTGTGTGGACCTAAGTTTTAAGTCCTTTGGGGAAATACCGAGGAGCACGGTTGCTGAGTCATGCAGTGAGAGGGTGCTTAGATGGGTAAGAAGCCACCAAACTGTCTTCCAAAGTGGCTGCCCCATTTCCATTCCCACCGGCGATGAAGGAGCGTTCCTGGTGCTCCAGTTCTCACCGGAGTTCAGCGTTCTGGATTTTGACCCTTTTAATAGGTGTACAGTGGTAGGAACTGTTGTTTTAATTTGCATGTCCCTGACGACATAGGATGTGGGAGCGTCTTTTCACGTGCATAGTTACCTTCGGTATCTCTTCGGTGAGGCATCTGCCCAGGTCTTGGACCCAGTTTTCAATCAGGTCACTAGTTTTTATATTGCTGAGTGTTGAAAGACTGCTTTTAAAAAACCTGTCCTTGCCGTGTTCGCACTGCATCCGGGGGATTGAAAGAGAGAATCTCTACTAACAGGCATTTTGGAAAATTCAAAGACATATCCCTGTCTGTTCATTGTCTGAAATGTTCTAAGAACTTACAGTGTGTTTGCATGCCCAGAGTGAACTGAGGTTGCTTATTGTCCCAGCTTTTGCCTCACAGATGCGGTGCAGAGCAACAGAAGGGCATTGCTGGCTAAATGGGGATTTGAGAAAACGTGGGTACTCGTGTCTGATTGTAGCCTCAATTCCACAGAAAGGCTCGTAATTTCTGGATTTACTGCAGAACCTCACAGTGTTTAAAGGCCCCCTAATGGAAGAAGGGTATCTTGCCAAGCTGATACCATGCTATAAAGCAATGTGCCAGTCTCTTTGTGCCAAGGTACCTGGGGTGCCCTCCCCTCCTCGTGAACACAGTGTAGGACCCTGGCAGGTTTCAGATGGCAACACTGGCTCAGGTATCATCCAAGTTACCATTTCATAGTATTGGGAAGAGCAGAATCAGGTACATGTGAGTCACCATTGCAGTGAACTTGCTTGACAGCTGTGTATTGTCAGGTAGATTTTTGCCCCTGAGCAGGTATCGAGCATTTTATGAGTCCCTGGATTCAAGGCAGGATCCCTCCCTTGTAAATGGACAGATGAACCAGTTGACTTTTGTGAGTACCCACTGACAACTTTCCTGGTCCTCTGTTTCCTCAGAACCTTTGAGTTAAACCAGTGCCCCTAGAAAACTGCAATGTCCGGACATTCTGGAAGGGCTGACACATTCTGAGGCTGTCACCACACCCAGTCATCAGTAAAGTCAGGCCCCAGAGCCAGGATTACAGAGAAAGACTTGAGACACGTGTGAAGTCAGTCCAGTCCTCATCTAGGTACAGAGCAATGGCATGTTAATTAGCACGATGGCATCGAACACTCCCACAATTTCCTCCTGACCCAGGATTCTCAGCTCCGTCACTGGCCTCAGTGAGCTTGCCCTGCAGGAAACAGGAAGTTCTCAGAACGTTCATCAGGGAGTGTCATTTCTGGAGTGTAATAAAATACCAGCGTTTCAGTCTCCACGGAAGCAGCTTTAGACTCCCTTTGAGTCTCAATATGTGTATGGATACAGCAAGTTTAGGGAAAAAGATAATGCAGACTTATACTTGAGCAGCTTGGAGATAAAATGTGAGTGAAATATACGGCAGACTATCTGTTAATCGAAACTCAAGCAACCAGCAGAAACAATTGAAGAAATGCTGCTACATTTATCCAGCATGGGTGCCGGTTACCTGAGAGTCTACTGTGCAATGAAAGTCAGCTTAAGAATGCCATTTCTTTGTACATGTTCATGAATTCCAGATAGTTTTGCGAAATCATTTTCAGGGACAAGGACCTATTTTTTAATTTTATCTTTAATAACTTATTCAAGCAATATATACACATTAAAATATAAGTCCTCCCAACAGCTTCTGATTTCCATTCTTCTCCTTGAGATATGACTGCTGTTACGAATTTGGAATAAATACTTCCAGTTTTTTAGTGTCACAAGTAAGGTCAAACAATTTTCATTCCTTTCTGGTTTTTTAGTCTAAGGTCAGTACGGGACATTCAATATGAAACCTTAACTCTGCACGCAGTATTCCAAACATAAAATGATTACTCTTGAAGTGAAGTGATGGGACTTCTGATTCTTTCAAATCACACACCCAGAGGAAGTGGAGAAGAGAAACAGGGAGAGATAAGGCCACTTACTCCATCAGAACAATTTCCATTTTTAATAACTTTAAAAGGTGAGGCCGTGTCATATTTTAACACATTTTAACAGGATATCCAGCAGCCCCTCAATGTCTGTTTCTTTCTCGAGTTGCATAAGCAATTGACAGCTCATTAAGAGCTCATTAGAAAACAGGGAAGACCCTATGATCAGGGAAAACGGAAACAAAAAACCAGCGGTGCTGAGAAGGAAGTCTTCATTTATGAATGTCCTCAGTATGTCACACGAACAGGAAATACCTCTGTGGCGTCTGACAGTGAAAGCAAGGAAGCTGCAAACATTTCTGAAGCACAGAAGGATGACAGCAGTACCCTGCATTATGTCTTAGCCTGTTGCCTTAATAAGGAAAGATGACATAGGTGACAGAATGTGTAACTTTAATTTTATCATGAAAGAAAAAGCTAACAACTTCCACATTCCCAAACTGAGTATTTCTTTCCATTTTTCCTTTTCCCCAAATTTACTTCTATCATCTATCTATTATCTATTATCTATCATCTGTTATCTATTATCTATCTATCTATCATCTATCTATTTATCATCTATTTATCTATCATCTATCTTTCATCTACCTACTAATCTATCCTTAAATTCTAGATGACTAGTAATTATACTGTTTAAGAATAATCTGTATGTGGAAAATATTGACTGTGCTTCTTCACGGCAAAGTATGTTCAGACTATAAATGAGTGCTTTTTTTGCTCTAACTTGCTAAGTCTCTCTGGACCCAAGCAAAGTAGACAAGGATCAGATCTCCTCTGGATAAATGTGTGCCTGGCACTTCTAAAATCTCTAGATACCACAACCCTGTTGTCAGGCAGAAGGCAAATGCACGCTGGCGTGCGGGCTACTCTTCTCCTTTCCGGTCGCAGTTTGTAAACTGCACGAACACAAAGCACTTCTGAACACGCAGGGATCAGAGCAGCAGAAGCGGCGGGAAACACGTTTCTTCCCATTTTACTCCGTGTCAGGGCTGCTGAGCTTTGCTTGACCAGATGTTACTGAGTGACAAGGTCTAATCTGTTCGTCCCCTGACTGAGCTGACAGGTGCTTCAGCTACAAACAAGAAGACCCTCAGTCTGCTGTTCTGTAAGTTTGCACATTCGTCTGTTACAAGTTCCATTTGAGAGAGCGAGAGAGAGGGGACAGCATCTTTCTGTGATCCATCTTCTGCCCCATCTATGATATTTTCTTGCCTTTTGGAAGAAAAA
Organism: Lyroderma lyra; assembly: GCA_004026885.1. Lineage (NCBI taxonomy): Eukaryota > Metazoa > Chordata > Mammalia > Chiroptera > Megadermatidae > Lyroderma > Lyroderma lyra. The sequence continues at coordinate 44,803 of PVJL010002549.1, read as the reverse complement.
GAAGTGCGAGCTGCCGTCTGTATTTGGGCCGCTCGTGCGTGCTCTATTAAGGTGTGTCTGAGTGTCCGATTCGGTCTCGGCGGCGCGGCCCTTGTAATGTGACACTGAACGTGCTGCCCCAGGAAAGCAGGGACATCCCAGGCCTCTCCGGGCGGCCGGTAAAGCTGGAGTCCGGCCTCGCTGTGTGGCAGTCCCCCTTCCCTTTCTTTTCTTTCATGCTGACAAGCAGCCATTGTGCCCTCTGTGAGATTTGCAATATTCCTTTGACCCCAGCTCATCAATCTGCCTCAATTGGATAATGATCTGTAATCACTTTCTTTCAGGGGAGTCTATAAATTTGCCAAGGCCCCATTCTTCCCTGAAGGACTCCTTATGTTCGCTCCCATTTGTGCAAATGCGCCCTCTTTTATGCGGCTAAATAGCCATGCACGCGGGCTGGTCTCTGTTGATTCTCCATGCTCTCGGCTCTTAAAGGAGACCACGTCCGACAGGCCGGGGCGCCGCGGGGGGCCGCCACGCCAGGCCACATCACAGGCAGCGGCTTCTGTCACTCTGACTGACCCATCATTAGGTCACTTTGTGCCAGCCTTGTAATCAATGAGCTTAATGTTTAGTGCAAAAGACAAAAAAAAAAAAAGAAAAAGAAATGATAAAGAAAGGAACTTGGAGGTGGAAGAGGACAGGAAAATGGTAGAAAGAACAGAGAAGTCCAGCCTTCTAATTCCCAGGCTTATACTTTGCTAGCTAAGGGCAGTAAGAACACAAATGTTATGATTTGATCTCTCCAATAACCACTTTTGGTCTTGTTTATTTTCCATAAAACATAAAAGTTCTGAGACCCTAATTTTCCACAGTGGCCTCCTGCTTGTCTCATTAAGTAGCATGAAACGCTGCGTAACTAAGACGACACGTGCATTTGCTGGTGACCCATGTGGTGAAAAGACGAAGGCGGTCAAAGTTCATGAGCATTTGGGTGACTTTGGAGTGTGTGGAGGATTTGGTTTAATATTATATGGATCCGAATAGATTCGTGACCATGGCCAAATGGAACAAATGAGAAACAGCAAAAAAAGAGAAGACACGTAGAACATCACCTACATCGCTCCTGTGTTAACAGGTGGCAAAAGGCTTTTTGGTCATCTTACTTCCAACACCAAAAGAGTACTGCTCTGTGCAGTGAGAGGTGTAAATGTAAACACATTTTCATCAGAGCAAGCATTAATGAGCAGATGAGCTACATAAGCTATAAGATTCTTCCTTTGGACAACATGGATTGGTACGAACAATGATTTTCAATAAGACAATGTTTTCCCCAAATCTCTGTGCCAGATTGGTTTGTAGTAAACCAGTGATGCATTTTTTTTTTTATTCAGGTTAGGGAGCACAGTTTAGGAAACCAATCAGAGATGTCACAAGACTGGCAAAGGACCAGCAGAGAAAAAAACAAACACTTAAAAAATATTTGTGTTTTTCATCATCCTGTGGAAGAAAAATATGTGTATTTTAATTTTCACATTCCTGTACTTTGCTTTTTTAAACTTTTAAAAATTGATTTGTAACATATATAACACATATATAAAATACACGAGACATAAATGTAGATTGTAGTGAAAGATTATAAAACAAACACTCATGTAAGCACACTGGTTACAAAATTGACATCTGTGATTCAAACATTTGAGTCAGGGGTTAAAAAGGAAAATTAACTCTTTCAGACTAGTAGGATCCTATCATGAATTAAGCATTATATGAGGCCTGATGAAACCCTGAGGTCACACAGTCAACCTGACAATGTCATGAAAGACGAGTCTAATGTCAGAAGTGATTAAGTGATGTGTCTAGGGTGTCATAGCTGTCACAGAGGCTGAACCAAGACTGCATGCATCCCAGGCAGCTTAACTCCTTTTCCAATGTGTATTCCATCTCACCAAGGGACTCACGTGGGGAAACTTATAAAATGTTTCTGTAACACAAAAACCATGTTTTTTTACTTATACATATAAGTCTCTGTGCCTAAATGCTGCCATCATATAATAAAGGAAAACTAACTCAGTATCGTAACTGAGCTCATTCTACCAGAAATCTCAAGTACTGGGAAAAAAATTACTTTAAATGTGGAAGAAAAAAACATTTTGTTTTGCTCTAACATGATTGTGCATAAAACAGTCTGACCTGTTTAACAGCCATGGACAGATCATCCAAACAGAAAAGAAATAAGGAAATACCAGCTTTAAATGATACAATTACAGCAGTTGGACATAATTAACATTTACAAGACATTGTATCCTACAAGACAAGACTATACATTCTATTCTAGTGCACATGGAACATTCTCAAAAATAGATGATATGAGGGGACACAAAACTCGCCTCAGCAAATTCAAGAAGATTGAAATCATACCAAGTGTATTCTCAGACCACACAGCTTTGAAATTGGAGATCAACTGCAAAAAGAAAGCAGAAAAAAATCACATGTACATGAAGATTAAACAACATCTTATTTAAAGAGGACTGGATCAAAGAAGAAATAAAGGAAGAGATTAAAAAATACATAGAAACTAATGACAATGAAAATACAGTGTATCAAAATTATTGGGACATAAGAAGGAAATGTATATCATTATAGGCTTATCCTAAGAAACAAGAAAAATCACAAGTAAACATCCTAACATCCTATCTTAAAGAACTAGAAAAAGAAGAACAAAAAAAACCCCAAAGTCAGTGGAAGGAAAGAAATAATAAAAATTAGAGCAGAGCTAAATGAAATTGAGAACAGAAAGACAGTAGGAAAAAATTAATGAAACAAAGTGCTGGTTTTTTGAAAATAATAAAATTGACAAACCCCTGGCTAGGCTAACCAAAGGACAAAAGGAAAGGACACAAATAACCAAAATTAGAAAAGAAAGGAGAGAACTTACGACTGATACCACAGAAATAAAAAGGATCATAAGAAAATATTAGGAAGGGCTTTATGCCACCAAAGTTAACAACCTAGAAGAAATGAACAAGTTTATAGAAACATATAGACTACCTAGACTGACCCAAGAAGAACTGGATAATCTAAATAGACCAATCAATAGTAAAGAAAATTTAAACAGTCATCCAAAATCTCCCCAAAGGCAAAAGCCCCAAACCAGACCATCTCACCAACTAGTTTTACCAAACATTCCAAGAATTAATGTCTAGCCTCCTCAGACTCTTCCAAAAAATTGAAGATGAGTCAATATTTCCCAACTCATTCTCCAAGGCCAACATTACCCTAATACCAAAGCCTGGTAAGGATAACACACAAAAAATAAAACTGTAGACCAATATCTCTGATGAACGCAGATGCAGAAATCCTAAACAAAGAATTGGCAAATAGAATACAACAATGCATCAAAAAGATTATATACCACGATCAAGTATGATTCATCCCAGGAGCACAAGGGTGGTTCAACATATGAAAATCAATCAATGTGATACACCACAGAAACAAAATAAAAGATAAAAACCATATGATTATATCAATGGATGCAGAAAAAGCATTTGACAAGGTACAACGTCCATTTATGATCAGAACTCTGAATAAAATGGGTATAGAAGGAAACTACCTCAATGGAGTAAAGGCCATATAGGACAGACCCTCAGCTAATATACTGAATGGGGAAAAACTGAAGCCCATTCCCCTAAAATCAGGAACAAGACAGGGATGCCCCCTGTCACCTCTGCTATTCAATAGTGCTGGAAGTTCTAGCCACAGTAATCAGGCAAGAGAAAGGAATGAAGGTATCTAATCTGGGAAAGAAGAAGTCAAACTGTCATTATCTGCAAATGACATGATCCTTTATATAGAAAATTCCAAAGACTTCACCAGAAAACTATTACAAACAATAAATGAATACAGTAAAGTTGCGGGATACGAAATCAGTGTACAAAAATCAATTGCATTTCTATATACAAACAATGAAATTTCAGAAAAATAAATGAGGAATCAATACCTTTTGCGATCGCAACAAAAACAATAAAATACTTGGGAATTAACAAAGAATGTGACAGACTGATACATAAGACACCATTAAAAGAAATTGAAGAGGACACAAAGAAATGGAAAGATAGTCTGTGTTTGTGGATAGGAAGATTTAACATTGTTAAAATGCCCATATTACCCAAAGCAATATACAGATTTAATGCAATTCCCATCAAAATCCCACATTCTTTCATGAAATAGACAATAAATAAATAAATAAATAAAGATCAGATTTGTATGGAAACCACAAAGACCTTGAATAACCAAAGCAATCCTACATAAAAAGAATGAGGCTGGCGACATCATGCTCCCTGATTTCAGTCTATACTACAAAGTGTCAATAATCAAAACAGCTTGGTATTGACAGAAAAACAGACACCCAGATTAAAGACCTTTATATAAGACCTGAAACAATAAACTGTATAGAAGAAAACATTGGTACTAAACTTAGAGGCTTGGGACTCAGGGAGGACTTCACGAACCTGACCTCAAAGGCAAGGGAAGCAAAAGCAAAACTGTATGAATGGAACTGTATCAAACTAAAAAGCTTCTGCATAGCAAAACAAACCATCAAAGAAGCAAAGAGACAGCCAACCGAATGGGAGAAAATATTTGCAAATAACACATCTGATGAGGGACTAATATCTAAAATATAAAAGAACTTGTATGATTCAACAACAAGAACAACAATCCAATTAAAAAGTGGGCAGAGGGCCTGAACAAACACTTCACCCGTGAAGACATACAAATGGCCAACAGACATGAAAAAAATGCTCAACCTCATTAGCTATCAGAGAAATGCAGATCAAAACCACAGTGAAATATCACCTCACACCTGTCAGAATGGCTGTTATCAACAAGACAAGGAATAACAAGTGCTGGAGAGGGTGTGGAGAAAAGGAGCTCTCACACACTGCTGGGAATGCAAATTGGAACAACTGCTATGGAGGACAATATGGAGATTCCTCAGAAGATTGGGAATGGAGTTCCCATATGACCCCACAACCCCCCTTCTGGGGATCTATCCAAAAAACTTGAAAACCTTAGTCCACAAAGACTTATGTACCCAAGCACTCATCACAGCACTGTTCACGGTGGCCAAGTCATGGAAACAACCAAAGTGCCCTGCGACAGATGACTGGATAAAGAAGCTGTGGTGCATATACACAATGGACTATTAACTCAGCTACAAGAAACAATGAAACATTGCCATTTGCAACAAAATGGATGGACCTCGAGATCATCATACTAAACAAAATAAGCAGAAAAAACCAAGAACCATAGGACTTCACTCATACGTGGAATCTAAAACGGAAAGCAACAAAGAAACAAAAACTCATGGATGTACACAGTCAATAGTTTAGTGGTTACCTGAGGGAAGTGGGGAGGGGGTGGGAGAGGGGAGAGGGGGAATCAAATACATGGTGATGGAAAGAGAGCTGACCCTGGGTGGTGAGCACATAAGGCCAACACATAGACGATGCGCTGTAGAATTGTACACCTGGAACCTAGGTGATTCTTGCTAACCAATGCCACTCCAATAAATTTGACAATAAATAAATGAAGAGCACAATTTTAGGGTATAGGAGAAACTTTAACTTCTCCCCAAATATAATAAGAATAGAAGTATCTTTATAAAATTTTCCCATTTAAAGATTGTCTCATATTTATCATTTATTTTAGTTATAAAACAAACCTATAAATTCTAGTTAGTTAATGAGTAGAATGTGGTATTATAGTATGAGTTAACACTATTGTTAGTAGAAAAACATATTTGAATAGCAGGGAAAGGAACCAGCGATGGCTTTTCGTGGTGGCAGTGTTTAAAAGTCAAAAAGATTTAGGGTTGTGGGTTCTCATGTTGCTGAAGACATTATTGTGAAGAATTTCGAGACTAGAAGGATGAGGTGGCAATGAGAGAAGAAAGAAATCGAGGTTTGACTCATGTTTTTCCCTTCTGCAAAACATACAGTACCATTTATATCCTCTTGGTTGGAACAGATGAACATAACAGTGAAACTGCTCATTCAGCACAAGAATCGTAAACATGATGCTGGCGACCAGCCTGGTTTGACCTGTTGGCTTGAACGTTTACACGAGTTCAGTTTCTTCCCATCTGTCTCGTGGACTCTCTCAGCGAGGCGTAGGCCATTCTGAAGTCGACCTGACGGACCCGAGAGCTTCGTGTCTCCCCCTCGAGTTAGTGAAATGTCTGTGCCAGACCCTTCAGCGACTGGAACGTAGAGATTTGAGACCATGCTTTCTGTATTTCCTTTTCATCCTCCGAAAGGTAGACTTCAACCCCAGTGATGTTCCAGTAGGTAGCTCTTCCAATCTTTCTATTGCTCTCCAGACTTACTCTAGATCAGGACTATCCAACCTTGTGGCTCCCTTGGGACACATTGGAAGAAGAAGAATTGTCTTGGGCCCCACATAAAGTACACTTACACTAATGACAACTGAGGAACCAGAAGAAAGGTTGCAGAGAAGTCTCATAATGTTTTAAGAAAGTTCATGAATTAGTGTTGGGTCACATTCAAAGCATCCTGGGCCGCCTGTGGCCGGTGGGCTGCAGATTAGACAAGCTTGCTCTAGATTGCTGGGTCTGATCTTTTCATCTACCTCGAAACAGTGTTTATATTTTCTTCCTAACGAGAAGCCAAGTTGTCCCCTCCTCTTCCAATTTAAGCTAACACAGCGCAATTAAAAAGAGGTCTTGCTTTTCTGTGTAATTGCCTTATATTCCTAAAAGCATTTCTGCTCGACTCTGTCATCTGTTCTTACCATTCTGTGTTGGCCATTTGCACATTCTTCTGTTTGTTTACGTGTGGTTTCTGTGGAACGTCCCACGAAACACGGCTTTCAGGGGACATGTTGATTTTCGCAAATTATAGCTTAATGCACGGCAGGGTCGGTAGGGTTTCAGGTTGTTCTTCAGGGTTCTTTAATTCCTGGTACATTCAGAGAGAAGATTGGCACTAAACGAACTTAGAGATCATCCATTCTCCACTCCACCCAACTTTTTGTGTTCCCATAAAGGACATGAGTCTAGGAGAGGTCGAATGAGTCATTACACTAGATCCCAGTTTAGGGACCTTCTCGGGTCAGATTAACAGCACGCTTGATTGATGGCTCTCTGTTAACCACCATTAGTTTCGACTGTCAGCCCAATTCCTTGGCTATTTTTATTGTCATTTGTATTTCTTTAAGTTTCATAAATAATTTATGCTTTATTTTTCTGCTTTAAAATGTTTAGCACGGTCATCCCCAAAGTCACTTCTTTAAATGTGTTCAGGAATATTTTTAGATTCCCAGGTAAGTTGTCTTTTCCCAGGAAACCTTCTGTTTATTCATCTTGGCCCCCAGAGAGTAGCTATGAAGTCACAACAATAAAGACCGCAGCTTCGACCACAGCCCAATTAGGAGTTTATTTTCACAGAGGGCCAGTGAGCAAAATGGATTAGAGGGGATCCCAGACCGCACGTCCTCCCAAGATGATTTTAGAGCCACAGCGAGGTAACCTGGACAGCAGAGAAGGGAGCAGAGCTTTGCCTCACCCACGTGGCTCTGATTAGCTCCTTCCAGTGATGCCTTAGATGGTTCAGTTGTCATCGTCGTCGTTACTGTTTCATTAACTGCGATTGTCCTAAGTCATAGGCCTGCCCAATAAATGACCCATGAGCTGGGAGGCAACACAAGGGCAGAATCCTGTTCAGGGCAGTGGTTTGGCCCTAGAGTCACCCGATGTCACGTTCTGAATTTTACTCACACCAGCCCCTAAACACCGATAACACTGTCCCCTTCACTGGCTGTCGTATGGGTAAGTGAACCACTAAATGAAAGCATTTCCCCAGCATCTGGCGTAGCATTGCCATGTGATCAGTATGTACTGTGATTAATATCATCACACTCTTCTAAAGCAGCCTCAGAGACCATCATGTGGAAACCTGGATTATGGCCTGGCTGTGAGAATATCGTGTGGTAGTTCCTAAGGTGATGCTTAGCCCTGCCCTGAGCCTCACACGTTTTCACTACGAAAGCCTGGAAATTCTGCAGCAGAAGAGACAATGCTGGACTTGATGTCCATTAAGAGTGTGGAACTACATAGGAGCCCATAGCACCTGACGTGTAATAAAGACAACAAGTGCTTGTCGAATGAATGACTAAATCCATACAGTATTATTTTGTTCATACATAGGTATATGAGAGCTATCTTTACCGTGCATATAAAAAAAGAGAACTTTCTTCTACCTGTTCATAGAAACCTGTTCTTAAATCTGAGATTTAGAAGCATTTATTTTTTGTAAAGAATCTCAGTAAATTCTCTTTCATAATCACTTATAAAATGCTGGTGGATAAGAACCTATCTATAAACATGACAGTGGTGTGATATACTCCAGTGGGAAGAGAAGGAGAAAGAAAACAAGAACAAGTCCTGAATTATGTTGTAGTTTTCTCAAATTAAAAAAGTACAGGTTCTGCTTCCAAGGTTCAAAATGGCAAGAACTGTGCAAGATTTCGAAGAAGGCGCCTTGGTTTGGGGGCTGTCATTTAGTCACTTTCCTTTAACAAGACAGATTTGGGCATTAATTAGTTTAATGTTCATTTAAAGGTGAGGTGCCATCGATGAGTATTTTGGTCTCCTAAGAATTGTTCATGTTAGTGTTTTTAGAACTTCAGAGTGGTTTGTAGGGGAAGAAGGGGAGGTGTCAGAAAATGTCCAGAGTCTGCTAAAAGATTTCACCAGCAGCATTGCTGTGGCTGTAAAACTCTTTATTAGGATTCTGCAGAGATTGTATCAACACGGTGCATTCCCAATGCCGGCCCCTCCCTCCTTCCCACCCTCCCTTTCTCCCTTTCTTCTTGCATTCTCTGTCTTTCCCTCTCCTTTGTCTGGCTTTTTCTTTTTAATTCCCTCCCTTGGCTGTTAAGGAACGTGCACTCTGGGTAGTAAACACATCTCATACTCCAACAGACCAGGCACTGTAGGATTCGACACCTGGAACCTATGTAATTTGTGCTAACAATATCACCCCAATAAATTTAACAACAACAACAAAAATAATAAAACTCTGAGTTTGATAGGACAAAAGAGAGAGAGAGAGAGAACACCCACTCCGATGCACTTGATTCAAAACAGAGCTCTTGGACAATTCAGTTCTAGCTGGCGGTCAACGTTACGGAGAAATACGCCTCTTCCCTGTGTGTCTCATACTCATTCTTCGAAGTGATTAATACCACCAAGCTTGTTGGTTACACTTTGCAGTTACAGAAATAAACTTTACAAGTTAATTTCTACTTAATATTTATAAACGACTCGATGGCACTGGGGAACGACTACAGGCGGAATGGAGTGGGAAAAGTCAGCTACTTCCCATCCTTCAGGGGATGGCCCCTGGAGCCTGCCTGGGGGACTTCGTAAATGTTCTTCTCCGTCACCGTCACCGAACCCCAGCAGTTCGCCCGTGTCCCCGGCCTACGGGAGGGGCCCACGTCTTATTTCTCAACTTTAGCACCAAGTACCGTTTCAAGATGGGCAGAACTGTCTAAGAATAAAACAATTAAGACTTGCATCTGAGAAAAGAAACAAACCAGACTCCTGTGCAGTCTGATATGCAGGAAGACTCAAGAGAAACTTTAGTGTCGCCCTTTTCGGAGGCTATTGATAAACCAGGTGGGAAAGGCTGCTTCCGCGGGGCATTACTATGGTCTGGAAGGCCACAGGTCAGGCGACATCCCGTGCACTCGGACCGTTTAAGAAGCCAGACTAGAACTCAGGCTGCTTAGCAAAAGCAGTGCTTCTCTGGGGAGGGCTCATAGAGGGGCTGTCTGAACTCGGCGGAATTCTTGCAGTTGTAAGGTGTCTCCTGAATACTTTTCACACTGTTTGTCAGGAAACGGCTACGTCTGAAACCAACTGAGTTACGTTTCCAGTTGAGAAGTTAGAAAATCCAAGGCACGGACACCCCCAAAACATGAGGAAAGGCAAGAATACGAGCCTTTCTCAGGTTTGTATTACTGCCTTTTCTCATGTTTGGGGAGTTGGCTCCTTTGACCATAATATTAAATATTAATTTAATATTAGTATATCAATAGGTTACATTAATGTATACTCAACTCTATACTATATTAATGATAATATTAAAGGTAAACACTAAACCTGAGAAAAAGTAATAATAAAAAAATTAATCTGTGAAATTAAGAAATAACAATAACCACCACACAAAGATCAAAAACTTCCTCTGCACAGGTTAACAAGCGAGGTGGTGAAGATGATATAAATGGGAAAATAGAGAACAGGAGATGTAAGTAAACAAAGAAGGGTGAGGGGAGCAGTTACAGAAATAAATGACATTTGCCACTCGAGAGTGCTATAACAAATTGAAAACTGTAGATAATTTTATAAATTTTGGAAAAAATAATGCAAAAGAAAAAAGAAGTAAACATGGAAGTAGGAAAGAACAGAAACACCACTCCTCTCCAAACGCCCCAGGCCTATGGGACTTGCTCGTATTTTATACAAACATTTCTTACCTAGTTAAAAAAAACCCAACATTTTATTTTGAAATAATTTTAGACTTTCAGAAGAGTTACAAAGAAAACTTCAGGGTTTCTAGATGTTTTTCACTGAGCTCCCCCAGTGTTAACAACTTACGTAACCTTTGATAAGCTCAAACTGAAAACACCTGAAAAATAGAGCAGGTAAGTTGTTGTACGGTCATCCCATGGAGTACTGTCAGGGCATTGAGAAAGAATTGATGATTTCTATATTCACAAACAGGGCTCAATCCTAAAAACATAATATTAATTAAAAAATGCCAGATTAAAAAAAAAAGTCCCCGTTATGAATTACTCAATTTATACAAAGTTTAAAAAACAGGCAGAAGTAATTTATAGTGCTACAACTCAGGACAATAGTTATAGGGAATCTTGGTGGTTTATTCTATTTCTTCATCTGTGTGCTGACTTCACATTGTGTTTACTTGGTGTTATTTCATCCATCTGTATAGTTATGATTTGTGTATGTTTTCTGTATGTTTGTTGTACTTTAGTTTTACATAAAAAACAGAGAGTTTTCTTTTAACGGTTCCCTTAGTGGTGATAAAGGCACAGAACCCAATAGCGGAACTGGAAGTGTGTGAATGCATTTATGTGTTCAGGCAAACTGTTGTTATCATCTGTTCTTTTCAAACTACAAAATCCCAGCCTTTTCATGGTCCCACGATAAATGCCTCTAAACACTGCAACGTAAAAAACAAAAAAAAAAAACAACCACACATCAATATGAAATACAATCTTGATCTTGGAGTATGTGCACGCATGTGGTTTTGGGGTTGGCCAAGGTTGTTGAATCCAGGGAATAGGAGGAAGGTTATTAAGGTATCAGTTTACCTTTATTATGCATAATAGCAATATCTCATTCTAAAATAAATAACTTAAAGCATGAATTTAATAACCTAATATTTTCCATCCGGTGGTGGGTATATGATTCAAAATTATCCAATTATTGAGCAATAAAATTGAGTCTTAAGTAATAAAGAAAAGCAAGAATGGTTGAGGCCAATTAACAATTTTATGTTCATCTTTAACTATGATTCTTTGTTCATTTCTTAAGAAGTTTTTAGTATTTTTTGTTACATTTTAAAGAATATGAATTTGAAAGAGCTAAAATATTTTAGTACATAAATCCCAAGTTCTTCTCACATTTCTGGGTTGAAATGTATACCCATAGTTATATATATTTCTCTTTGATGAAAAAGAGTGAATTATAGAACAATTGAGTCCTAGGGTAGTGAAGAAAAACTAATAAATTGAGAGTAGCTTTAATGTCTAAAACTTTTATCCTGTTTTTAAATTCATAAAATAGTAGAGGCTGTTAACTCTTTTTAAAACATTAAATTTATAAATTTATGGCAAGTCGTGACTATAACAGTAGAAACAACAGGGTTGTATTTTCAAAATAGCTTCACATACCAATTTTAAGAGCATTTGATTATTGAAATTTAAAGAATTACGTTTATGCAGGGAAAGTATGGAGAAGAAATTAGAAGACAAGGCAGGCTGTCATTCCGGAAGTCTTACGTAATAACTCACATAAACCAAAGTTACCTGGGAAAGATTTTAAACCAAAGTAGCGGAACCTGGATTGTTTACCCAACACAATGTGTTATTAATAGTTTTCAGTCCTCAGTTTACCTTGATATGTGTCGTATCAAGCCTCATAATACAAAGCTCTTTCCAATGCTGTATCACTAGCAAGGAATTTCACTAACCACGTGATTTATTTCAGAAGATTATAAAAACGTACTCAATTTAAGGTATTGCCTGTAAAGAGATCACGAGGGTACTTGGAACCTCTCTGTGCTCTTGGACTTGGTTGCTTCTTCCCAAGGGCAGGTCGCTTGCCCCGTGCTAACTCCGCATCCTGACAAAGCTCTGTGTTTGTCTGGAAGCTGTCAGCTCCCAATATCCAAAAGAACATTACGATGTTTTCTTTTTACCACCTAATTATTATTATGCCAGACAATGTATTTACTCCTAAGTGGTTTGGGGTAATTGATTAGGTTGTTCCGTGTCAGGGAAAGCACAGATGTGGGGCCAGTGGCGACTGGGATTGAGACAAAGGCCTCTCTGCAGTCTCCGGAGACAAGAGGCTGGCAGCGCTGCTGGGCGGGCAAGACAAAACCTTCTTGTGCTGGGTGGTCCACTGGGAGGTAATTGGAGATCTGCAACACATCCACTACAATCAACAGAAGGGTACAATAGCGTCTCTGTAGGGAATTGGGGGGAGAAGAATTTGTTTAAATAAAATTGCAAGGTTGTCAGAATGTGAAAGCCATTCTCAAAGGTTCTGTGCATTGTCTAAGGGAATGCAGACTGGGAATCGGTTCCTCCCAGGCCAAAGCACTGATAGAAAGCAACGTTTCACCGAAACTGTATTATAAAATAAAGGCCACAATTGTAACTGTCATCCTGTTGGCGGCATATAACACCCTCTTCTAGTAGGTACTTCAAAGTATAAATGTTTACAACTGTGAGGTTTTGTTCTTATGCTATCCCCCCCAACCCAAAAATTAGATGGTGAAACTGTTATTAGCTATTTATTTTATATTGCAATGCCAGATCGGATTAGTACGTGTAAAAATGCCTGGTAGAAGGAGCAGTTATGGAATAAATATGATGGTGGTATTTGGTCTAAAGTTTCATTAATAAAATATAGTATGTCTCTTGGTTACCCCTGCATATATATATATATATTTTTTTTCTTTTTTTAAGAGCAACATGGTTCTATGGACATGGAAATTATTGGAGGCCCCTGGGCTCAAGTCTCTAAAGAAATTAAGTCATGGCTAAACCAAATTATGTCCTGAGAAAGTAAGAATGGAGATCATGGCCCTGGGCAAGGCACTCCAAGTCATTAGGGTAATGGTGCTTAGTGCCACCCAGCCATTCTGCACTTGGGTATTAGGAGCAGGAGGGCTCCTGACAGCATGACAGGCAAGAGCAGAAGGTCTGAGAAGGCGAAACTATATTTTCTGCCAAAGCAAAACTAATCCCTTACCCTAAAACCTTTTTCTTTGATATACTCTTTTTCCTTTTTGGTTGTAGGGTTTGCAAAGTGTTTATAGTTTTATGGGAGAGTAGGACCATTTCCTGTTGTGTTTGTTTTTTAAGTCTGAAATGAAAAAAAAAAATAAAATAAAAAAACTAAAACTAAAGAACCGATGGAAACAGGCAGAGTGAACTTTTTAATACTCCCGTTCTGTCTCTCGTTTCTGTTGATACCCCACGTCTTGCTTTCAAAAATGTATCTAAAGTAAAACATTCTCTATTCTGCTTTGAAATGAGGTGGTCTTCGATTAGGTCGTGTAAATAGGGTGCTGTAAACTCCTGCCAGCCTATGGGGTCATAGGCGTATTTGTTCTGGATGCAATTACGTGATCAAATTGCTTTTTTCAAGTCAACATGTTGATCCAGACAAGAAATAATCTAACCAGGAAAAGCAAACAGCTTTGCAAACATGTATGAAAAGTTCAGAGTGGAAACGCTGCCATCCTTCAAATGTTGAGAAGCCACAAGTTTCTCCATCCCTTTTGTTGTAAAAGGCGGAGGACGCAGGACAGTCTGTAACGTCTCCTGCTTGTGACTCGCACTGGCATCTTCTTCCAGAACGGACGTCCCCCGGGCAGAGCAGAACAGCTTCCGGAAATGGTGAGCGAAAACCTGCCATGGAGCTGGGGATTCCTGGGCAACCTGTCTGTCCATGATCACTCGATGGGCACTCTCCTCACATGTGATTTGGGTCAAGAACTGACTCTGGGACTTGTCTAAACTTTGCTATTGACGAGAAGGAGGCGTGGGCTCTCTGGAAGTGGAGGAGAGAAAAGCCCGGCCAGCTCATGCCATCACTCCTGGATTGGGTGATAGGTTCTGCAGGCCGCACACGGGACATTCTGTCTTAACCATTATTGGTAGAAAATATGAAATAAACTACCAGTGGAACTAAGCTGGCGATGATTTTTTTTTTCTGATTATAGGAAACCAGAGATATTATACAAATATGGGAAATAAAGATAAGACTCTATTTACCTTTAAAATAGATCTTAGAATTCCAAACGTATGCCTCAATTTAAAAAGTGGTACCAAGCTCTTATTTTGAGTAAGGACATGCCAGTGGGCGATTTGCAAAATAATAATTATGCCAAATCCCCATATTTGCTCAGTGTAAGTTGATGTTAACTACAGATTTGGGTCACGAACTGGAAAATGGCCTAAAAACCACCAAGGTGATTTTTCTAGCCTTTATTCTGTGTCCCTATAGGAGAGGAGCTTTCGGTGACAGCCTCCTGCCTGTGGTTTTGGCACGCTGGTTGCAGCTTCCGTTCTGGAACTCTGCGCGTGGTACTGTGCTCAGTCCATGTTTTAGACAGTGTTCTGGGATGAATGACAGTGACAGGCCTGCCTTAGAGGCCCGTGTGCCCCAGGGAGAGAGTGTCTCCCAGGGGCAGACTGTCACACTGCAAAGCCCGAGGCCGAGCTGCCTTGAAGTCCGCTTGAGATCTTGGGGAGAGAGAGAACTCACATGAGAGATCGATGCCCCTTCAGCCAGGCGCGACGCCAGCATGGACCAGAGGGAAACCCTGCATGTCCCTGAAGCCTAATCCCAGAGCGGCCGGAACAGCGGGCTCCAGCCAGCAGGGCCACTGCTGCCCTCTGTGTCTGTGGCTCGTAGGCACGCATGTCTGGGAGGGCCGTGCAGCTGGAGAACGAGGACTTGACCGCGTCGGCCAGCCCTGTCACTCCTGTCACTCTGTTGGAGGACATCTGAGGGACAGCGGAGAGCAGCATTTGGAGGTGGGCTTCGGTGGCTGGCGACTGACTTGGGGAGCCCTGCTCTCCCGGTGGCGACTCACCAGGGCCCTTTGATTGAACACAGACGCGGATCCAGTTACCACGGCCCGCGCCGGCCCTGTCTCACTTCCTCCTCTGCTCACTCCCTGCTTGGGGAACGGATCCCTGTGGTTCCCCGGTCGTGCTGTCGGGCCCATCACGAATGCTCCGCCGAAGAGAGAGTGGGGGCGTCCCGCTTTCGGACAGTTGGGCAGCTTGGAAATGGGACGTGGCGCGCTCTGTCCTGAGACTGCGGTCTTGTCGGCACGCGGATTTGACAAGCACAGACGACGAGGATGGGGGCAGGCCATGGAGGGAGCTCCGAAACACGTCCGAGTTCACCTAGGTCACCCTGTCACCTCCTCTCTGCAGTCTCGAAGTGTCTTCACTTCCAGAACTCGCAGACATGGATTTGCGTGCCGATGGCCCGAGCGGCCGGCTCACTGTCGGCCCCGAGAGCGCGCTGCGTGCTCGAGGTCAGAGCACGTTCGCCTGGGTCCCACGCAGGGGCTGGGAGCGCGCGGTGCGGGAGCGCACACGTTCCCCGTGGGTAGGCCTCGGCTCTTTTCTTTAAAGTCTTTCTTCAAAAAGACTTCGTTTACGATGACCAGTTACAGGAGACCACCTGCTCTGGGGACCCTTCCACGGAGCCGTAGCGTTTCCAGCCAGAAGACAAGCCACCTGCTGCCTGTCTAATTGCCTTCTCACTGCTACGATCGCTTCTGGAGGAGGTGACGCTCCGTCCCTGCTCACCTGCTCACCTGCGTGCAGAGTTCCTTATGGAACTTAAATCTACTCCTTTTACTTTCTACGCTGCGGTCCTAATGCTGTAAAATAGCAGCTGCAACAAAAACCCAGGGACAATAAATAAAGTCTTCCATAGTGTTCCCTTCCTCTTTGACATATTAAACCAGGCACGGGGGTGTGGGGGCGGGGATGTGCCTGCGATGTCCTTTTGTGTGTGTGGGAGCAGGTGAGAGTTCCTGCCTTAGAACACACAGGGACGTCGCAGTGACACTGCAGCCATGTGGCCTGTCCCCACCAGGAACCGGTGTAGAGAGGAAGAGCACGCGGTACGCAGAACTAATAATTAGCCACTGACCTCTAATGACAGAACTTGTTTGTTTAAGTCCGTGGAATGTGTTGTACTTGTCACAAGCCGTAACACTTGAAGAGAGTTTCGGAATTTTAGAGTTTCGGAATCACGCCTTGGAACTCGTCGTCTTGGGTACTTGACACATTTTGTCCCGGCCCTCGTCGTGAACTAATTAACGGTGATGACCGAGGTGCCACTGCGTTGTTCCTTACGGGAAAACTGTGTTGGGTGCCCCTTGGAGCCAGTCAATGACAAGTCCCGAGGGGCCGCTGTACGCAGATGCCTGTCGTGTTGATTACTCAGCATTTGGAGGGTGACAGTCTTCACGTGACAGGTAGAATACTGATGTGGGAGCTTTTAGGTTTCTTTAGTCTGCTGTTGTCTTTGCCCTTTGTCTGTTGGTTTTGAGCCAGATAACCTGAGTTCAAATCCTGCTGTGCCATTCGCTTATGTGACCGGAAGTTCATTTACTGCTCCGAAATTGAACGTCCTATCGGTAAAGTGGGCAAAGGCTAACTTACCGCACTAACACCTGGATTTCATCGGCAAATACAGACAGCGCTCAGCACCCCGTCCGGCGTTAGTAAATATTCATTGAGTTCATTCCTACCTTGGAATAGCCGACACGTTCCCATCCAGGACTGTGGTTCACGAGTGGCTCAACATCCACACAATATCTATACGTTTCTGTTCAAATTAATTCAATAAAACCGAACCCTCTCGAGCACCTACCATGTGTCTGGCACACTAATGCAGCGAAAAGAGCGACAGCGAGATCGTTGGTGAGTCCCTGCTCTGCGTCGGCACCGAGTTAAGCGTCCCGTCACGCACGCAGCGCACTCCGCTCCTCCCCGTGAGCGGGCAGGGACAGGGCTGTCACTCCAAAATCCGGTAAGTAGCGTGCTCCTGCCAGTACACGCCGTGGGAGCTCGGGGGAGCCCTTGCACAGAAGAGGACACTCGGGCGGTGGGAATGTTACATTAACGTGGCTGGCAGGTGACGAACATTCCAGGCTCTGGGACAAGTGCACGATGTGTGCATAGGGTGCTTTCGCTCATCACGGGCAATCCTTCCCGTGACTGGCTTGCAGCCCTGACCTTCCCTTCCTTTCGGGTTCCGTTCTGCAGCGCATTCACAGGTCAGTGCATCCAGAAAAGCTTGGGTCCCGTGCTCCAAGCCACCAGTTTCTCGATCAGGAGTCTCCATTGCCTCCTCTCGTCATGGCCACGAAAAGCTCCGGCCCACGGCGTCTTCTGGCGCCTGGTATTACGGGAAGCAGTGCAGCAGGACCGGGATGGAGCTCCCGCCCTGGGCCCTGCCGGTCTCGGCCCGGCCGGCTCTGGTCTTGCTGCGGAGCGCCCGCCGGGCCTCCGGAGCGTTCCATTCTCCCTGCACCCACCTCGTGTGGGCCTGGCTGTTGTTTTCCCAGGTCAGAGCTGGGCTCCTAGAGCAGAGGGGGCAGGTTCAGGATGCGGTTTTACCTCCACCGCTTCTACCCTAGGACAGGCATCCGGGGCTGTGTGTCGTGAATCTCCGTGTGTCCGAACTGTGCTCACAGAGCGTCTGTCAACTTCGCATTGTCCAGATTTACATTCCCGTTCCCAGGGGTCAGCCTGGCGTCATGAGCTGCAAATGCAAATGGCATATTGATAGGGGAGAAAACCAGTGGAGGGACTGGTTTTAGGGAGCTGGAAATCACATTCAAAAACGAGCTGGAAATACTTGATGTATGTGATAAATGTTCGGGCAGAATTTGGACATTGAGAATCATGGGTTCATTTGGTGTAAGAAAATAATATTATTGCCTGCTCCCTCCGAGATGACCCACGTAGTATCACATGTGCCTCAGAATGCAATGAGAGCTCCCAGGTGTCTACTAATGACCGCAGTCCCCCAGGTCTGTGACCTTGTTAACATTCGTATGTCTGTCGATCCACAGTTTAGTCCTAAGAACAACATTCTGTTGTCTGATCTAGTGACACTTGAATAGTTTGTCCTCCTTGAAATGTGATGTGATCATCCAAGCAGGTCCGTGTGTCAGAGGCCATCAGAAGGATCAAAACATACTGAAGAGTTAAAAGAGCACAAGTACCCTAAAACACTGTAAAGAGTGAGAGACTAAGAGTGTATGGAATAGGGAGACGAAACCATCTCCAGGTCACTACTGTCATCTCACATTCAAGTCAGCTGGACTCATATGCGTTCTGTACAGTTCCTTAGGAGTCGCTCTCTCTTATAAACCTGCCGACCATTTCTTAAGGGAGTTATTGTAATCGTGATGCTAAGGACTCTCAGTAGAGGCAAAATGAGATTCATATCCTGAGCAATTACACACTGGGTCAAGAATGCAAGTTTATTGTAGAACAGCATTATCATCATCGAGTGTCTCTTGCTCACGGTAGATTGTGACACAGTAAAATCTATTTCTGCTGGTGCGCGGCAGTCTCTGTTATTTATGAAACATAAAAAGACACTGAAATACTAAAGGGCTTGAAAAGACCAGGGTAAGATCAGATAAAAAAATGAGAAAGAAACAGGCATCCTGGGATGGAAACTAGTCTGCCATGTGGTGACAGGGAGGTTGTATATTTTTAGAATATACTGAAAGGAATGGTGCTTTTACTTAGGTTTTTATGGTTTAGCACGAGATGCAATTTTCTGGCCTTATATGCAGTTGTAACAAAAGTCAGAGACGTTTTATGATAGCTGCCACAGTTCATAAATGATGGGATACACTAAAATATTTATAGAACTGTAAAATCTTGATTTCTCTCTGGTTTAGCAGATGGGGCCCGAACACTAGTTCCCAGATTGTCACATTTTCTTCACCCTTTGACGACAAAGAAGCCTGTTACCAGTTTTCTTTCTGGATAACAAGTTCCCTAGTGTGAACGAGGTCACACGTTCAGTGATCTGTATGTGAGGAATACCGATGATGAAAGCTAGGAACAGAAACCATAATGACTTCACACATCGTCCTTGGCACGAAGCACAGGGCAGTGCAGAGAAGGCGCCCTCGGAAGTACCTTTGACCCGTTCTGTTGTCTTCGTTTCTGGGAAAAATCACTTCTAACACTGTGTCACTCACAGAGCTAAGTATCATGCCAGCGTGAAGGCTGGTCGGTTTGCTCACTGGAATGATCACAACGTAAGGTGTATAAATGTTGAGTCACTATGTTGTATACCTGCAAGTAACATAATATGGTAGGTCAAGTATACTTTAATAAAAAATAATGGAAAAAAGACTAGTTTGTTTAGGGGATGGAGAGAATCTCTGCTCTGTGTGTGTGTGTGTGTGTGTGTGTGTGTGTGTGTTTCTTTTTGGAACTGTATATGCTAGGGTGAAATCATTAGTCTGTGTAAGGTCGTCAAACTCAAGAACTCATTACAATGAAAAGAAACACATGCAAATCAGATAGTGGTGAAAATAGGAAATCCACAGGGAAAAATTGCTGATGATATTTTTCTAATTTTAGGAAATTGATCAGCAAAATATACTTATAAAAATGGGTTTACATTGCAGTTATTTAAGAAGCATTAACAGAAAAGCAACCCAAATCAAATTGTAGGCAAATAGATGAGATAAAAAGGTGAATAGATGGATAGGAAAAAACATTCTTGCATAAGTGCAGTTTATAGTCACAGTTTGCAAATTTTCTAGTTTTTTAAGGAATGTTACTGAAATTTATTAGATAAAACCTCTAATTAGGATCTATACATGGATAGTAATATTTTTATTTATAGTAAATCATTATAAATCTCTCCTAATACTTGCATTTGCCATGAAATACAGTACATACCTTAAGAACAAAGTCATTTGAAATAAAAACCTTCATATATGTCTTCATAGATGAAAATAGTGAGAAATTTAATCTACCTAGTGGTGTCCAGCATTAGCAAAGAGCATGAAAACTTTCTGACCTACTGAATCCAAGCGTCAGGGTGGCCAGAGAGAGAGAGAGAGAGAAATTTGTAATACAGCACGCTCCCAGGATGACAAAATGATTAGTTCAGTTTGTGGACCAAAGACCTATCTCACCTGTTTGATGCTTAATGAGGCTACGGCTTATGCCATTAATTAGGTGTAGGTGGGCTGAATATTTTATTTTTAGACTTTCTTCAGAATCTTCCTTAATACATTATTACGTAAGGACCTTACTTTATGTGACGATTTGACTCGTTGCTATTGTGTAAGCAAGGTTGCAAATAATTTTATGCTAATATGTACCATTATAGCCAAGATATTAGACATTTCTTTCGAGATTATTTAAAACATTTACTGGAAGGAGTGAAAACAATGTGAGAAAATGTTTTTTAAAAAACTCGCAGCACAAGCATCTACCATCTAAAGTCAGCGTAAAGAGAATCAAAGTAAGAGGATGAACAGCAGTCACGCTGCTGAAAAAACATTTTGAGAAGGTATTGGTTAACTCCTGGAAGGAAATGTTTATTTTCCTCAATCCAATGGAATTCTGCAGTAATTTAAATTTGGAAAATAGAAACACCTGCTAAGCAAGAAACACTTTGTGCACGGTAGCAAAAATAAGTGAGTAGATGATAACTTTCAAGCAGATTTATTGGGTGTCAGTCAGTCCCAGGAGGGGAGTTGGGATAAAAATTCGATGAGCAGAGAGAGGAGCTGTAAGAGTCTAAAGCTGTGTTTGAGGGTGAAGGGTGCTCATCAGAGACCCCCGGAAAGCTGAGCCATTCCCTTAAACGGTGTCGCGTGTCGAGGTCTGCAGTCTCTCAGTGAGATAAATTTGGAAAAACTAAGTCCGCTCCAGAATGGGTTTGCCAAGTCATGTTCCTAAATGGAGAGTAACAGTGAACTTGACATCCGGAACATTAAGCATCCATGTAACTGTGTTTATGTCTAAAGACTCAGTAAATTCATCGAGGACAAGAGTTGATGCTATTACCATTTATTTTTGCCCAGAGGAACGCTACTGGGGAAACGAAGTGGGAAGTTATACCATTGCTTCACTTCTTTTTTAAATGAAAACCTGAACGTGTAGTTCAGTGCTCACCACCTCCTTTATGACGGCGATGGACACGTGAGCAAAGAGTTGGAAGCTGAATTCTAATCGCACTTACGTCACGGACGAGTCACGGCGCCTCAGAGTAAGCATGGGCCTGTCAGTTTTCCTGACTTCATCTACACAAGGCAAGAGAGTAGCCAACTACTTCTTGGTGAGTGTTCCCGTGGGGCTGACCAACTTGGCCTGCTTTCAGCGAAACTGGGCGCTCACATACACGTGAACGTGCTTACGTCCGGGGTCGAGCGGAAGGGAAGCAAGTGCCCCTGGTGTAGGCGTGGGCTTCATTACCGTCACACCTGCCACGTTTGGCAGGAGCTTCCCTGAACATGGACCTGCACAAAAACACTCATCTATGAAGAAATGCAAGCAGATTATAGACTAGAATACTGAGGACAGGGAGTAATAATTCATTTCTTAATAGGACACTAGCTCCTTAGCAGTTTAATTAATGTCTTTAATAAAAAAAATTCTCCATAAATGTCAAATAATATCATTACTTCGTTTTTCACAAAGCAGATGCTGTTGCTCCCACAAATCACACACACACACACACACAAATGTTGCACATCTGCATTAAAAAAATTATATTTCTACTTCTCTTTGCTCTACAGAAATCAAGAGACCACATTTAGCTTTTTATTCATATATTTTATATCTGACGTCCTAATTTCTTTCTTAGAAAGAAGTTCTTTATCCTCTGTATAGCCTGGGTAGGAGTACTGTGGTCAGCAGAATTCTGAGATGGCCCCCAAGATTCCCGCCTGTGCGTGCCTGTGGGGTCCTCTCCCCATCCGCAAGTAGGATTACTGGGTCACCTTACAGGAGCAAGGTGGTAGCATCGCCACCCTCATGATGGCATTGTGCTTCCCAAGACTCTGTCGGAGCAGACAAGGGACAGCAAACAAGGGACAATGCCATCCCCCTGCTGGTCTTGAAAGAGCAGAGAGGGTCATGGGACGGGAAGTGGTAGGTGATCTCTAAGCACGAAAAGCAGCCCCTAAGCTAACAGTTGGCAAGAAAAGGAAGGACTTTAGTCTTCTCCTGTCAGTCTTCTAGAAGTCTGAGTGGGCTTGGAAGAGCCTCAGGTAGATTGCAGCCCCACTGGACACCTCGATTCCAGCCCGAGGGACCCCAAACTCCAGACCCCGGAAAATTGTGAGGGGATGCATTTACATTGTGTGCAGTCTCTGTGTGTATAGTGATTTCTTATGCAGTGATGGAAGTCTAACACTAGCGTTGGATGTCTGCTGAAGGAAGCCACTTTTTTCTCTACCAGATACCTTGAAATCACTGTGGATGGGGAGTAGGCCTGGGGAGACAGGGGAGTGACATGTTGGAACTCCCAGAGCAGGAGGAATTGGCTGTTCAGCATTAAAAAAAAAAAATAGAGCAAAAAAGGGGAAAAAATGACTGTAACTTTACATATTCAAATTGCATTTGAAAAATAAATTGTTTCAGCTCAAGAAGTCATTCCGTTTTTCAAGTGTATTAATGTCATGATAGTGCCATAAAATCTGTAAAAGTGAATGCCCTGATAGTCTCAGCTTTAATTATATTTATAAGACTAAAAACTATCAAGATAAAAGTTGTAAAAACCACCAGTTGCTAAGAAACTCCTGCTTTTCCTGCCACTTGTGTGGTTTTTGACAGAGACATGCATAATGTGGCAGAAATACTCGCTTTCCTTGCTGCTTTTTATCCTGACTAGTTCTGTCCCCAGCTTCCTTTCCCCAGTTGCTGTCCACTTTTCAAAATTAGTGCTTTAAAACCATTTTAGGCATTATCTTTGCTCAATATAATAAATCACAATTATTCCTCTCTGATGTCAAGCATTTAGACTGTGTCCAAATTTTCATAACCGAAAACATCAGTGCAGTGAATGTCTTTGTACATGGATCCTTTTAATATTTTTGGATTTTCCCTCGTGATAAATGGTGAAAAGTGGGGTTATTATAACATTTGCCACATACCGTAGATGTTGTCCTAAGTTAAATACCTGAAGAAGGAAACACAGCAGCTGTGTTTAGAGCCATGATTAGAAAATGACAAATAGCTCACTCTCCAAAAAAGTTTAATTGCTCATCCAGGAAGCATGGCATTTGATCTCGTTCCATGTCAATAGATAAGGTTACTGTATGCTTATACCTATGTGTGGGAATAATAGAAATGTTAAGTGTTAAGAACGTTAATTTAAGAATGGTTACTGATAATAAAAGTAACGACAACGCGTATGTGCCCACCACAGTCATTGAGTGTATGTATGCACATGTCTTCCATTGGTCCTTAATAATGACACCTTTTCTTTTCTGAGAAGGGGCTTCATTAGAGCTTCCACTAGCTTCTTGGAAATCATGGCTAAACTTCATGTTTACTGCATCTGCCTTCCATGTCACTTCTCAAGTGAGAACCCCAAACTTGTAATAACAAAGATAATGAAGATTTTGTATTATAGTGCCCCTGATACTTTGTGGATGGGATTCATGTTCAGGTTAGCGCTTTGGGGAGTGACTGCCGTTGTCCCTATGTGATGCACAGAACCATCCTAATAGTGAGGACAGGCCAGTGTTTCGTGCACTAGCATTCATTTACTTGCTCATCATTAGGACTGAATTAAACACAATGAACAGTCCTGGAGAAAAACAGAAGAGGGAGAAAGAGTTGGGGAACGGAATGGGAAGGAGGTTGGAGAAACGAGAAGTGTTTAGGTTTGCACAGGCACCAAAATTACAGGGAAGTTGATTACTTTTAGAGATCCTTTTTTTTCTTCCATCCAAATCTAGCAACATCATTTCTCGAAAATGTGAATTTGAAAGTCAGAGAAGTTTTTTTCCCTTAGTTTCCTCCTTAAACACACAGTGACAATGACAGTAGCAATGAGCGCACCACTGGTGTCTGCTCTGCTAGTATGCATCAGATCGTGTTGTTTGGGACACAAGAGGACGTGAAGAGAGTCGATGCTATACTGTCGTGAGGCTGAAATCCATTCTCCACCTTCTTACACTAGTGTATTTCCAGGAAGTGAGGGTACTTTCTACCCCGAAAGTTGTGATTGATAATGCTGATTGCTTATGGTTTTAATTATAAATGAAAGTTCAATAGGAGCCAATCCTTCTACCCCGTTAAAGCCACTTGGCACTCTCAGACTTTCTAAGGAACTGTGTGTGGCTGGTAAGTCAACATGATGATTGTCTATCCCAGAGGACATGCAGTCATTTACATTTATATGCCAGCAGTTTCGTTCCTGTTGTCCCAGCAAGAGCTGGGGACTGATTTTTAAGGACACAAAAGCTCTGGCACAGATGTTACACGGTTTCAGCGTGTTTGCCTTGTACTGTGTGAGGGAGTCGTCCTCAGGTGCATGGGGGCTCCCACGTAGGTGGCACATGGCACAAGGCAGTGTCAGTAGGTTCCAGATTATTCTAGTACAGGGTGAGCACCGACCCCTGTGGTAATAAATGTGTTTGGTCTTTATCTTTTAGCAGGTCGGTGCCAAATAGCATCCTCAGGGGAGAGGAGCCATGAGTTCACTTGTGTCTGTTGGATCCCTAAGGGACTCCTGTACTGTAGAAACATTCGTTTCTAGAACAGTTGGCAGTTTTGTTGTGTTTTCTCCCTCTTCCCAGACATCCCCTCTCCATGCTGTTCTCTCTCTGTGAAAGAAAACAAGAAAAAAGAAGACAAACTTGGATGATGAAAGTGATAACAGGAGAGAAAAATGTTGCCCACTTCCTTCCATTCGTTCGCACATCCCATAATCTGGACCAGATGGAAGATCCATCTCATTTCTTGTTGTACTTACATTGTGCCTATGGTTATGACTTCTCTAACCTTTGTATAACACTCTGATTTGGGCATTTTGTCTTTCTCAGAAAATAGTCTCTGGAGATCTTAACTATTCAGTTGTCAAGGTGAAAATGGTCACCACAATTTGTGTCATTTCCCAAGATGGTATGATTGCTATTATTTCTTATTAAATGAACAAGATGACAATCACAGATAGGTACAGTTTTATATCCCTTAGGGTTGGAGCACTTTCAGCTCCCCATGGACAATGCAGTCAAATCCATAAAAAGTACCTAGACCCCCAAATCGGGTAATCCAAGTTGCAAATACATTTTATTAAACAAAGCTAAATTTCACATCATTTTAGGATTGAAGCTTTGATTATATATCAGAAAACTCTCTAAATAGAGATCTTTAAAACTATGAACACTGATTCTCAAACTTTAAACCTGCCTAAGATCACCTAGGATGCTTGTTTAAAAGCATACAGTCATGGGCATCACCAGAGAGGATCTGACACGGTGGGTATGGCAAGAAGACTAAGAATCTCTGCATT
Organism: Lyroderma lyra; assembly: GCA_004026885.1. Classification (NCBI taxonomy): domain Eukaryota; kingdom Metazoa; phylum Chordata; class Mammalia; order Chiroptera; family Megadermatidae; genus Lyroderma; species Lyroderma lyra. Next base: position 18,930 of record PVJL010002549.1, on the reverse strand, counting down.
TCAAAAAGTGCCCTGGATAATTCTAATGACAGCATTTCTAGAATAATCTTCAAGAGAGACAGCTGTAGTTCTAAAGCAGCAAAGACTTTTTGGTTTTTTCGGCTAATAAAGTATCTATTGACTCTCACCTACAAGTTGTGGTCAATTTTTCTGAAATCATGGGTCTAATTTACTTTTCAAATAGAAACGGCCAAAAGGAATATACTGCTTGAATGATCACCAGATCCCCAATAGGTCTTGGCAATTGTAATGTTTCTAAGAATATTTTGAAATATTTGTGTGTCTTTTTTTTTAGTACACATCGTATTTTCCTTGGCTTTTAACATGTACTTTCTATTTTAATAGACAAATAATTTCAGACTATAAGGGAACAATTACAAAACTGGTACTAATACACTCGGTTTAGTTTTCTGTAATGAGCCATACATAAGTGTTGTCAAAGGCAAAATATGGGCAGTACTATCTGTTGTTTTTTTATATTCATTCATTCGTTCATTCATCTTTGTTGATTTCATGACCCCCAAAGTGGACTCTGTCTCAAGAAATATTAAAATTTAATATAAAATGAAAAGAAGTATCATAGAAACGCAGAACGCCAATTGCCAGTAGGTTGTTGAAGAAATGACTTTCCATCTTTGCATCGGTAATGGGTCCCTTTAAAAGGGATTAATAGGGTCTAATAGGAGCACATTATTTCTTTATTCTCTTCCCAGAGTGGTGAGATAGCGAGCTGCAAATTGGTTGCTTAGTAACTGGCCCAGTAGGACCATTTTTCCTCTCCCCATATACAGACATAGTTAATTGCCAGATTTTGAATTATTACAGTCCGTTTCAATTTCAGTGACTTTATCGGTATAAAAATTACAGAGTTTCTGAAGTCAGATTTTCTGGTCTAGTGCAACACATGCTAATAACCCTGTATTCTGGGTATATGTAAACTACTCATTAGAAAGAAGGAAAAATTGTTGACTTGGAAAAGGTCACTCAGCTAGAAAATAGTTCAGCCCAGGAGATTTAAAACCATATCTACTTTTTACTTAAACCTCTGGCATGTCTCTCCACTCCAACACAATTATATCTGATTTTTGCTTGACTGTCCTCATCATTCATTTAATTCCTTGATAACTAGAGACGTAAATGACATGGACACTCTTCCCTACTTTCCCCATTACTTCAGACTATTAAGTGCTTAAAACTAAATTTGGAGTAAGGGCGTCCCTTATGGCTGACTTAAGGAAAGGTACGCAAGATGAAGATTTCTGGGATGGTCTGCTCTTCACTCTGCAAGATGAACACTCGCCCCAGCGATTGAATTCTTCCACTCTGAATATATCTCGGGTCTGTGTGAGGCTGTAGTCTGTGTTTGGGGCGGGGCTTTGTCCGTGGTTCCATTTGACAAGATAGTCTGAAGTCTTCCTCCCTGCTATTGAGAGTGCTTTCTGCATTAAAGGATTTTTTATGCATATACTGTCTTGATAAGGGAATTGGTTCTGCTCTGCTGTTTCATTTTGTGTTTTTTCGAACACGGCATTTTCTCCATTGTCTGCCATCTTTGATCCTTGGTCCTCTCCTAGCTGTTGAATTCCTGGGCCTTTAATTCTTTCTACTGAAATCCAAAGCCCAATTCATTATTTATTCTCTGTGTATTTATGTAGGTGCTTTCTGCAGATTCTACATCATTCTGGCTATCTTCTCCATACATGCCTTAAAGTTTTCTCAAGAATATTTTTCTCATGCTCACTTAAATTTGCTTACAACTACCCTTTTCATATAGTCATTCTCTTCATTGTTTTCTCCAGTTATTCTTTAGCTCTGCCAAGGCTCCATCCTTCTGGAATTTAAAAAAAAAAATTCTTTTGATAGCATCTTCATTAGGAATGGTTCATTTCCAGAAACGTTTCCTTTTCCCCCTCCCCCACCCCCCAATTCACAACTTGCCATTTGAAGCTACTTCCATATATTTGGGTTTTGGAACCAGGACTTCCAAGTGAGTAGAGCTATACTTCAGGTTTTCTTTACATAACTCAATGTAAGAAGTGCTTTTATGAAGTTCAAGATGCCTCTTTATCAGGACTGACCCAGTGAACCAGCTATCTTATGGATTAGCCGTGTCAGTCTACATAAACCTAGGTTCATACTTCTCAAGAGAGTGTCCCCAAACACCATGAACAACTGTCCTCTTTCTCACCTTGGAACATCAAGTGCTGAGGTTGTTGCTGATGTCCCAGAACATGTTAATGAGTCTGTTTCAATCGATACTCACATCTGCTATCCGCGAAGTTAGTTCTTTCGGCCCTCTTTCACACCCTCCTGTCACATTCATTCTTTCTGTCACTACCTATGTATCATATTTAAAGTCGTGTCCTGGGCTGTTTTCCCAATCCTCTCCAAAAATTCTTCATTCTTTCTAATAATTCAAGATATGAAGAGACTCATATCTCAACTCCTCCCCTGTGAGCAGGAATATTCCTTTACTTTTATTCATACACCAGATCGTGAGCACAATGAGAATACATTCCTTGTTACAGTAAATTGGCATAGCCAAGGATAGGGTTTTAGCATTCATGCCTTCTAAATATAAAGACACATTCCCATACTTCGTAATTCTATCTGAGCACGTCCCTTGGAGGTTATGACTTCTCATCAGCTGCCCAGAGAGGAAGACCCCGGAAACTCTGCCTTTGTGACAGCAGGACTACAGCCTGGTCATCTTGGCTTCAGAGATGAAGTGTTAGAATTTATAACCGATCGGAGCATCACTGATGTTTTGATCCAGTGCCCTTCTAGCAAGAGAACCATGGAAGCCCTGACCCTAAATACTTATCATTGTGGAAGAAGAGCAAACCCTTCTATTTGTGCGTAGGGGCTCGTCTGATCTCAGCACAATAGGGAGGCGCTGCCGGGGGCGTCGGTCCCGCCATCGCGTGCAGCACCCTATAACGTAGTGCTGAGGCCTGCCTCCTCCTCCCGGGGCCCAGCGGCACGGAGAGAGAGGATTTCTTCTGCAGCCCAAGATATAAAGGGACGTGAAGAGCCGCTTTAGAGATGCTCTCAGCTCTCTACCCTGTGGTATAAACACGAGCCTTGGAATATTTTTATTCCACTGTTTCCAAAACTTCTCACCCAAGGGAGCCAGCCAGTGACAAGCAAGTGTGGGTGGTGACAGGCTGAGCTTGTCATTTCCCCGCGATTGGAACTACTTTCCAGCACAGTTAGGGAACAGAGACAGCCTGGTGGCATTTGTTGAGTTCGGTTTTGTTTTTGATCAAAGGCTGAACGTCTTGGGGCCATGGGCGTGTGGAAGGGACAGCGTCGCAGGGCTTGGCGTGACTGCCCCAGAGAAAACACTCCAGATTGTTTGCAACGCCGTTTGCCGTACGACAGGAAACACTTTAATAAATGTGTTTTGTCCCCGTGCTGGAGTTTTCAAACTAAATCCTTCCGGTAAGCAAAGGGATGAATAAGCCTGTGTCACGAGTTAATGTCAAAAGCCAATGACCTATGTGTGAAGACACCAACTCCTAGTGACGGGGACCCGTCTTTGGCGTGGCAGATGGAAGGAAAGACTCCGGTGACGAAAGGGCGAGGACGATTTCTTGCTCTTCTCCAGGCATAACCCCGGGGCAGGAGGTTATTCACGTGAATTTTCCAATGGAGAAGTCCTAGGAGGGCTGAGGGCTGCGGGAAACGAGGGTGACAGGTGGGTTCAATGTCACCGTGTGGAAGTAATTGTTTTGTAATAGTTTGCCAAAAGAAAAAAAATCTCTCAGACCCTCTGATCATTCCGTGTGGATGGTTATCTCTTGGCCCACCTCTTGTGCTCATGAAGTCAACCGCAATATAATTCGAAGGTAGAAAGGACAGCAGCTCATGCTTTTATTTCAGGTCGGATCCACGTCTTTCAGGAGGACAGAGAAAGCGTTATTGGAGTAGAACCGTGGAATGAAACAGTGACCTACGTTTCTCTCTCTCCGCCCGCCCTCCAACACCTGTGCTTGGGCCCTTACTCAGCACCCCGAAAAGCCGTGGCCGGAAACCTCGTACCTGCCATGGCCTCCACTCCCAGGCCCATCCCGGCTTCACCGCTGCCATTCTGTGAGGTTTGATTCCACCCTCACAACTCTCATCTGAGATGGGCCTTCTGTCTGTGACCTTAAACTCCCTCCTTGCAAGTGCGGCTCACCCTTCCCATGCTGCTCTCCTGGGTAAAGAGCTCACCCAGGTCATAGCAACCATCCGAGTTGCCTGGGCTTGCTGCACTGCTGGTGTGGAATCCGGACCAAATTGGTACAGAGGGGCAAATGTACAAAGAGGGCATGCAGGTCCTGCCACGTGTCCTTGTTGTTCATACTGTTCTGTTGTTACTACCATCAGTTCACCGACTCATTCCCTCCGGGTACACGGTCCTCCAATATTCAGACAGCCAGCTTTGCAGACAGTGTTGTCCAATAAAATGTGATGGGGCCTAAAATACTTCTAAAAAGACACTGTCTCCTTCATGAGAGTCTTTACCATGCTCTCGGGAAGGTAGGTCTCCTTGGGTGAGGCATGGCACGCCGTGGGGACGTCCTGCAAAGGGTTTCTCGTTAAATCATCGCTGCCTTTGCCGCTCGGGGCCAGGAGCCGGTGCCTTCTTCTCCGGAGGCTCCCTTCCTGCTTCCCCCCCGCATCTCTGCAGAGGCTGCTCCTCCGCTTTCCCCGTTCCCCTTAACCTCTTCGCAAACTTCTCCGCGTCAGCAGTCAGGTCAACCAGGTCTTCCTTCTGAACTCCCTCCCCGATCCAGGCTTCCTCTGAATCCCTCATTTCATGGCGTGTAACCTGGTATTGTCTTGTGTCATTTCAGTATGTAGCTCATCTCCCCAACTAAATGTTAAGCTCCCCGAAGGTAAGAATTATGTCTTTATTTTTTTAAAAAGTCCTCTACAGTCACAGATACTGTGTCACACATACATTATTAAACAGCAAAATATCATCAGTATGAAGTCCTGTTTGGGACAAGCTTAAAACCATCTTAAATGCAGTTTTTAGTGAAAAAAGTCATAATTGGTACCGTCATGCAGTTTGAAGCCTATTAAACCTGTAAGTCCAGAACGAGGTCTGTCAGTCATGGTACTTTCTGTACAACGCGCTGAGGAAAGAGAACATGCCTAACAGGACTGGTGAAGAGTTTTGCAAACTCTTTGGTGTGTGGAATGCTGCCAGGCGGCCCGTGGCTTGTGTGCCACAAAGGGCCTCTCAGTCCAGCTGTCCTGGAGAGGGCACGCGGTGGAGCAGGCAGCGAGGTGGCAGGAGGCGCCGCCGCTGCTTTTCGTTTATGCCCTGAATTCCCTTTAAATATTGGTGCGGCTTGCAAAGTGGTAAACAGAATTTCTGTAAATTAAAACGCCTGCTCCCACCCAGGCGGGGAGCAGCGGTCTGAGTGTCAGGCAGAGCCGCCAGTGATGTCACACACCGCATCGGCGCTCCCTGGGGCGTCCCCCAAAGGCTCCACATTCGTTTGCTCCGGGATATTTGAAAATATATTTCAGATGGGCCAACTCGTTTCCCCAGAACGCATTCAATGCTTGCTTTACAGTTACTTTCCTGCAGCTTTCATTCTGCCGCATGAATCGGGGGTTGGTTACACCCTTTTATTTTAAGGCTTGTTTGTTGTTTCTGTTGTTTTTTTTTTTTCACTCGATTTCCAAATAGACAGATGCCTTTTTGTAAAATTGAAAGGGCACATCAGAGTTTTATACCATCTAACTTGTGTTTGCATATTTAATTACTTGCATCCCATTTTATTAGTGTGTTATCTGATGAGGAATTCTGACTAATTAATTTCACCTGGAATTGGATGCCGGCGCATGAAAAATTACACTTGGCCATTTGCGGAGACCAGCTGTGTATTAGAAATATCTGCTCCCCATCTGCAGGATTAAAAAGGGAGAGAAAACAGCGGAGTGTAAAAAACAGTCACTTTTCCTTGTTGCCGGAGGGCATTATTATTGGCAGATAGTCTTTATTACTCAGCCGATATTCCGAACATGAACTCAGAAGTTTACTCTGAGCATCGTTCGCTGGGACAACATTGCCTTCCCTCGTTTTGGTTTTAATTTGTAGTAATGCTAATGCGCTGGGTTCCACCCATGCGCATGCAGCCGTCGCCTTCCAGGCCAGCCCGACTCACACACACAGCCAACTCCATTTGGACCACAAATTGTTTTGGCCTAGCTGACAGTGGAAACCAATAAACAAAAATCTGGGCGAGTGGGGATGCTGTGTTAACAGATAACCTCCAGGACCAAAGCTGGCTGCTTCCAAGTGCAACCAAGCGCTGCAGCAGGACTCCAACACACAAACACGCACGCACATACACACATGCACGCGCAGCACACATGCATACACACACATGCACACGGACACACGCACACACATGCACGTGCAGCACACATGCATACACACACACATGCACACGGACACGCGCACGCACGCACACACAAGCACGTGCAGCACACATGCACACACACACACATGCACACGGACACGCGCACGCACGCACACACATGCACGTGCAGCACACTCATGCATACACATATACACACGGACACACGCACGCACACACGCACGCGCACGCACGCACACACACGCACGCGCACACGCGCGCACTCACTTTCTCTCCCTCTCTGTGCCCCGCTCTGCATTTCTGTCTGGATTCTTTGTCTGCCCTGACAACAGATGGTGTTTTAATAAAGTCCAGTAGGAATATTACTGTGAGTAAACAGTGCCGCGCATGCCAAGTCCGTAATTGCTGGGTACTGATTCCGCCTCTTACCTGCTCCGTCCAAGTTGGGCGGGCCCCAACGGCGCGCGCGCCCACCGGCAGCAGCCCGGCCGCCCGCAGCTGCGCAGCGCCTGGGCGGCTCGCCGCGCCGCGGAAGGTAAATTGCCGGCCCGTCACGCTTTGGCACGGGGTCTGGAGGACGCCTGCCATCTGGCTTGTCATCAAAGATGATCATTGACTCTCTCGGAGATGAAATGGCTTTTTAAAAAATCTTGCTATTAGGAAAAGGGAAGAAACAACCCCCGAGAGCCGACACACATCAAACTTACTGTCTCCCCGTGCGGCCCAGTTTGCTCTGGGATAACGGGGGGGCTCACGTGAGCCGTAGCTTGCGGAGTGGCGGTCTTGTTTCCCCCCACTGATCCCCATGCTCGCAGGGGTTTATAATCTAAACCTAGTGTATGCGAATGGAAGATGGAAATTCATCGGATCCGGCCAAGGCTCCCGTTGGTCGCTCTGGTTGCGGAAAGGCGAAAAGTTAGGCTCACCGAGCTGTTCTCGTTTTTCCTTTCAAAATGGTCTACACATATTTTCTTAACCCTTTAATGTGGTTCTTCAGAGAAAGGGGACAGGTGACGTTGGTCACCCCAGTGTATGCTCTCTGCCCCCCCCCCCCCCCCCCCCCCCCCCCCCCCCCCCCCCCCCCCCCCCCCCCCCCCC